>OY755039.1:96757287-97357287 GCA_963576565.1 Aspidapion aeneum
GTATGGTCTGTCTGTATGTCTGGTCTGTATGTCTGTCTGTATGTCTGTCTGTATGTCTGTCTGTATGTCTGTCTGTATGTCTGTCTGTATGTCTGTCTGTATGTCTGTCTGTATGTCTGTCTGTATGTCTGTCTGTATGTCTGTCTGTATGTCTGTCTGTATGTCTGTCTGTATGTCTGTCTGTATGTCTGTCTGTATGTCTGTCTGTATGTCTGTCTGTATGTCTGTCTGTATGTCTGTCTGTATGTCTGTCTGTATGTCTGTCTGTATGTCTGTCTGTATGTCTGTCTGTATGTCTGTCTGTATGTCTGTCTGTATGTCTGTCTGTATGTCTGTCTGTATGTCTGTCTGTATGTCTGTCTGTATGTCTGTCTGTATGTCTGTCTGTATGTCTGTCTGTATGTCTGTCTGTATGTCTGTCTGTATGTCTGTCTGTATGTCTGTCTGTATGTCTGTCTGTATGTCTGTCTGTATGTCTGTCTGTATGTCTGTCTGTATGTCTGTCTGTATGTCTGTCTGTATGTCTGTCTGTATGTCTGTCTGTATGTCTGTCTGTCTGTATGTCTGTCTGTATGTCTGTCTGTATGTCTGTCTGTATGTCTGTCTGTATGTCTGTCTGTATGTCTGTCTGTATGTCTGTCTGTATGTCTGTCTGTATGTCTGTCTGTATGTCTGTCTGTATGTCTGTCTGTATGTCTGTCTGTATGTCTGTCTGTATGTCTGTCTGTATGTCTGTCTGTATGTCTGTCTGTATGTCTGTCTGTATGTCTGTCTGTATGTCTGTCTGTATGTCTGTCTGTATGTCTGTCTGTATGTCTGTCTGTATGTCTGTCTGTATGTCTGTCTGTATGTCTGTCTGTATGTCTGTCTGTATGTCTGTCTGTATGTCTGTCTGTATGTCTGTCTGTATGTCTGTCTGTATGTCTGTCTGTATGTCTGTCTGTATGTCTGTCTGTATGTCTGTCTGTATGTCTGTCTGTATGTCTGTCTGTATGTCTGTCTGTATGTCTGTCTGTATGTCTGTCTGTATGTCTGTCTGTATGTCTGTCTGTATGTCTGTCTGTATGTCTGTCTGTATGTCTGTCTGTATGTCTGTCTGTATGTCTGTCTGTCTGTCTGTATGTCTGTCTGTATGTCTGTCTGTATGTCTGTCTGTATGTCTGTCTGTATGTCTGTCTGTATGTCTGTCTGTATGTCTGTCTGTATGTCTGTCTGTATGTCTGTCTGTATGTCTGTCTGTATGTCTGTCTGTATGTCTGTCTGTATGTCTGTCTGTATGTCTGTCTGTATGTCTGTCTGTATGTCTGTCTGTATGTCTGTCTGTATGTCTGTCTGTATGTCTGTCTGTATGTCTGTCTGTATGTCTGTCTGTATGTCTGTCTGTATGTCTGTCTGTATGTCTGTCTGTATGTCTGTCTGTATGTCTGTCTGTATGTCTGTCTGTATGTCTGTCTGTATGTCTGTCTGTATGTCTGTCTGTATGTCTGTCTGTATGTCTGTCTGTATGTCTGTCTGTATGTCTGTCTGTATGTCTGTCTGTATGTCTGTCTGTATGTCTGTCTGTATGTCTGTCTGTATGTCTGTCTGTATGTCTGTCTGTATGTCTGTCTGTATGTCTGTCTGTATGTCTGTCTGTATGTCTGTCTGTATGTCTGTCTGTATGTCTGTCTGTATGTCTGTCTGTATGTCTGTCTGTATGTCTGTCTGTATGTCTGTCTGTATGTCTGTCTGTATGTCTGTCTGTATGTCTGTCTGTATGTCTGTCTGTATGTCTGTCTGTATGTCTGTCTGTATGTCTGTCTGTATGTCTGTCTGTATGTCTGTCTGTATGTCTGTCTGTATGTCTGTCTGTATGTCTGTCTGTATGTCTGTCTGTATGTCTGTCTGTATGTCTGTCTGTATGTCTGTCTGTATGTCTGTCTGTATGTCTGTCTGTATGTCTGTCTGTATGTCTGTCTGTATGTCTGTCTGTATGTCTGTCTGTATGTCTGTCTGTATGTCTGTCTGTATGTCTGTCTGTATGTCTGTCTGTATGTCTGTCTGTATGTCTGTCTGTATGTCTGTCTGTATGTCTGTCTGTATGTCGGTCTGTATGTCTGTCTGTATGTCTGCCTGTATGTCTGTCTGTATGTCTGTCTGTCTGTCTGTCTGTATGTCTGTCTGTATGTCTGTCTGTATGTCTGTCTGTCTGTCTGTCTGTATGTCTGTCTGTATGTCTGTCTGTATGTCTGTCTGTATGTCTGTCTGTATGTCTGTTTGTATGTCTGTCTGTCTGTATGTCTGTCTGTATGTCTGTCAGTATGTCTGTCTGTATGTCTGTCTGTATGTCTGTCTGTATGTCTGTCTGTATGTCTGTCTGTATGTCTGTCTGTATGTCTGTCTGTATGTCTGTCTGTATGTCTGTCTGTATGTCTGTCTGTATGTCTGTCTGTATGTCTGTCTGTATGTCTGTCTGTATGTCTGTCTGTATGTCTGTCTGTATGTCTGTCTGTATGTCTGTCTGTATGTCTGTCTGTATGTCTGTCTGTATGTCTGTCTGTATGTCTGTCTGTATGTCTGTCTGTATGTCTGTCTGTATGTCTGTCTGTATGTCTGTCTGTATGTCTGTCTGTATGTCTGTCTGTATGTCTGTCTGTATGTCTGTCTGTATGTCTGTCTGTATGTCTGTCTGTATGTCTGTCTGTATGTCTGTCTGTATGTCTGTCTGTATGTCTGTCTGTATGTCTGTCTGTATGTCTGTCTGTATGTCTGTCTGTATGTCTGTCTGTATGTCTGTCTGTATGTCTGTCTGTATGTCTGTCTGTATGTCTGTCTGTATGTCTGTCTGTATGTCTGTCTGTATGTCTGTCTGTATGTCTGTCTGTATGTCTGTCTGTATGTCTGTCTGTATGTCTGTCTGTATGTCTGTCTGTATGTCTGTCTGTATGTCTGTCTGTATGTCTGTCTGTATGTCTGTCTGTATGTCTGTCTGTATGTCTGTCTGTATGTCTGTCTGTATGTCTGTCTGTCTGTATGTCTGTCTGTCTGTATGTCTGTCTGTATGTCTGTCTGTATGTCTGTCTGTATGTCTGTCTGTATGTCTGTCTGTATGTCTGTCTGTATGTCTGTCTGTATGTCTGTCTGTATGTATGTCTGTCTGTATGTCTGTCTGTATGTCTGTATGTATGTCTGTCTGTATGTCTGTCTGTATGTCTGTCTGTCTGTATGTCTGTCTGTATGTCTGTCTGTATGTATGTCTGTCTGTATGTCTGTCTGTATGTCTGTCTGTATGTCTGTATGTATGTCTGTCTGTATGTCTGTCTGTATGTCTGTCTGTCTGTATGTCTGTCTGTATGTCTGTCTGTATGTCTGTCTGTATGTCTGTCTGTATGTCTGTCTGTATGTCTGTCTGTATGTCTGTCTGTCTGTATGTCTGTCTGTATGTCTGTCTGTATGTCTGTCTGTATGTCTGTCTGTATGTCTGTCTGTATGTCTGTCTGTATGTCTGTCTGTATGTCTGTCTGTATGTCTGTCTGTATGTCTGTCTGTATGTCTGTCTGTATGTCTGTCTGTATGTCTGTCTGTATGTCTGTCTGTATGTCTGTCTGTATGTCTGTCTGTATGTCTGTCTGTATGTCTGTCTGTATGTCTGTCTGTATGTCTGTCTGTATGTCTGTCTGTATGTCTGTCTGTATGTCTGTCTGTATGTCTGTCTGTATGTCTGTCTGTATGTCTGTCTGTATGTCTGTCTGTATGTCTGTCTGTATGTCTGTCTGTATGTCTGTCTGTATGTCTGTCTGTATGTCTGTCTGTATGTCTGTCTGTATGTCTGTCTGTATGTCTGTCTGTATGTCTGTCTGTATGTCTGTCTGTATGTATGTCTGTATGTCTGTCTGTATGTCTGTCTGTATGTCTGTATGTCTGTATGTCTGTATGTCTGTATGTCTGTATGTCTGTATGTCTGTATGTCTGTATGTCTGTATGTCTGTATGTCTGTATGTCTGTATGTCTGTATGTCTGTATGTCTGTATGTATGTATGTCTGTCTGTATGTCTGAATGTCTGTATGTCTGTATGACTGTATGTCTGTATGTCTGTATGTCTGTATGTCTGTATGTCTGTATGTCTGTATGTCTGTATGTCTGTATGTCTGTATGTCTGTATGTCTGTATGTCTGTATGTCTGTATGTCTGTATGTCTGTATGTCTGTATGTCTGTATGTCTGTATGTCTGTATGTCTGTATGTCTGTATGTCTGTATGTCTGTATGTCTGTATGTCTGTATGTCTGTATGTCTGTATGTCTGTATGTCTGTATGTCTGTATGTCTGTATGTCTGTATGTCTGTATGTCTGTATGTCTGTATGTCTGTATGTCTGTATGTCTGTATGTCTGTATGTCTGTATGTCTGTATGTCTGTATGTCTGTATGTCTGTATGTCTGTATGTCTGTATGTCTGTATGTCTGTATGTCTGTATGTCTGTATGTCTGTATGTCTGTATGTCTGTATGTCTGTATGTCTGTATGTCTGTATGTCTGTATGTCTGTATGTCTGTATGTCTGTATGTCTGTATGTCTGTATGTCTGTATGTCTGTATGTCTGTATGTCTGTATGTCTGTATGTCTGTATGTCTGTATGTCTGTATGTCTGTATGTCTGTATGTCTGTATGTCTGTATGTCTGTATGTCTGTATGTCTGTATGTCTGTATGTCTGTATGTCTGTATGTCTGTATGTCTGTATGTCTGTATGTCTGTATGTCTGTATGTCTGTATGTCTGTATGTCTGTATGTCTGTATGTCTGTATGTCTGTATGTCTGTATGTCTGTATGTCTGTATGTCTGTATGTCTGTATGTCTGTATGTCTGTATGTCTGTATGTCTGTATGTCTGTATGTCTGTATGTCTGTATGTCTGTATGTCTGTATGTCTGTATGTCTGTATGTCTGTATACTGTATGTCTGTATGTCTGTATGTCTGTATGTCTGTATGTCTGTATGTCTGTATGTCTGTATGTCTGTATGTCTGTATGTCTGTATGTCTGTATGTCTGTATGTCTGTATGTCTGTATGTCTGTATGTCTGTATGTCTGTATGTCTGTATGTCTGTATGTCTGTATGTCTGTATGTCTGTATGTCTGTATGTCTGTATGTCTGTATGTCTGTATGTCTGCATGTCTGTATGTCTGTATGTCTGTATGTCTGTATGTCTGTATGTCTGTCTGTCTGTATGTCTGTCTGTATGTCTGTCTGTATGTCTTTCTGTATGTCTGTCTGTATGTATGTCTGTATGTCTGTCTGTATGTCTGTCTGTATGTCTGTCTGTATGTCTGTCTGTATGTCTGTCTGTATGTCTGTCTGTATGTCTGTCTGTATGTCTGTCTGTATGTCTGTCTGTATGTCTGTCTGTATGTCTGTCTGTATGTCTGTCTGTATGTCTGTCTGTCTGTATGTCTGTCTGTATGTCTGTCTGTATGTCTGTCTGTATGTCTGTCTGTATGTCTGTCTGTATGTCTGTCTGTATGTCTGTCTGTATGTCTGTCTGTATGTCTGTCTGTATGTCTGTCTGTATGTCTGTCTGTATGTCTGCCTGTATGTCTGTCTGTATGTCTGTCTGTATGTCTGTCTGTATGTCTGTCTGTATGTCTGTCTGTATGTCTGTCTGTATGTCTGTCTGTATGTCTGTCTGTATGTCTGTCTGTATGTCTGTCTGTATGTCTGTCTGTATGTCTGTCTGTATGTCTGTCTGTATGTCTGTCTGTATGTCTGTCTGTATGTATGTCTGTATGTATGTCTGTATGTCTGTCTGTATGTCTGTATGTATGTCTGTATGTCTGTATGTCTGTATGTCTGTATGTCTGTATGTCTGTATGTCTGTATGTCTGAATGTCTGTATGTCTGTATGACTGTATGTCTGTGTCTGTCTGTATGTCTGTATGTCTGTATGTCTGTATGTCTGTATGTCTGTATGTCTGTATGTCTGTATGTCTGTATGTCTGTATGTCTGTATGTCTGTATGTCTGTATGTCTGTATGTCTGTATGTCTGTATGTCTGTATGTCTGTATGTCTGCATGTCTGCATGTCTGTATGTCTGTATGTCTGTATGTCTGTATGTCTGTATGTCTGTATGTCTGTATGTCTGTATATCTGTATGTCTGTATGTCTGTATGTCTGTATGTCTGTATGTCTGTATGTCTGTATGTCTGTATGTCTGTATGTCTGTATGTCTGCATGTCTGCATGTCTGTATGTCTGTATGTCTGTATGTCTGTATGTCTGTATGTCTGTATGTCTGTATGTCTGTATGTCTGTATGTCTGTATGTCTGTATGTCTGTATGTCTGTATGTCTGTATGTCTGTATGTCTGTATGTCTGTATGTCTGTATGTCTGTATGTCTGTATGTCTGTATGTCTGTATGTCTGTATGTCTGTATGTCTGTATGTCTGTATGTCTGTATGTCTGTATGTCTGTATGTCTGTATGTCTGTATGTCTGTATGTCTGTATGTCTGTATGTCTGTATGTCTGTATGTCTGTATGTCTGTATGTCTGTATGTCTGTATGTCTGTATGTCTGTATGTCTGTATGTCTGTATGTCTGTATGTCTGTATGTCTGTATGTCTGTATGTCTGTATGTCTGTATGTCTGTATGTCTGTATGTCTGTATGTCTGTATGTCTGTATGTCTGTATGTCTGTATGTCTGTATGTCTGTATGTCTGTATGTCTGTATGTCTGTATGTCTGTATGTCTGTATGTCTGTATGTCTGTATGTCTGTATGTCTGTATGTCTGTATGTCTGTATGTCTGTATACTGTATGTCTGTATGTCTGTATGTCTGTATGTCTGTATGTCTGTATGTCTGTATGTCTGTATGTCTGTATGTCTGTATGTCTGTATGTCTGTATGTCTGTATGTCTGTATGTCTGTATGTCTGTATGTCTGTATGTCTGTATGTCTGTATGTCTGTATGTCTGTATGTCTGTATGTCTGTATGTCTGTATGTCTGTATGTCTGTATGTCTGTATGTCTGCATGTCTGTATGTCTGTATGTCTGTATGTCTGTATGTCTGTATGTCTGTATGTCTGTATGTCTGTATGTCTGTATGTCTGTATGTCTGTATGTCTGTATGTCTGTATGTCTGTATGTCTGTATGTCTGTCTGTCTGTATGTCTGTCTGTATGTCTGTCTGTATGTCTGTCTGTATGTCTGTCTGTATGTCTGTCTGTATGTCTGTCTGTATGTCTGTCTGTATGTCTGTCTGTATGTCTGTCTGTATGTCTGTCTGTATGTCTGTCTGTATGTCTGTCTGTATGTCTGTCTGTATGTCTGTCTGTATGTCTGTCTGTATGTCTGTCTGTATGTCTGTCTGTATGTCTGTCTGTCTGTATGTCTGTCTGTATGTCTGTCTGTATGTCTGTCTGTATGTCTGTCTGTATGTCTGTCTGTATGTCTGTCTGTATGTCTGTCTGTATGTCTGTCTGTATGTCTGTCTGTATGTCTGTCTGTATGTCTGCCTGTATGTCTGTCTGTATGTCTGTCTGTATGTCTGTCTGTATGTCTGTCTGTATGTCTGTCTGTATGTCTGTCTGTATGTCTGTCTGTATGTCTGTCTGTATGTCTGTCTGTATGTCTGTCTGTATGTCTGTCTGTATGTTTGTCTGTGTGTCTGTCTGTATGTCTGTCTGTATGTCTGTCTGTATGTCTGTCTGTATGTCTGTCTGTATGTCTATCTGTATGTATGTCTGTATGTCTGTCTGTATGTCTGTATGTATGTCTGTATGTCTGTATGTCTGTATGTCTGTATGTCTGTATGTCTGTATGTCTGTATGTCTGTATGTCTGTATGTCTGTATGTCTGTATGTCTGTATGTCTGAATGTCTGTATGTCTGTATGACTGTATGTCTGTGTCTGTCTGTATGTCTGTATGTCTGTATGTCTGTATGTCTGTATGTCTGTATGTCTGTATGTCTGTATGTCTGTATGTCTGCATGTCTGTATGTCTGTATGTCTGTATGTCTGTATGTCTGTATGTCTGTATGTCTGTATGTCTGTATATCTGTATGTCTGTATGTCTGTATGTCTGTATGTCTGTATGTCTGTATGTCTGTATGTCTGTATGTCTGTATGTCTGTATGTCTGTATGTCTGTATGTCTGTATGTCTGTATGTCTGTATGTCTGTATGTCTGTATGTCTGTATGTCTGTATGTCTGTATGTCTGTATGTCTGTATGTCTGTATGTCTGTATGTCTGTATGTCTGTATGTCTGTATGTCTGTATGTCTGTATGTCTGTATGTCTGTATGTCTGTATGTCTGTATGTCTGTATGTCTGTATGTCTGTATGTCTGTATGTCTGTATGTCTGTATGTCTGTATGTCTGTATGTCTGTATGTCTGTATGTCTGTATGTCTGTATGTCTGTATGTCTGTATGTCTGTATGTCTGTATGTCTGTATGTCTGTATGTCTGTATGTCTGTATGTCTGTATGTCTGTATGTCTGTATGTCTGTATGTCTGTATGTCTGTATGTCTGTATGTCTGTATGTCTGTATGTCTGTATGTCTGTATGTCTGTATGTCTGTATGTCTGTATGTCTGTATGTCTGTATGTCTGTATGTCTGTATGTCTGTATGTCTGTATGTCTGTATGTCTGTATGTCTGTATGTCTGTATGTCTGTATGTCTGTATGTCTGTATGTCTGTATGTCTGTATGTCTGTATGTCTGTATGTCTGTATGTCTGTATGTCTGTATGTCTGTATACTGTATGTCTGTATGTCTGTATGTCTGTATGTCTGTATGTCTGTATGTCTGTATGTCTGTATGTCTGTATGTCTGTATGTCTGTATGTCTGTATGTCTGTATGTCTGTATGTCTGTATGTCTGTATGTCTGTATGTCTGTATGTCTGTATGTCTGTATGTCTGTATGTCTGTATGTCTGTATGTCTGTATGTCTGTATGTCTGTATGTCTGTATGTCTGTATGTCTGTATGTCTGTATGTCTGTATGTCTGTATGTCTGTATGTCTGTATGTCTGCATGTCTGTATGTCTGTATGTCTGTATGTCTGTATGTCTGTATGTCTGTATGTCTGTATGTCTGTATGTCTGTATGTCTGTCTGTCTGTATGTCTGTCTGTATGTCTGTCTGTATGTCTGTCTGTATGTCTGTCTGTATGTCTGTCTGTATGTCTGTCTGTATGTCTGTCTGTATGTCTGTCTGTATGTCTGTCTGTATGTCTGTCTGTATGTCTGTCTGTATGTCTGTCTGTATGTCTGTCTGTATGTCTGTCTGTATGTCTGTCTGTATGTCTGTCTGTATGTCTGTCTGTATGTATGTCTGTATGTCTGTCTGTCTGTATGTCTGTCTGTATGTCTGTCTGTATGTCTGTCTGTATGTCTGTCTGTATGTCTGTCTGTATGTCTGTCTGTATGTCTGTCTGTATGTCTGTCTGTATGTCTGTCTGTATGTCTGTCTGTATGTCTGTCTGTATGTCTGTCTGTATGTCTGTCTGTATGTCTGTCTGTATGTCTGTCTGTATGTCTGTCTGTATGTCTGTCTGTATGTCTGTCTGTATGTCTGTCTGTATGTCTGTCTGTATGTCTGTCTGTATGTCTGTCTGTATGTCTGTCTGTATGTCTGTCTGTATGTCTGTCTGTATGTCTGTCTGTATGTCTGTCTGTATGTCTGTCTGTATGTCTGTCTGTATGTCTGTCTGTATGTCTGTCTGTATGTCTGTCTGTATGTCTGTCTGTATGTCTGTCTGTATGTCTGTCTGTATGTCTGACTGTATGTCTGTCTGTATGTCTGTCTGTATGTCTGTCTGTATGTCTGTCTGTATGTCTGTCTGTATGTCTGTCTGTATGTCTGTCTGTATGTCTGTCTGTATGTCTGTCTGTATGTCTGTCTGTATGTCTGTCTGTATGTCTGTCTGTATGTCTGTCTGTATGTCTGTCTGTATGTCTGTCTGTATGTCTGTCTGTATGTCTGTCTGTATGTCTGTCTGTCTGTATGTATGTCTGTATGTCTGTCTGTATGTCTGTATGTATGTCTGTATGTCTGTATGTCTGTATGTCTGTATGTCTGTATGTCTGTATGTCTGTATGTCTGAATGTCTGTATGTCTGTATGTCTGTATGACTGTATGTCTGTATGTCTGTGTCTGTCTGTATGTCTGTATGTCTGTATTTCTGTATGTCTGTATGTCTGTATGTCTGTATGTCTGTATGTCTGTATGTCTGTATGTCTGTATGTCTGTATGTCTGTATGTCTGTATGTCTGTATGTCTGTATGTCTGTATGTCTGTATGTCTGTATGTCTGTATGTCTGTATGTCTGTATGTCTGTATGTCTGTATGTCTGTATGTCTGTATGTCTGTATGTCTGTATGTCTGTATGTCTGTATGTCTGTATGTCTGTATGTCTGTATGTCTGTATGTCTGTATGTCTGTATGTCTGTATATCTGTATGTCTGTATGTCTGTATGTCTGTATGTCTGTATGTCTGTATGTCTGTATGTCTGTATGTCTGCATGTCTGCATGTCTGTATGTCTGTATGTCTGTATGTCTGTATGTCTGTATGTCTGTATGTCTGTATGTCTGTATGTCTGTATGTCTGTATGTCTGTATGTCTGTATGTCTGTATGTCTGTATGTCTGTATGTCTGTATGTCTGTATGTCTGTATGTCTGTATGTCTGTATGTCTGTATGTCTGTATGTCTGTATGTCTGTATGTCTGTATGTCTGTATGTCTGTATGTCTGTATGTCTGTATGTCTGCATGTCTGTATGTCTGTATTATAGGGGAAAGTTGCCTATGTTGTACCATTTCCAAGTTTTTCAAATATCATCTTTATAAAAGGAATTTTTTTTTATCAGTTTTATAAGCTTTACACATATATTTATTACAAACGTAATTAAAATGATAAATTAAACAAGAGAATTTCTTTAAAAAATTTTTTTATAAAAAAGTGCAATGGGTACAATTTAGGAAACCGGTTGCCTAAATTGTACCGGCGGGTTCCTAAATTGTACCACTGCACTGCTTAGAAACAGTGATTGCCTATATATCAGGCAAGCGTAACTCGCACATAAATAATGCGGCATCATCAACGCCCATTTGTTGTAAATTTGGCACTTTATTCAATCTTCCTGAGAATATCAAATGCTCTGAATGCTGCCAAGGCACGCTCCATATCTTCTTCATTCCATGGTGCATATATTTTGACTATCCAAAACTTGTGTAATCTAAAACGTAAGAACAAAAGAATCGTACAGCAGATCCCTAAGAAAAGGAAACTTTTTGGCTTAAGACTCTGAGATTTCTCTGGTTTGAAATGACATCAAATCAATTATTTAAAGCAGTCGCTAATAAAGTAAGAGTAGCCCATGATTATACCTAACCCCAGATAAAATAGCAATAAGCACTAAACTGGCGCCTCTAAGCTAAAATTTACCACACCGCTATGTCTATAATTTGGTTCCTATAATTCGGCGCCCTGCGGGCGTTTCCTCGGTTCATATGTGCTGAAAGTTAGCCCTGTATACAGTTTTGTCAAAATATTATAGCTTAAAAATTTTAAACTTAGTCTATGCCTCCAAATAAACTAAATGTAAATAAAAAATTTACCTACCTTATAAGCAACATGTTCAATCAAGCTTGCCTTTACGATGAGTGTCCTTAGTTCAATCGTATAAGAAAGTGACAATAAAAAAAAATTAATAAAAAAAGCACCCAACGGCTAAATTTACTTATAACTACTAGTTACAGTTGGGTACAAAATTGATAGGTATACTTATAATGTACGACATGCTTCAACTTTTAGTTTTGATGCCCAAAGCGCACTTACGAAATTATACAGTTTTGTATTTTCATGAATCAGGTTATTGGGTAATTTTGCCGACTAGTAGTTACAAGTAAATTTAGCAGTTGGGTGTTTTTTTTTTAATTTTTTATTTCCAACTTTTGGGTTTAATTCTTATTCAGCCTTATAAAAACACTATGCATTTACAATTCATTTAGCTTTACCCAAAACGTACTTATAGATTTTCTACGGACGCGAACAGTGTTACCTTCCATGGAGTGAAGGTGGGGGAGAAGAGAGAGAGGAGGGAACTAGTAAAATGGTGTCGAAAAAAATCTTAAAGCGTGTGCTGAAAAAATCACTCTAAATTTGTGAAACGCATATTACTAACTAAGGAGGGAAGGGAGAAGAGAGAGAGGGGGAAACTAGTAAAATGATATTAAGTAAAAAAAGTATTCAAGCGTGTGCAGAAACAACTTTTGCAATCGCTTTATATTTGTGAAAGTTATAGTTATAACTATTACTAATAAGGATGCCGGGGGATGAAAGCGTATGCAGAAATAATTTTTTTTAAATCGCTCTTTATTTGATAAAATTATGCGAATATGGTTTTTGAATAGGGTGGGAGAATGACATGAGTGGAGATGGGTGGGAGCAGGGAGGACTACAAAGTAACTACAGCAAATTAGAGGACATTTGCAATGGGTAATCAAAGGAATTTCAATAAAATCGCCTGAAATTTAGCTAATTTGTATGCCTTAAAGCCTACATCATGTGACAAAATGGCGTCTGAAGACCGCCTTGTTGATTCCTGTTTACAAAATTTTGCTTATAGCAGCTTTGATATTAGTAGCAATTCAACGACACCTTTTTTGTCAAAAAACCGGTTCAGCCGTTTAGCCTGTAGCGTGATACAAACATACATATTTACTTACATACAACAATCGAAAAACATTACACTTCCTTTCGCCGTGCTGCAGTTGGGTAAAAAATAGCAATAAGGTACCGACAAATATTTTTCTTCTCATAGCGCAACACTACTCCAACCTAGTTGAAAACGAACTGTCGTGTATCCAGTGTTGCCAGACTTTCCTTCAACTAAGTGACAAAAATCCTCATATCCTTCAAAACAGTAACGGGTGGGTGGTCGAAATCAAACTAGAAAAACTTTAATTTTTTTAATAAAAATGGAAGAAAAAAACAAACAAATAAAAGATTTATAACTTAAATCCTAAATTATAAAAACCAAAATTCAAAATAAAGTATTTAATATTACCTACATAAGTTACGCTTGAAAAAATTATTCCAATGTTTGCAAAATGTAGAATTCTGCCTCAAAATATTCAAAATCCTTCAAATTCGGATAAAAACCTTCAATCCTTCAGTGGTCAAAATTTTTGTTCAAAACCCTTCATATTGAAGGAAAACCTTTAAATCTGGCAACACTGCGTGTTAAAACGATTTCTCCTTCCCATGCACGTTGCGACATTGCGGCATAATTCCCCTACTTGCTAGATTCGCGACAACAATGTGCACTTGTGTCGCACGGCGGTATTTTAAACCTTGAAGAATATGTCATTTTCTCTCCCGGGAGTCAACGTGAGTTTGATTTCCCGGGAACGAACGAGATCATAAATGAAAATAGTATTACAGTCCAATCGCAAAAACGGAATTTCTTAATAACCGAAGATTATACAAAAACGTCATTCATCAAAACAAGACAATAGCAAAATCGAAGTTTAGTGTAAAGCCCGACCCCTTTTTATGATTTTGTTCGGTTTTGATAAAAGACGTTACAAAAAAACTTCGATTTTGCTCTTGTCTTGTTTTGAAAAATGACTTTTTTGATAATATCCGGTTACTAGTATTTCCGTTTTTAACATAGGACTGTTATGCCATTTTGATTCAATGATCTTAGACGATTTTTTATTTGTCCTTTCTCAGAATCCTTGATGCCCTTACAAGCTCGTGCATCAACAGTCGGCTTTGGGTTATTCTTCACGCCATTGGTTAAAAAAAAAAATTAAATTATAAAAATCTGTCAGTTTCATTAAACAAATCTTGATAGAATCAGGCTTGGTTAGAATTATAAGAATCTGTCAGTCATTATAAAGTGGAACTGACGAAACGAGGCGAACTGAAGGGATAAGAGAAAGTGGAAAGCTTGGCACTCTATTTAAAAATAATCCTCTTGGAAAACTGATATTGCTGTCATATGAGGAATTTCCAATTTAGTGATGTATTCTCGGTTTTACGTCTTCAAGGAATTTTGTTTTATATTTTTTTGCTTTTTGTTTGTTTTTTAAATTAAAAATTGATTTTTCAAAATTGAAATTTTTTAGTCGTCTATATTTGTTATCTAACCGTGGAAGATGGGATTTTAACAGGCGCGGAGCTACGGGAAGGGCTGGGGGAGGGGATAATTAATATATTTATTTTTGACACACAGAATACACCTACCGGTCAGGCTCTATAAGACAATTCGCTGCTACCGACTCACTGTGGCTGATTCGCCGCCGGGCCAACTCGCCGCCGACCCGACTTTCTGCTGAGACAACTCGCCGCCGTGCGCTGCCATTGTTTTTGTTTAAAATTTTGCCACAGAGCTTTCCGATGAGCTACAGGTTTTATATTTGACAGGTGTATAGAGTTCCGGTGAAAATGCAATTTAATGTTACAAATTTAAGTTATTTAAATTTTATAGTTAGAATTTATTTAGGTTTAGTGTGGTATTAGGTTGACTTATCTTATGGTTGTATTCTTAGTCTAGGTTTCACTTGCGTTATCTATGACTCACACTCGTGCACGGTCACGGACCTTCCCCAGGTAGCAAGGTCACGTTTTTTAAACGTCAAAAACAGGTCATTTTTAATGACCATTGACGTCTCTAACCTGACGTGTAAATGACCGTTAAATGACGTTTAAAAGACACCCCAAAATGACGTCATTTTTAGACGTTTTAAAGACGTCAGCAATATGACGTATTTGGGACCAAATCAGAACATCAAACACACACACAGACACAAACCTATTTATGACTTTTTTTAAACTCGTCTGAATATATGAAATATTCCCTCCAGTTGAGAACACTGAAGGAAACTTAGACACAGAAGGTGACTCTTCTGTGACTTAGACCTGGAAGTACTGGAACAGGTACAGCGGTGTTCGTCTGTCAGGTACAGATCAAAATAGACCTATACCTAGACTTACACATCTCCACCTTGAAGCGAAAGAAGCCTCGAAGTTTGTCTTGATTTATATATACATTATACGTACCCCCACATTCCGTATAAATCCGGTCAAGTACTGACTGGGGCACCATCTATGTCAGTATGATTGTATGTCCCTTGGACAAAGTGTGCAGTGTGGGTAGTGACCAATTTATGACGTTTTTCAAACGTCAAAAACTACACTACGTAAAGACGTCAAGTAACTGACGCCTTAAAGACAACATTTTTTGGTAGATGACCTGCTGGTCATCCAAATGACCACTTTTCGACGAAAAAAAGACGTCATTTGATGACCCCTTGCTACCTGGGTCTGGAAGAGACTAGCATGCTCGTGAATCGAAGAAGGATGGATGGTTCTCGAAAATACGCAGACCCTATATATAGGGCCGGACATCGCGCATTGAGTCAGTCAGAAGATGCGATCGGGAGATATTAACACGAAGTTAATAGGCCGATTCAAGTAGTGAATTATTAGCAAGTTATTAGTAAGTTTAAGTGCGTGTTTTTGTACATAATTATCGAAATAAATTGACATATCGTTTTTGATATTTGCGAGTTTTAATAATTGTTAAAAAATTCAAAATGACGAATCCAAATTGGCGGAGTTTTTATTTATATACCGATTTGTCTCAAATTTGAAACAATACGGTATCAAGGAATCGTAATAGATTTATTGACTCAAACCAAAGAAAATATATAAACCTCAAAAAAATCAAAATAGCGCTTTTAAAGTGGTGAAATTTTCCATTTATGAACCGGTATATATCAAATTTTAAACTTGGGCACCAGTATTTACTAAAGGGTCTAAACTCTACAGTGCTAAGTGCTACAATCCTAGGTTTAAAAGTCTACATTTTGGTTGAAGGTTAAACTTATTTTTCCCGTGAATGCAATAGTTTTTAATATTTATATAAATTGTTCATGGGTAATCTTTTTTCGTTGTAACAAAGACAGTATTTCCACATAAAGGTGATAAATAAATAAAAATAATAAAATATTCTGGTTTAAAACTGGTAGCCTTATTTAAACCTGCAAACGTCACTAGGAAATGTCGAATAAAAACGGTGTAAGTCAGTGTCCGCTGCACGCTATATTTTACATGTTCATTTTTTAGACAAGTTAGCGACGATTAAACCGATGGTCGATTGTTTTCGTTAATGTTCAATTGAAAATGGATCAGGGGCGGCTAGTGCATAAGGGCTGCAGAGCTGCAGAACCCCCAAAATGTTCACATTATTTGACTATTTTTCAGCCGCTGCTATTTTTCTAATATAATTATTTTATTTCTAAAATTATTGGAATAGCAGTATATTTTCGGTCCGGTGTTGGTATAGTAGGCCTCCAAATCGCGTACGTGTGTTGAGTATGACGCTGCGCGCCGTCGCCGAAGGCCGCATTTCACAGTCGGTCAAATGAAGTTATTGGCATTGCTGCGCTGCTAAATTGCAACACAACGTAGCTGGGCGGCTAGGAACCCCTTCCTTCGCCCCGCACCGCACTTGCTCATGGGTTTAGATAGCGAAATCTAGGCAAAAATAGAGCTGAAAAACTTGCAGTTCCAGTACAATTCCGGGCGGGCGGGCTCAACGTTGCGTGTTTGCGGGCGCATTTATTTATTTAGAAGACGCCAAACGCATGAGCGGGAGGTTATGGTCGTGTTTGTAGCATTTTTTATACCCTATCGGCAGAACTCACAAACTTTGCTGTCACGAGCCGCCACTGAAATGGATTCTAATATATCTTGTGCTTTTTACTGTAATTAAATATTGATACGTAATTAATACGGTAATGCATCTACAGATATAGTTTAAAGTTATTTCTGTATTATTTAGCTTTAAATATTTTTTTATATAAGTTTTTTTGTCAATCATGGATTATTTCTATTGTTTTTTGAACTTTAAACCACCCCTCAGGGGTGGTACTACAATTTGAGACTATTTTTAACGGGAATCCTACGACTGCACGGACTAACTTTCCAAAAAATGACATTTCGTTACAAAAATTTTATGTGGTTTTTCTTTATTTCTAAAGTTAATTTGAATTTATATGAGATGAAACTCACTGAGAAATGCTTACTATCATATTGCACATTAGGGTGAACCAAAAAAAAACTAAAAATACACTTAAACCGGTCGGTATCAAGTCTATAGACTTGATACTTAAACCCGGTCTACAATGCTTAAGTCTTAAGGTCTTAGTAAATACTGGTGGGGGTGTTTATTTAATTATTTATAACATAACATATAAAAATGTAATTGCAGTTGAAGGTTGCTAATTATGAATTTTGAATTAGAATTAAAAAGTAAAAATAACGGATCCAAAATGGCAGAACCTAATTGGCGGTTATTTTCATTTAAAAACCGATATTTTATTATAGGTTGCTGATTGTGATTTTTGAATTAAACGTAAAACGGATACGTACTGCATTTGGCACTCCGTAGTGTTTAACGTCGCTGATTATTATTTTTAATTTAAACTTTGCAAACATTAAAATGGCGGATTTAAAGTGGCGGACTTGGTTTTAAAATCAAAAATGAACCAATATGTATTATTTTTTCAGTTTGCGGTGTTAAGGTCGCTAATTATGATTTCTAAATTAAACTTAAAATATGCCTAATACAGAATGGCGGATTTTTTCCCTTATGAACCGTTATACGTATTAAATTGGGAACTTTGGGATGTCTAACATTACTCACTATGAGTTTTGAATTAAACTTGCAAAAAGTCAAAATGGCAATCCTTTTATTAATTAAATATATTAAATTTGGTACTTTGAAGTTTAAAGGTAGCTATTTCTTTTTAATTGAACCTTAGGAAAATCAAATTGGCGGATCCAAAATGGTGGACATTTCCATTTATAAACAGACATCTATTAAATCATGAAATCATAATTGTCTACCCAAAAATTTCAGAATTAACACACGTCTGCTCATAAATAGAAATTTCCGCCATTTTAATTTTTTTAAATTTAATTTAATTATCAAATGCAGAGCCGCCTTACACACCCTGAAGTGCCAAATTTAATACATATCGGTTCATAAATGGAAAAATCGGCCGTTTTGGATCGCCATTTTGACTTTTTGCAAACATCTCCATTTTAATTATTTTCAGGTATAATTCAAAAATGAAAATTAGCGACTTTAAACATCTCAAGCTTTCAAATTTTAAACATGCAATCGGTTAATTTTGGATCCGCTATTTTGAATTATTTCGTAATAAAAAAATATTATTTTGGATTGTTACCGGAACTCTAAACACTTGTCAAAATTGCAAACTAAAAATTTAAAATTATTATAGTTTAAAACTAATATTGGGAAAAATGTTTATTATATTCGGGTATTACCATTTACAATAATCTACCACAAAGCATAAAATACATTAAACCTCTTCATTTATTTAAAAAATATGCAAAACAATATTTTCTAAAAAATTAAAATAACGTGAAATTTGGACCACTATGTTTTATTTCGCTTTAGTTGTTTTTATTATTTAATTATTTTTAGTATTAATATTTTTATTATGAATTAGTTTTTCCTGTAATAGACAATAAGTTTGTTGGGAAATAAATTGAATTTAAAAAAAACTGAAACTACGGCGGCCGGCACTTGGCCCGGCGGCAAATCGGGTCGACAGCGAGTTGGGCCGACGGCAAATTGGGTCGCCGCTAGCACGAGTTGAGTTGGCCCGGGGGCAAATTAGCCGCGGAAAGTTGGCGGCGGCGAATTATCCCAATTTACGTCTTTTGTTTACCGCTTTCGAGAAGACACGAAGAGATTTTCGATTAAAAATATTTTTTGGTCATGTGGGTTAGGTTAGTTGTTGACGACTAAAACGATAAATTACATTTTGGTTAAAAGCGCATTCAGAGGGGGGGGGCTCGAGGCCCGGGCCCGCCTTCATGCCCAAAAATATACCGGGTGGGCCAAAAAAAACCTGACTTTTTTTTTCATTATAACTTTTGAACTATATCATCGATTTTAATGGGACAAACTATACTATAACAACATAGGTATATTGTTTTCTCCGCCATCTTAAAATCCAAGATGGCGGACAAAATTAAATTGTACCCTTTAAAGGTGCTCGTTCATTCTTGTGTTGCGAACATGTTTTAATTATTTTTTTAAATCAGTAAAAAAGCTGCGTTCTTGCCACGCGCAATAAGGTATAAATCGGTACGGTGGTTCTAAAAAAATATATTTTTGTTTCAACAATTGTTTTGAATATTATACGATTGCTTTGCCAATGTCTGCAGTAATTTCCTTATAAGGTCATTACTACTGAACCGATTTTAATGAAATAAAAACCATCATTGTGAGAATTCATTGCTTTTCATCATGATTAAAATTTATAGCCATCTTAAAATTTAAGATGGCGGACAGAATCATACTTGATTCTTCAAAATGGCGTGTTTATTCTTATTTAATAAAAATGTTTAAGCTTTTGTTTTATCTTATAGAAAAGCACTACTTTTCCTCCGCACTTTGAGGTATAAATTAGTAAAATCGGTGTGGTAGTTCTCAAATTATACGATTGCATTTTCAATCCTGTCTGCATCAATTTCCTCATTGTTACTGAACCGATCTTGATGAAATAAAAAAAATCTTGGTGAGAATGGATTGGATTTAAAGAGTATAATCGAAATTTGCTGCCCTCTTAAAAAATAAGATGTCGGAAAGAATCATATTTGACCTTTCAAAGAGGCAACTTTATTCTTATTTTCCGAAAATATTTTAGTTTTTTTTCATTTAAATAAAAGCACTACTTTTTCCCTGTCTATTTTTTTTTTTTTTTTTTTTTACGGGTATGCGCACTCGCAAGGAGATCCCTATCACGCTCGAGAAGCGGCAAGTGCGCGGAAATGTTGGTGCGTGTTGGTTTTGAAACGGTTCAGGTTGTAACCTGCAGGGAAAACTGTCGCAGGGAGTTTATTCCACAGCGATGCTGTTCTCCAGAAATATGAATTCTGATATAATGAGGTTCTTGGTGCCTCTATTTTGACAATAAATTGATGGTTACCGTCTGTTTGACGTGTTCGCCTAGTAGGTGCTACTCCCGGGGGGATCATACGTGCCAACTCTTCAGAGCATTTTCGGTGATAATACCTGTAGAAGAGAGATAGATCGCCCACAGTTCTTCGATGTTCGAGACTATCCAAGCTACGGGTAAGTGCGGGGTCATTGATCAGCTTGATAGCTCGTTTTTGCACGGTGTTCAAAAGCATTAAGGTATGTTTGGGTGCCGCACTCCATATATGTGAGCAGTACTCCATAGTTGGTCGAATCTGGGCTTTGTAGAGTATCAGCAGTTGGCTTGGTGTATACAGATGTCTTGTACGAAATAGCACCCCAAGCTTTTGGGACGCCCTTTTAGCTATATCTGCCACGTGACTGTGCCAAGACATGTTGGTCTCTGCAGTGACTCCTAAGATGTTCAACTGGCTCTGCAATGCGACAGCACTTCCAGATAGCATGATATTTGGCTCACCGGTGCTGGTCTTTTTCGAAAACAGGGCTGCTTGGGTTTTCTGCGCGTTGAACTGTACAAGGTTTTTGTTGCCCCAGTCCTCTATTATCTCCAAGTCGTTATTTATCTGTGATATTTCAGTTAGTCTAAGGTAATGGAATTCACGTGCGGAGAGACATGTGGGTGGTATGACTGAGGAGACTACATTGCCATCATCTGCAAAGCAATAAAGTGGATTTACTGTTTTATCTATGAGGTCATTTATGTAAATCAGAAAAAGTGTTGGCGAAAGGATTGCTCCCTGTGGCACACCAGCATTTATTTGGTAAGAGTTGGAGTTCCGGCCATCCAGTGCAACATAAATGGATATATCCTTAAGGTAACTTTCAAACCAAGTGCAAAGTCTCGGCGACAATCCCGTTGCTTTGAGCTTGTTGAGCAGATTTTCATGCCAGACTTTATCGAATGCTTTAGATATATCTAAGGCAATTGTTCTTGTTTCACCTCGCAACTCAATCGCTTTTTGCCATAAGTGAGTGACGTATGTAAGTAAATCGCCAGTTGACCTATATTTTCGAAATCCGTATTGCTTGTCGTTGATAATTTTGTACTTTTCCAAGTACTTGGTTAGGTGATTGTTCACAACTCTTTCCATTACTTTTGATATCACCGGAAGTAGAGCAATTGGTCTATAGTTTAACGGATCTGTCTTTTTTCCTTTCTTTGGAATGGGTTGTACTGCGGCAGACTTCCATGATGATGGATATACTCCTTGCCTATAAGATAAATTGAATAATTTGGCGAAAGTTGGGGTGAGTTCGCTAGCACAATTTTTGAGTACTATCACGGGAATGCCATCTGGACCCATTGCTTTGTTTGTATCCAACTTTTTAAGGGATTTTCGTATTTCTCTGTGACAAAAGGGTACCTCTGGCATACTGTGGGAAACCCTTTCAATGAACGGTGGAGTTTTTCCATTTGGCACTGTTAGGTTTGAGTTGGAGGAAAAGATTTTGGCCAGCATATTGGCTTTTTCCTCTGATGTTGTGGCTAAGTGAGTATTTTTATCTGTAAGTGGTGGTATGGATGACTTGGTGAAGTTTGATCCAACGGCTTTTGCAAGAGACCAAAAGGACCTAGAACTACTTGGACAATTCAGCAACCTGTTTTTTATTCTTTGATTGTATGTTTCTTTGGCGGCGTCAATAGTAATTTTGCAACTATTTCTGGCTTCTATAAATTCTGTGTGGTTTTGAGTGGTTTGTTGTCGTTTCCAAAGGTTATATGCTCTGTGTTTTTTCTGTACAGCCGTTTGACACTGGCTGTTGAACCAAGGTTTTGCATTAGCTCTGCGTTTTATTGTATGTGGGATATATGCATCCATTCCAGATAAGATTACTTTTGTTATTTCATTACAGCAAATAGTGGGATCAGCTGTTTTAAAGCAAACCTCTTGCCATGGAAAATCCAGGTAAAACTGTTTAAGGTCATTCCATTTTGCCGATTTATAGTGCCACATTTTACGAGGAAGTGATTGTTGGCTTGGCGGTATGAACATTTCGCACTTTGTTCTTATAAGTTTATGATCGGATGAACCAAGTGGGGGATCTACTTGAATTGTGTACAAGTCAGGATTTGTAGTTAGGAACAAGTCTAAAAGCGCTGCAAATTCACCCCTTTCTGAGATACGGGTAGGTTCATCGACAAGCTGCGTTAGACCACAACTTATGGCAAAAGCTTCTGCTTCCCTGCCTTCATTATCTGTTTTGTTGTGGTGTTTTAGCCAGGGTATATTGTGGACGTTGAAATCGCCTAAAAAAACAATTTCCGCATGTGGATAGTTAGACTGTATACTATCACAGTTTTCGGATAATGTCGCAAAAAAGTTTTGATACTCGGTGTTATTTGGCGGTCGGTAGAGGCAGCAAATGAACTTAGTCGATGACTTTGAGGTGAATTTCAGCCATATGATATCGAGGTTCGCTGGTTCTAGCTTCTCCTCTCGATGACATGAAAGGTCATTTTTAATGTACACACAGATCCCAAAATTATGTCGAAATCGGTGGTGTAGGTCATAGCCGGGATAAAGATAGTTCACACTAGGTGTTGCAGAACTGATTTTAGTTTCAGTGAGAACAAGGATGTCAGGTCTTTGTTCTTCAAGATGTTGGTGAACTGAATTCATGTTGGTACTTAATCCTCTTATATTGCTAAAATCAATTCTGAGTTGAGTTTTTGGTCTTCTTTTAATATCTTTGCATGAAGGACCCCCAGGATCACCCGACGCCCGGAGATCCGAGTGGTCGGGTATTTTACCTCCGGAATATTTTGATCCTGGAGGCGCCATCATGCTATTTGTTACTCATTGTTGGAACCGGACTGCCAGCGCAGTAGCGGAACGTGGTGATACCACTTAGCGCTACTCACTTCTGGCATGGTGGTATCTCACCGGTCGACGCCCAATGAGTAAAAAGCGTCTACCACCTACCAAGAAGGTACAAAGCAATAAAATCGGTGAAGTGGTTCTTAGAAAATCTGATTTTGTTTTAACCATTGTTTTACAAATTATACGATTGCATTGCATCAAATATGATTCTGTCCGACATCTTAAATTCTAAGATGGCGGAAAATTTTGATTACAATTTTTACAGAGCAATCAATTCTCACCATGAATTTTTTATTTAACTAAAATCGGTCAAGTAATAATATAATAACGAATTTTTAATGAATGCAGACAGGATTGGCAAAGCAATCGTATAATCTGTAAAACAATGATTCAAACAATAATAGATTTTTTGAGAACCATCACACCGATTTAACTAATTTGTACCTCGTTGGGTGGGGGAAAAGCAGTGCTTTTCTATAAATTAAAAAAAAACTAAAACATTTTCGGAAAATAAGAATAAACACCCATTTTGAAGAATCAAGTAGGATTTTGTGCACCATCTTAAATTTTAAGATAACGATAAACTTTTATCATAATCTTTAAAAAGAAATTAATTCTAACAAGGATGTTTTTTATTTGATCAAAATCGGTTCAGTAGTCAGCAGACATCATTTGCAAGGCAATCGTATAATATGCAAAACAATGGTTAAAACAAAATATATTTTAAATATATTTTTTAAAACCATCGAACCGATTTTGCTAATTCTTACCTTGTTGTGCGTAACAAGAATGTAGCTTTTTTACTCATTTAAAAAAATGATTAAAACATGTTCGCAACACGAGAATAAATGAGCATCTTTGAAGGGTACATTTTAATTTCATCCGCCATCTTGGATTTTGAGATGACGGCCAAAAAAATATATTTCGTTAAAACTACGATTCATTCTCTGCAAAATACAATTTGTCCCATTAAAATCGATTGGATAGTTCAAAAGTTATAATGAAAAAAAATTATTTTGTGTGTTTAAGACCACAAGGCAGAAGTGTAAACTTCAACAAGGCGAAATTAATAATATTGGCCTATAACATATTCTGCAAAGCGGACCGAACCGAACTCTTCTGTGTACTGGCCTTCATCTGCATCATCATATCGCTCCCTGAATGTTTCTCAGCCGATTTCACCCGAATAAGCGTTACATAGCCGAGCCTGACGGCTCAGTTCAATTCACTACCCACAAAAACTGCTAAACGCGCCTAAAGAAGTTTACACTTCAAAAAATTGTCCGGTTTTTTTTGGCACACCCTGTAGAACAAAAACATGAAGCATGAAATATGATATCATGAGGTCTTGCCCTCCCCAAATACAAATTCTTGAGTGCGCTACTGGTTTTGTAAAATTTTGTAGCTTGCTGGCACCGATTTCTACAATTTGATATGAACAGAATTGCCATTGATATCTTTTGTTTTTAGAGCGACCAAATCCGAACCATTATTAAGGCCAGAGGGGTGAGCTACCCCAACATAACGGCCAAGACATTCGCCGTGTTCAGGGTTGACAACCGACATCACTTGATGTCAATAGTGTCAATGATCGATCCCTCGCCGGACTGGATAGTTGGTGTAAGTAGTTTAACCCTAATTCTCATAGAAAGTAGATAGGGTCAGAAATTTAATTTTTTTAACAAGATATCCGACTTAAAGGCTTTGTGACGTTTACCTATTTATACCGAAGCATGGAATATATATTCGATGACCGAAGTCCATGTAGTATACCTCACAGTGAAAAATATTTTATTATGTTAATAATAATGTCTCGTTTTTAACCATTGGTTGGGCCAAAAATGAGACAGTGACTGGTTAAAAACGAGACACTGTCTTTTATTTATTTTACATGAGGTTACAAAATGAAGACGCTATGTCAAAAAACGGGATTTTGAGAAAACCCGTTCTAAAGAATTGGAACTGACGCCTTTTTAGCTTGTTCGTCAATATAGTTCAGGCAAGATTCGGGAAAATCCACTTTCTAGAAGCATTTTATATTACTTTTTGGCAAATGGGCAATTCCCCCTATTTTGACCCCCCTGAATCCGAATATCCCTGTTGCCAACTCGAAATATTGACAGGGGCTGAGATATTCAAGATGGCGGCCAAAATGGCGGCGGAATTTTAAATTGCCGCTGGAAAGCCTAAATTGTCACAGGTGTACATTCAAAATATATATTTGTATAATTAAAAAATAATAACAAAATAATATAAAATTTTTTAAATAGCTGCAAAAACCTCCAAAAACCCCCCCAGACCCCCCAAAATCCGAAAGTTTGAGGTTTTTTCAAATTTTCTTAAAAACTAAGCTTCTAAGAGAAAAATGTATAATACACTTTATTGTAGACAATAAAATTCCCTTTTTAACACGGTATAACTTGATAAAGTTAGACTAATAACAAGCTCTCCAGCGGCGTCCGTTAATTGAAGTAATTAAAAAAAGTTGAAAAAATACCTATGTTTTTTCCAAGATTTATTTAATTTTTTAAAAAACTAATATCTACAGAAAACCATGTATTACATTTTGGTAAACTCAATAAAATTTCCTTTAAAATGACGTGTAACATGATTAAATCGGTTTTATAAATAAAACTTCAGGGGCATCCGTAAATTAAATTAATTTTGAAAAAATAGAAAATAAACCATTTTTGTTACAGGTTTTATCTAATTTTTTTAAAAACTAAGCTTAACATAAAAAAACTTGTTCTACACTTTTTTGTAGACAAGGAAATTCCCTTTTTAAAAATGTGAAACTCGGTGAGGTTTGACTTATACCAAACTCTCCAGCGACGTCCGTCAATGGGGGTGATTTCAACAAATCATTAAAAAAAACATGTTTTTCATACGTTTTAATCAATTTTCTTAAAAACCAAGCTCTTTATCAAAAAATGTGTTCTATACTTCGTCATAGCCAATAAAATTTGCTTTCAAACGATGGATAACAAAGTGGAAGTTATTTTATATTTACCGCTCCAGTGGTGTTCTTAATTTAAAGAAATTATTTAAGATCAATCCAAAAGATTGAAAGTACGGCCGCGGGTCCACATCGACTGGACAGGTCAATTCGACTTGATACGGTAAATTTGTATTTTTAATAATTTGTTTTGACGATTTTTTTTTTGTTTTTTCAAAAGTTACTACTGTTACTTTCTGCACAAAAATATTGCTAAGGGGGGGCCATGGCCCCTATGCCTCCTCCCCTTATAACCACCGGTGTTTTTTTGCTTTAAAGAACTTATTTAGATAAATCAAAATATCTAATCTAATCAAAAAACAGTTTATTTTAATTTGGAAACATTTTATTTTAGTAGGTATATTACGAATCTTTTCGAAGTATTTATCATAACATTAACCTCACTTTGTAATATATAATTTAAAAAGAAATTGTCTTTTTCTCAATAAAGAATAAAGGCACATTTTTTTCTGAAAATCTTAGTTAGAAAAGATATTTAAATATGCGAGAGAAACTGATTATTTCAGTTATTTTTGAAAATAAGTTTATATTAGTACGCCCCTGAACCCTTAAATATGGCAACAACCCGACATTTTAATAAAGTTTTTAAAATAAAATGTTATGTTCTACAATAAAGTATACCACATATTTTTTCCTAAAAAGTGTAGTTTTTGAGAAAATTTTGAAAAACCTATAATAAACATGTTTTTTTCTAAATAATCCCAATTAACGTACGCCACTGAAGAGCTACTTGCTTTTCCTAACCTTATTGACCAATACATCGTTGGAAAGGGAATTTTATTCCCAACAAAAAACTGTTCTTTGTAATTTTTGATAAAAAGGTTAGTTTTCGAGAAAAATGCATAAAACTGAAAAAAAACAGGTTTTTGGGGGTTTGGGAGGGATTTTCTCCGTCCCTGTCGATTTTTCGAGTTCGCAACAAAGATATTCGGATTCAGCGGGGTCAAATTAGGGGGAAATGGTCTGTTGCCAAAAAGTAATCTGATTTGCTTCTAGACCGAAAACGGAAAGCCTTTTAAAATAATATGCTCTGACTAATATTACAAATTGATATTACTCCTGACTGTGCGCATTTATAGCCTGAACGAGAGGATATGGTAAAACTTTTGAAATTTTTCTAATAGTTGGCACTAATAACTCAATTTTAACAAAAATCAAAAATTGACATAGCGCCTTCTTTGCCTCTGGTCTTCAAATGTAAGCCAGTATATAGACTATGGAGACGAGACACGCTGAAACGACTTAAAAACATATTTGGAAGGATTAAAAATCTTTAATGGGGTAAATTACATGGTTATGCATTAAATTGTAAAAACGTTTTAAAAAAAAATAACTTAAACAAATGCAAAAATATGTTGGTATTAACTAAAATTAAACTAATTCAAGTAAATCATACCTTATTCCAAAATGGATTAAAAAAGATGTTAATCCAGATTTCAGGAGGTAAAGTAAAATAATGACTTATAAGAATTTTATTACTAAATATTATTACGGCGTATTTTTAAAAGTCGACAGAAAATCAATATGGCTCAGAATTACGTCGCACTCTCAATTTCGGCCAGTGGCACTATTATTTTGTCAATAAAGTACTTTTCTTCACTAGCTGATATAATATGATAAGATATTTTACTTTACCATTGCTCTCAAAAACTTTAAGAATTTGCACCATGTAGTAAACTTGTTTCTTTTTAGTGTTATAGATTAAGATCAAAAATAGTTTTGTCTCGTTTTCTTAACTCGCTGGTGTCTTGTTTTTGCACTTTGCGGTGTCTTGTTTTTGTCCCTTTTTTAAACGACGTGTTTATATTTTAAATACTTGCCGAGGTTCTACGATCGCGTACTCCGCACAACAGGAAAAGTTTCCAAATTAAATTTAAAAGATTTTTATACTAGAATGCAGAGTCAAATGTGATAATTTTTTTCAGTGGTTAACTTTATTGTTATTTATTACTTATAACAAATTTTCATTGTGTATGGGTAAAAGTAACTTAAAATATACTTTTTACAATTTTATTATTTTATTTTATTGGGAAAAATTGTCTTGTTTTGACCGAAATTTTGGCGGTCTCGTTTTTTCACCACTTGACCTTTATTTTAAATGGAGAAATGTCAAAGTCGTACCGAAAGTTAAGGTGACCACCTTACCTAACAAAACTGATTAGTGTACAGGGTTTTCCCGTATATTTTTACATCATATCTAAAATGTTTATTTGAATAGATATCAAAATATGATAAATACATAAGTTTCATATTTTTTTACGAAGTTTAAGAATTTTTAAGTCGGAATGTCAAAAAAAATTCTAAATGTCAAAATTTGACAGGTCGATGGTTTTTTTAAAGGGAACACCCTGTATATTATTTTAGATATTTATAGATCTTTTATCCCTAATTTTAAAAATATATATCATTGTATTATTTTATTTATTAGATTTTTTAGATATATGCGCTTAAATGTTTAAAATACTTAAATTGATCTCCTTAAATCATCAAGGCAGCCACGAAAAAGACAATCGCATTTACACAAAAAGTGATTCTGTTGCTTTTGTAAGGTATATAATTAGTTAATATTTACTATCCGGGGTGATTCTGCGCAGTAATGTGTGGCGCCGCAAGCCAGTAAAAACAAAAAATTCTGCAATTTTTGTGAAAGAAAAAAATATTTATTACTTCATTTTTAGTTTTCTAAATAGCCTCCTTGATTATTAATACAATTTTGAATAATTCTTACAAATTTTCTGTGGATAGCGTGAAAGATAGAGTTCGCAAAATGTTCGTTAAGATCAATATTTGCTTGCTCTATTTTCTGTTGTAAAAGTGTGTGCGGCCTGTTATAATACACCTTATTTTTTAGGTTGCCCCACAAAAAAAAATCAATCCTATCCAATACATATAGGTATCTATTATTTAAAAAATTCGTTACGGGCTGGATGTTATGTGGGGGGGCTACGTCCTATTAAATTTCTATAGTTATTAACAGGGAGTTCTTCTAAAAGCTCTTATATTTAATTTCGCAACAAATTATGGTATTTTTCTCCGGTTAAGTTACCATTTAAAAATATAGGCCCAATAACTCTGTTATTCAGGAGACCGCACCAAACATGTAGAGATCTGCGTCCTTGAATTTTGACAGCTTGTAAAGCATGCGGGTTTTTTCTTGCCCAAATATGCTTATTTTTTCTATTGAACATTTCCGCCGTGGTGAATGCTGCCTCATCAAAAAAAATTATATTTGACAAATTTATTTGATTTGCCGCTATTCCTCGTTGTATTTCCTGACAAAAATGTAATATGTTTATTTTAGTTTCGTTGCTTAAATTTTGCACGGGTAAAAATGTACAAGCATTGTATTTGTGATATATTAAAACAGAGTGAATTTTATGCCATGATTTGTTAAAAAAAGTTGCTGCATCTGGAATAGACCGTTCAGTATTCTCTAAAATAACAAGGAAAAACATTTTTTTAAATATGATAAACTAACTTATAAAGAAAAACTAACCTTGAAAATATAAAAAAATATTTAAGTCCTCTTTAGCGTTTCTTTCGACGTTCTAGTTTTTCTTTTAATTGTAAATAACTTGATTAAATGAGTTTACTATATTTACTATGGTTTGGCGGGTTGGTTGTCTTCTGTCCGGAAACTGAATATAATACTGGTTGCGAGCTACAGATGCATTTTCATTATTTGAGTAAAATAATTTAATAATATCCAGTTTTTCTTCCTCGGTAAAAATCATTCTTAACCGCTCTTAAAACTGAATTTGACAAGGTGACAAAATAATAGCATCACTTTTGTGTCAATGCGATTGTTTTTTTTATGGCTTCCTTGATGTTTTAAAAAGTACCAATTTAAGTTTCTTATACTTTTAAACGCATATATATCCAAAACTATTAAACGAAATAATCCCAACATATATATTTTTGAAATCAGGAAGAAAGGATCTATAAAAATCTGAAATAATATATAGGGTGTTTCCTTTAAAAAAACCATCGACCTGTCAAATTTTGACATTTACAATTTCTTTTTGACATTCTGACACAAAGATTCCTAAAATTCGTAAAAAATTATGAAACTTTTGTATTTATCATACTTTGATATCTATTCAAATAAACGTTTTTAGATATGGTGTAAAAATATATGGGAAAACCCTGTACGTTTACGAATCGTGTGTACAGCGTGTCCTATTTTCGATGGGATTAAATGGGAAACTCGGTTATTATTAAAGATATCGATTTTCTGATTGCACCTTACCGTGCTCTTTTTTGGAGCCCTTAAAAATGGTGTAATCAGATTTTTGCTATACCCCGTGGTTTCGCTAATACAGGGAGTTTTTGAAAAAATTGCATTTTAATTAATTCCTTGTATCTCGCTTATTTTGCAAGATATTTTTATTCTGTAAAAACCTTTCTATGGCAACTTTTTTAGAGCAAAATAATGACGTTGTCAATTTTCTAAAATATTGTTTAGTTTTTGAGATATGGTATTTATCATAAAAAAATTAAATACGGACCTGGACTTTTTTTATTACTACTTTGATTAGTTCCATGCTATTATTACCTTAAAATGATAAAACTTTAATATTTTTTTGATTTAATGTTAAAAAAAAACTATTTAATATTTGAAAAAAAAAATTATAGTCCGAACCTGGAAATTTCCAACGTAATTATAAATTAAAAATTGCAAGACACACTAGTTGAACGATTTTTACTTTATCTGTTTTGAAATGATAATTAAAAAATTTATAAATAAAGTAAAAAACGTTAAAAAGTTACAAAAATAATATCATACTAATTATTTGATAACAGCAGGTCGTGAAATTTACAAAACAAAAGCGTGGAATTGACATTGTCATTTTACTTGTCATTTTTGTAAATGGCTTACAATTATTTTAATCTGGCTAGAAATCGACCATATCCAGATTTTGAAAAATGTGATATGTTTGACTGCTTCATTCAAGCAACAAAATCCCAATATTTAAATGGCAGAAATATTTTTATGCAAAATGCGTTAAGAAAAATTACTCAAAAATGCCAACAATGTCTTACACATAATGGTAATCAGAAAGATTAGTTATTTTTTATAATTTGTTTTTTTTTTGTATTTTTCGTAGACTTTGTTTCAAATAAATCTGTAAATTAACGTAAAACCATTTTAATATGCTAGGTATCAAAACAGTTAAACTAAAAATTGTTTAATTAGCAATTTTTAGTTTATATTTATGTTGGAAATATCCAGGTTCGGACTAATTTTTTTTTTAAATAATAAATATTGTTACGGGTTCACAACGACAAATTAAAACTCGCAATTGTTGAAAACGATACGTCAATTTATTTCGACAAATTATGTACAAAAACACGCACTTAAACTTAGTAATAACTTGCTAATAATTCACTACTATAATCGGTCTATTAACTTCGTGTTAATCTCACGACCACTACAGCACGTTATCTCTGACTGACCGCCTGGTGCGCGACCCCGGCCCTATATATAGGATCGTCCATCTCTCTCAAACTTTCCGGCAGCCTTCGACGTCCGGAAAGTTCCCGCACTACCGCGACCGCAAGCCACAGACAACGCAACTAAAACCTAGACTAAGAATACAACCTTAAGATAAATCGACCTAATACTACACTAAACCTAAATAAATTCCAATTATAAAATTTAAATAACTTAAATTTGTAACACTATCCTCCTCTTCAGGTTTGATCGTCTCGATCAACATTTCCCAGGTAAGGTTTTAGTCTGTCTAGATGAACAACTTTCATCTTGGACTTCGGGCTTCTCTGAATTCGGTAGACTACATCATTAATTCTCTTAACAACTTTATAAGGCCCTTCCCATGGTGGTGTCAACTTAGGTGATCTTCCTTTCTTGCGTTGAGGATTGTATAGCCAGACTTGATCATTCTCTTTGAACCCTGAAGAGTTTGCTTTCAGGTCATATCTCGCTTTCATGCGGTCACTGGCTATTTCTATTCGCTCTCTAACCACTTCATGGATATCGTGCAGCTTTTGCCTTAAACGTTCGACATAGTCATTAACCTCTAAGTGTGCTTCTTCAGGTGAACCAAACATGATATCGCATGGTAAACGCAGTTCTCTACCAAACAGGATACTAGATGGAGTAGCTCCTGTCGTATTGTGAACGGCAGTTCTATAGGCCATAGGTTAGGTTAGGTTTGATTATGAGTGGTGCGACTGTCGCCCCTCCACTGCGACTCAAATGGTCTATTGTGGCTCATCCCAACTTAAATATCACCAATACCTATCTCCTTTATGAAGCAGATCAGTTTGTTTGGTGATATTTCCTCAAGATCTTGAGGCTCTATCTGTCCAGGTCCGAATATTTTCGCCCTAGTTCTTTGTCTTGCTACGCAGTGGCAGATTAGATGAAGTGGCGTTTCCTCCTCAACACCGCAGAACCTACACGCTGGTGTGTTGCTTACTCCCAGTCTGTTCATGTGTTTGTTGAGTCGGCATTGGCCTGTGTATAGCCCTGTGATTATTCTTAGGCTATTCCTGTTTAATTCCAGGAGTTGGTTCGTTCTGTGTTTGTCTGGCTTGCTTAGGAAGGTTTTGGAGTGTTGTTGTCTCGGGGTTGCCCGCCAGTTTTGAGTCCCTTTTCTAACAACCCACTCTCCTATTTCTTTTGTGACTGTGGCCTTAGGTAAGCCGAAGTAAGGCTCCGGTCCAACCAGCGCGGATTCTGCTCCCGCCCTGGCTAGTGCGTCTGCTTTTTCATTTCCCTCAACTCCCGTGTGGCTTGGCACCCAGACAAGATTGATCTTGTTGGTTCTGCTGGCCTGTCTTAGGGTTTCAAGGCAATTCCAGAATAGTCTGGATTGAATTTTGTGTGAGCTTAATGCTTTTAGAGCTGATAAGCTATCTGAGATGATTTTGATGCTTTTGTTTGAGAGGTCCCTGCGGGTAATCTCTCTACAGCATACTTCTATTGCATGTAGTTCTGCTTGGAATATGGTTGCTAAGTTTCCGAGTCCCACAGATATTTCAGTCCGTGGTCCCGTCACACCCGCACCCACCCCATTTTTTGTTTTCGATCCGTCTGTATACCATACGTGGTCGGCGTTTAGCAGTTGAGCAGGTCTCTCCCGCCATTCCTCCCTCGTTGGTATGAGAACCTTAAAAGGTATATCGAAGCTGTATTTGGGTAGCATGTAGTCTGTTGGCATGCTAAGTATTCGGTTATTCCTGAATACCTCAGCCAGGCCCGCAAAGTTACCCTTAGCTTGTCCAGGTTGCTCTTGGTTTAGGCTCTTAAACCTTGCCACTGCTGCCCTGGCCTCCTTCTCTACCCATATGTGTAGGGGGGGAAGGTTTAGCATCACCTCCATTGCCTCTACAGGTGTCGATTTCATTGCTGATGTTATGACTCTACACGCCATGCCTTGCACGCGTGCCAGTTTATCCCTGGTTGTTTTTTGCTTAGTTTTTGCCCACCAAGCAATAGAGCCATATGTGATCATCGGTCTCACTACCGTTAGGTATAGCCAGTAGGTTTGTTTTGGTTTCATGCCCCATGACTTCCCACAAATTCTGGTACATGTCCACAAGGCCATTTTCGCCCTGCCGATTACCTTGTCCAGGTGGGTGTTCCAATTTAGTCTCTGGTCCAGAATCAGTCCCAGGTATTTGGCATCCTTTTGAAAAGGAATGCGTATCCCTTCGACGGTGGGTTCTGTTAGGTTCAGTTTCCGCCGTCTTGTGAAGGGTACTATAGTGGTTTTTCTAGGGTTGATTGATAGTCCCTCCCTATTACACCATCCATTTATTAGGTTTAGCGCCCTTTGTAAGATGTTGGATATTACACCATCGAATTTGCCTTGTATTCTGATCACAACGTCATCGGAGTATGCCTGCGCCTCGATTCCCTCCCTTTGCAGGAGTTCCAGCAGCCCGTCTACCATCAGTGTCCATAGTAGGGGAGATAGAACTCCCCCTTGCGGACAACCTCTGTCCGTGCTTACTCTGATTTCCTCCTCACCAAGGGTGGTTTTTACGATACGCGTTTGTAGCATCATCCGGATCCAGTTGTTAATACAAGGTTCGACACCTCTTTGACTGCATGCGTTAATGAGTGAGTCGATTGGGGCATTGTTAAATGCTCCTTCTATGTCCAAGAAGGCCGTGACCGCAATTTCTTTGCTGTCTAGTGTCTTTGCTAGGTTACTGACCAGGTTGTTTATTGCCAGATCCGTAGATTTGCCTGGTTGATAGGCATATTGGTTAATGTTTAGAGGGCGTTCCTGCAATCCAAGGTCCGAATATTTTCGCCCTAGTTCTTTGTCTTGCTACGCAGTGGCAGATTAGATGAAGTGGCGTTTCCTCCTCAACACCGCAGAACCTACACGCTGGTGTGTTGCTTACTCCCAGTCTGTTCATGTGTTTGTTGAGTCGGCATTGGCCTGTGTATAGCCCTGTGATTATTCTTAGGCTATTCCTGTTTAATTCCAGGAGTTGGTTCGTTCTGTGTTTGTCTGGCTTGATTAGGAAGGTTTTGGAGTGTTGTTGTCTCGGGGTTGCCCGCCAGTTTTGAGTCCCTTTTCTAACAACCCACTCTCCTATTTCTTTTGTGACTGTGGCCTTAGGTAAGCCGAAGTAAGGCTCCGGTCCAACCAGCGCGGATTCTGCTCCCGCCCTGGCTAGTGCGTCTGCTTTTTCATTTCCCTCAACTCCCGTGTGGCTTGGCACCCAGACAAGATTGATCTTGTTGGTTCTGCTGGCCTGTCTTAGGGTTTCAAGGCAATTCCAGACTAGTCTGGATTGAATTTTGTGTGAGCTTAATGCTTTTAGAGCTGATAAGCTATCTGAGATGATTTTGATGCTTTTGTTTGAGAGGTCCCTGCGGGTAATCTCTCTACAGCATACTTCTATTGCATGTAGTTCTGCTTGGAATATGGTTGCTAAGTTTCCGAGTCCCACAGATATTTCAGTCCGTGGTCCCGTCACACCCGCACCCACCCCATTTTTTGTTTTCGATCCGTCTGTATACCATACGTGGTCGGCGTTTAGCAGTTGAGCAGGTCTCTCCCGCCATTCCTCCCTCGTTGGTATGAGAACCTTAAAAGGTATATCGAAGCTGTATTTGGGTAGCATGTAGTCTGTTGGCATGCTAAGTATTCGGTTATTCCTGAATACCTCAGCCAGGCCCGCAAAGTTACCCTTAGCTTGTCCAGGTTGCTCTTGGTTTAGGCTCTTAAACCTTGCCACTGCTGCCCTGGCCTCCTTCTCTACCCATATGTGTAGGGGGGGAAGGTTTAGCATCACCTCCATTGCCTCTACAGGTGTCGATTTCATTGCTGATGTTATGACTCTACACGCCATGCCTTGCACGCGTGCCAGTTTATCCCTGGTTGTTTTTTGCTTAGTTTTTGCCCACCAAGCAATAGAGCCATATGTGATCATCGGTCTCACTACCGTTAGGTATAGCCAGTAGGTTTGTTTTGGTTTTATGCCCCATGACTTCCCACAAATTCTGGTACATGTCCACAAGGCCATTTTCGCCCTGCCGATTACCTTGTCCAGGTGGGTGTTCCAATTTAGTCTCTGGTCCAGAATCAGTCCCAGGTATTTGGCATCCTTTTGAAAAGGAATGCGTATCCCTTCGACGGTGGGTTCTGTTAGGTTCAGTTTCCGCCGTCTTGTGAAGGGTACTATAGTGGTTTTTCTAGGGTTGATTGATAGTCCCTCCCTATTACACCATCCATTTATTAGGTTTAGCGCCCTTTGTAAGATGTTGGATATTACACCATCGAATTTGCCTTGTATTCTGATCACAACGTCATCGGAGTATGCCTGCGCCTCGATTCCCTCCCTTTGCAGGAGTTCCAGCAGCCCGTCTACCATCAGTGTCCATAGTAGGGGAGATAGAACTCCCCCTTGCGGACAACCTCTGTCCGTGCTTACTCTGATTTCCTCCTCACCAAGGGTGTTTTTTACGATACGCGTTTGTAGCATCATCCGGATCCAGTTGTTAATACAAGGTTCGACACCTCTTTGACTGCATGCGTTAATGAGTGAGTCGATTGGGGCATTGTTAAATGCTCCTTCTATGTCCAAGAAGGCCGTGACCGCAATTTCTTTGCTGTCTAGTGTCTTTGCTAGGTTACTGACCAGGTTGTTTATTGCCAGATCCGTAGATTTGCCTGGTTGATAGGCATATTGGTTAATGTTTAGAGGGCGTTCCTGCAATACCCCTTCCCTAATATGCCTATCAATCAGTTTTTCTATCGTTTTCAATAGAAATGATGTTAGACTTATTGGTCGGTATGATTTGGGTAGGTTTAAACCTGCCTGCCCCACTTTCAGGAGGTATATTACCTTTACCGACCTCCAGTTTTCTGGTATGTAGCTCCACGCTATGCTAGCTCTGAATAGCTTAGTCAGGGTGGCTATTAGAGGTTCCAGTCCTTTTTGGAGTAAGACCGGAATCACTCCATCCTCTCCTGGTGATTTGAATGGGTGAAAGGTGTTGATCGCCCATTTTATTTTGTCCGGGGTTGCGATTTGATACGCCAGCCTCCAGTCTTCCCTATCCGGTCTATTTCTGCCCGGCCTTTGCATGGGTTGGTTCTGCCGAGTCTGTTCTGTAATCATTGTGCACCCCGGAAAGTGACAGTTACTTAGTAATTCAAGTGATTCTTTCCTTGATGTTGTGTAACTCCCATCTGGTCGCTTTATTGCCCCTATCGATGGTGTTTGATTTGGGTCTCTAGAGAGTATCTTGTGGATTCGTGCTCCCGCAGGGATATCTGATAACCCCTGGCAGAATTTCCTCCACGATTCCGTTTTCGCCTTTCGAATCTCTTTGTTGTAAGCGGTCAATTCAGCTCTATACTGGTCCCATGAGTTATTCTCTTTCGCCCTGTTATAGAGCTGTCTGACATTTCTCCTTCTTTTTTCAAGGTTTTTGTTCCACCAAGGTGTGGTCCGAGAGTCTTTTTTGGTCTTCACAGGACAGTTGTCCTGGTATGCTGATAGAATAGCGGTTTGGATTTGTCCTGCCGCCTCTTCTATTTCCCTAGTGGTCTTGATAGATTTAGGAACCTCCCGTAAGCGTTCAGCCAAGGTTTGGTTATAGCCCTCCCAGTCTGTGCTTTTGGGGTTTCGGTAGCTGACTACCGTTCTTTCTTGTGATTTTATTTCGAATCGGATGTGTCTATGGTCTGAGCCTGATGGTTCAGAAGACACTTCCCAGTTGACGATCTATAGGCCATCAAAAACAATGGAATATATTGGTCCCAATCTGTTTGGTGCTCATCAACAACTTTGCAAAGATGTTCCTCTATTGTTTTATTAAATCTTTCAACCATGCCATCTGACTGCGGATGCAAAGCAGTAGTCCGTGTTTTATGTATTCCTAAAAGGTCACAGAGATTCTGGAAGAGCTTTGATTCAAAGTTTCTTCCTTGATCTGAATGTAGTTCCAAAGGAATGCCAAATCGGCTGAAAACATCATTTACCAGAACTTCTGCAACTGTAGCGGCCTCTTGGTTAGGCAAAGCAAAAACTTCTGGCCATTTGCTAAAATAATCCATGACAACAAGGATGTATTTGTTGCCCTTTTTAGTTTCTGGAAATGGTCCGGCCACATCAATAGCAATGCGTTCGAATGGCAGACCTACGTTATATTGTTTCATTTGACCTTTGGACCTTGTTTTGGGACCTTGGCTGGCTGCACAAGTCGAACATCGGCGGCACCAGTTTTTCACATCTTGAAAGTAATTGACCCAATAAAATCGGTTTCGAATTTTGTCCATGGTTTTATTTATGTCTAGGTGCGCGCCTGATTTTCCACCATGGCATTCGGCCATTATATTGTCTACCATGCTCCTAGGAACCACTACTTGATTAATCACAGTAAGGCCATCGGCACTTTCCCAGGCACGTTTAAGGATGTTTTCTTCTACTATCAGTGAATCCCATTGTGCCCACAGTGATTTGAATATCACCCCTTGGTTTGCGATATCTTGCCATGATGGTCGTGGCTTGTTCTCTTCTTTCAATCGCAAGATAGGTCCTACATCTTTGTCGTTAAGTTGTGTGGTTCTAATCGAAGCCGACATCCATTCTTCATCTGGTTCTAACTTTATCTGGCGCACGTAGGTAATTCCTTCTTTCTGGTCAATTTTCCTGCAATGTTTACAATCCTCGGGGCAAGGTCTTCTGGACAATGCATCTGCATTATTATGCACCCTTCCTGCTCGGTGCTTAATTTGATAATGGTAATGTTGTAGCTTTTCTATCCATCTCGCGACTTGCCCCTCAGGTTGTTTCATTTTCATGAGCCACTGTAACGCAGCATGATCCGTTCTAATCAGAAACTCTTGTCCGTAGAGATATTTGTGAAAGTGATCTACGGATTTAACTATGGCTAGGAGCTCCTTTCTAGTAACACAATAATTTCTCTCTGGTTTGGATAGCTTCTTGCTGAAAAATTCGATGACCCGTTCTTCTCCATCTTGTACTTGGGAGAGTACTGCTCCTATGCCATCGTTGCTCGCATCAGTATCTAATATGAATTTTCCTTTTGGAATGGGATATGCAAGAATCGGACTAGAACATAATGCTGCTTTTAGTCTTCTAAATGCTTGGTCACATTCGGTATTCCATTTGTAAGAAGCTTTATCTTCTGTAAGTCTATGTAACGGAGACGCTATTTTGGCGAATCCTTCTACAAATCGTCTGTAGTATGTACACAGACCCAAAAAGCTTCTCAATTCATGTTTGTCACGAGGTTGAGGCCATTCTTTTATTGCTTGTAGCTTCTTTTCGTCGGTATGGATGCCTTCTCGGGAAACGACGTGACCCAGGAACTCAACTTTTTCTTGGAACAGAAAACATTTCTTTGAGTTTAATTTAAGATTTGCGTTCCTGATTCTTGAGAATACTTCTCGTAAATTATCTAGATGTTCTTGAAATGATTTCCCCATTACTATGACATCATCCAAATAGACTAGGCAGGTTTTCCAAGTAAGGCCTCGTAGAACGACTTCCATTAGTCTTTCAAATGTAGCTGGGGCATTGCACAGGCCAAATGGCATCACATTAAACTGATAAAGTCCACTTCCAGCAGAGAATGCAGTCTTCTCTTTATCTCTTTCAAAGATTCCTACTTGCCAATACCCACTTTTCAGGTCAAGAGTAGAAAACCAATATGATTCTGCCAACGTTGTTAATGTGTCGTCTATTCTTGGCAGTGGGTAACTATCTTTCTTGGTCACATCGTTAAGTTTCCTGTAGTCGACACAAAACCTAGTACTTCCATCCTTTTTAGTGACCAACACCACAGGAGATGACCAAGGACTTGATGACTCTTCAATAACACCGTCGCTGAGCATTTTATTAATGAGATTGTGAACTTCTTCTTGCTTGGCCATTGGTAGTCTTCTTGGGGGTTGTCTTATCGGTTGGGCATCGCCAGTGTTGATAGCATGTTGAATAAGGTTTGTGCGTCCCGAACTACTCCTAGTTTCGAAGATATTACTTTGTTCTTCTATAAACTCTCTCGCTTTACTATATTCTTCTGGAGTGAGATGTTGCCAAGTTGACTCAAATTGCTGAAGTACCTCCATTGGTAACTTGCTTGTATCCTCGGAAGTTGGCTCTTCACATCTTGTTACTTTCTGTACTGGTTCAAATAATGCTACCACCTCCCCCTTATTAATTTTGACACTATTTGGGAAAATATTGGCGACTCTAATCGGGATGTCTTTATCGGTTTTAACTAGTGATTTTGCAATGAGGTAGGTGTTGGGTGTGTTTTGTTGGCTTATGAGTCCGACGCAGCTTGATGTTTTACTTTCCAGCCTCCCAAAAATTATGGTCTCACTGTTACCGACTAGTCTTGTTGTGCATACTGCCACGACCTTTATTGGTTCTTTATTGAAGTGACTATTTGACAAAATGAACTCTTCATTCCCAAATCTTAGGGTATTAAGTTTATTATCAAACGCAAATCCATGTTTACTTATCAAGTCCATTCCCAAAATAAATTCGTCTTCTATTTCGGCAACCAATACAGTGTGGCGAATCTTCAATCTTCCCAGCTGTAGGTCTATATCTGTCTGCCCCAACACGTCGGCGGATTCTCCAGTCACAGTCTTAAGTGTTATTTTCTTTCCTATTGGTCGAATTTTATATCTCGTTGCAATTTTGAACTTAAGCAATGATATGGCAGCACCAGTGTCTACTGTTATATTAACTTTTCTCCCATTAATGAGTCCGTCGATGTTAAGACTGTCAGCAGTATGTTTTAGGCTCTTAATAGAGTAAATTTTGGGGGCTCTATTCCCATTAGCCAACACCCGCCCCTCTGCGTTTAGTTTTCCTGATCTCTTCTTCGGTACTATGTCCCGCTAGATGGCGAGCGAGACCTTATTTGGACGCGACAATCGCGTTGAATATGCCCTGTACGTCCGCATCTGAAACACTTTACATTTGGAGGGGATCGTCTGCTTTCTTTCAAAGAGTCAATCTTCTCTATCAGTGATTGAAACATTTGGCTTAGCGTTTTTGAGTTGACCTCATGTCCATTGCTCATTTCTTCTCCCTCCTGAATTGAAACAGCTCTTACTTTTGGCCTGGACATATTATTTGATGATTCAATTTCAAGGGCTCGAATCAACACTTCACTGCTGTTATGGAAGCGTTCTCGACGAAGTAACTTTGCTAAGTCCGTGTCTCGTAATCCGTTAATAAAGCGATCTACCGTGAAGGGATCTCTGTAATTTTCTGGCATTTCTGGGTAAGCTAAATACATCAGCCTCCTGATATCTGCTTCATACTCTTGCAATGATTCTCCTGTTCTTTGTTGACGAACATTTAATTCTGACCAATGTAAATTTCGCAAGTGTTCGTCTCCATACCTTCTTTCTAGCGCTGCCACTAAAGCGTTATAATTCTGTTTTAGTTCGACTGGAATGGACCGTAAAAGTCCGAGTGCAGGTTCCCGTAGAGCTACTAACAACGCTCTAGCTTTTTCGTCCTCGTCCCAACCATTTGCAGCGGCGGCAGCTTCAAATTGTTGTTTGTAGGTGGACCAGGAGGACGTACCGTCAAAATTTGGAAGCTTAATGTTTTGGTTGGAATTCACGACACATCCCTGAGCTTTTATTTTGTTGTGTTCTTTCTGAAGCTGTATAAGCTGTTTCGACACGTCCTGGAATTTTTCTTCCATGGTTTGAAAAACTTCTTCCCTTACATTCTGTAGTTTGTTCTCCACTTTTTCTTCAACATGTTGTACCTTTTCTTCAACATTTTGTACCTTCTCTTTAACATTTTGTACCGTTTCTTCTACATTCTGCAAATTATTTTGTACCTTTTGTTCTACACTATGCATTCTTTGGGTTATTTCTTCCTTAAGATCTTCGGTTGCAGTCTTGAACTCTTCTCTCAGCTGTTCGGAGTTGCTCTTTATCTGATCGAAGTTTTCTTGCATGCTATCTAATGTCTGTCTCATGTCATTCTGGTTTTGTTCCATGGTCTGTCTTATATCGTTCTGATTTTGAGCCATTTGAGCTGCTAGAGCCTGTATCATTTTAGTTAGATCTTCCATCTTTGCCGATCCTTGTCTAGTAAGCATCAACTTCCTGATAAATCACTTAAAACGTCTATTTTAGGGCTATAAAGCGAATGTCGAAGTCGGTTTTTCAATATCTCTTCCAATTCTTAAATAGAACCTAATGGAATGTTTTGGAATATACTGGTAAATGCTACTCTTTCTGCTACTAGGCAAATGTAGAAGTCACTTTTTGATTATCTCTTTTGGTTCTCGAATATACCGTCGTAGAATGTTATGGAATATTCTAGAAATAATTTCTAATTCTTACTTTTAAAATAACTAAGCTACTGTCGAAGTCGGTATTTGTATATCTCTTCTAGTTTTTGAATAGAACGTCGTAGAATGTTATGGAATCTTCTAGAAATTCTTTCTAATTCTTACTTTTGAAATAACTAAACTAATGTCGAAATCGGTATTTGTATATCTCTTCTAGTTCTTGAATAGAACGTCGTAGAATGTTATGGAATCTTCTAGAAATTCTTTTTAGTTCTTACTTTTGAAATTACTAAGCTAATGTCGAAGTCTCTTTTTGGATATTTCTTCTGGTTTTCGAATAGAGCGTCGTAGAAAGTGATGGAATGTTCTAGAAATTCTTTCTGATTTTTACTTTTAAAATTACTAATCTAATGTCGAAGTCGGTATTTGTATATCTCTTCAAGTTTTTGAATAGAACGTCGTAGAATGTTATAGAATATTCTAGAAAATCTCTCTAATTATCAATTTTTGGACTGTAAAGTTAATGTCGAAGTCGGTTCTTAAATATCTCTTTTAGTTTTTGAATAAAACAATATCGAACTTCTTCGAATATTCTGGAAAAATCACTTACTGTTTTTCTGTCCAATTGTCCTATCCGGTGGTAATATGTAAGGGTAGTCTTTGCACTATTCAGTTCCGAATATTCTGGCAAAATCACTTACTGTTCTTCTTTTTAATTGTCCTAGCCGGTGGTACTGTGTAAGGATAGTCTTTGCACTATTTATTTATTTTAATCTCACTTCTGACACCAATTGTTACGGGTTCACAACGACAAATTAAAACTCGCAATTGTTGAAAACGATACGTCAATTTATTTCGACAAATTATGTACAAAAACACGCACTTAAACTTAGTAATAACTTGCTAATAATTCACTACTATAATCGGTCTATTAACTTCGTGTTAATCTCACGACCACTACAGCACGTTATCTCTGACTGACTGCCTGGTGCGCGACCCCGGCCCTATATATAGGATCGTCCATCTCTCTCGAACTTTCCGGCAGCCTTCGACGTCCGGAAAGTTCCCGCACTACCGCGACCGCAAGCCACAGACAACGCAACTAAAACCTAGACTAAGAATACAACCTTAAGATAAATCGACCTAATACTACACTAAACCTAAATAAATTCCAATTATAAAATTTAAATAACTTAAATTTGTAACAATATTTTTTTTTACCTTAAAACAAAAATTTTTTAAATTTTTATTATTTTATGATAATACTAGCATGAAACCAATCAAAAAAGTATTAAAAAAAATCCAGGTCCGTATTTAATATTTTTATGATAAATACCATATCTCAAAAATTAAGCAATATTTAAAAAAATTGATAACGTCATTATTTTCTTGTAAAAAAGTTGCCATAAAAATGTTTTTACAGAATAAAAGTATCTCGCAAAACAAGCGAGATACAAGGGATTATTAAAAATACAATTTTTTCAAAAACTCCCTGTATTAGCGAAACTACGGGGTATAGCAAAAATCTGATTACGCCATTTTTAACGGCTCAAAAAAAGAGCACGGTAAGGTGCAATCAGAAAATCAATATCTTTAATAATAACCGAGTTTCCCATTTAATCCCATCGAAAATGGGACACGCTGTACCACTTGTGTTGTGAACGCCCCTCTTTTTGTAAACAACGAACCTAACCTAACCTATTACTGTAACTTCCTCTTTTTCAAGGGAAAGTAACCTAATCCATTAATGTGCTCCTCTAAAGATATTTCTGTATATTATATGTTTTTCTTCTACATATTTTCGCGCCAAGTATACCCTGCGCCAAGTTGCGCGCGCCCTGTTGTCCCATTTCTAGCGATGCTGCTGTTCCCAAGGAATCTGTTCTACAACTCATTAAAATTAATTTATTATTTGTTAGGTGTCCAGTTTAGAACTATGTTTAAAAAATTGTTCGTGGATCGAGTCAAAAGTTCTGAATCTGTACCCATGGGATGTAGGGACAGATGATGGGGTCACATATTTGGTAAGTTCATTAGTCAGTGTTGAAATTATTTGTTGCTTGCCTATTTGTGATACAATATTGTGTGATACATCCAAATTTTGAAAAAAAATCATAGAATACGAATTTCTCTGGTTGAGATCTGGCATATGGTGTAAAACCACTCTGCACCCCCTCCAATTTTATCAGCATCCATTTCTTAAGGGTGTATTTTGCAGAAATTAAAAAAAATAAAAACAATCACGTTTTTTTTACCTAATTTGGGGGTTACTGACCCCCCTATAGGAAGGATGTTCAAAAACGCTAATAGTGGATTAAAAAACCAAAGTGAAACTAACCTAATATTTAATTTTTTGAAAAAAAAAATTTGAAAATTTTGACGTACCACAAAATATTGTATCACAAATAGTCAAGCTGGAGCTAAAAACGGCCTATTTCAAACCTAACTATATATTTTAGGCTTAATTGGATAATTACTTTAAGGTTCTTCACCTTATGTAAGACATCCCAGGTAGCAAGGGGTCATCAAATGACGTCTTTTTTTCGTCGAAAAGTGGTCATTTGGATGACCAGCAGGTCATCTACCAAAAAATGTTATCTTTAAGGCGTCAGTTACTAGACGTCTTTTCGTAGTGTAGTTTTTGACGTCTGAAAAACGTCATAAATTGGTCACCACCCACACTGCACACTTTGTCCAAGGGACATACACTCATACTTACATAGATGGTGCCCCAGTCAGTACTTGACCGGATTTAAGTAGGTACGTATGTAAAATAAATTAAATATTAAATCAAGATGGCCCCAAATACGTCATATTGCTGACGTCTTTAAAACGTCTAAAAATGACGTCATTTTGGGTGTGTCTTTTGAACGTCATTTAAAGGTCATTTACACGTCAGGTTAGAGACGTCAAAGGTCATTAAAAATGACCTGTTTTTGACGTTTAAAAAACGTGACTTTGCTACCTGGGATAGGATCTTTAACATATGGCCTACTTGCCAGACCTTTAGATAACTCTTCACGCCTACTTTAACGTATTCAGTTTAGAGATAAAAAAGCTTTTGTCTCAGCTCATGTCGGAGTATTTTTTGTTATAAAGTATGTTAATTTTCATGTGCTTTTTAATTTTACAATAATTGTTCTAGTCTCCTAACCAACCATCTTCGCCAAGACAGTCAATAAGAAGGCTGAAATCGGATTATCCAGATGACCCGAGGTCACCATTTTATGATCCTACAGGTAATCTTCAGAGGATTTTTTTTATGACTGCTTTAATAATTTAGATTATTGATGGTCTTAATTTGTTCTAAATAAATTATTTTTTTGTGTTTCTTCTTTTTTTTAGGGACACAGATGAAACCATTTGCCAGATTAAGTTTATCCAGACAGCGATTATATGAAAAAACTTGTGACAACTTTGCAAAGGAGGACAGTGAAGATGGAAACATCAACTGCGAAACTACAGGTCTGTATAATTTTCCGGGTAATTGGTTCCGGGCGGGGTTTCAAAGGACCCTATGGTGTCTCAACTAGCTGTCGGACCTTATTTTTAGAAAAAATTCTCTGGGTAGGCGTTAGATAAAGTAGGTTAAAATATATAACTTTTGCGTACAACTCTCTTGATATTAATGGTATCTGAACTTTATTGTAAAACTTCTACTACCTGTTCATAGCGAACTTCTTCAAACGCTTTGCTTGAATCAATAAAACTTGCATAGACATCTTAGACATGATTATATCGCTGGACCATTATATTGAATACAACAATTAATTGACTGCTTATTTCCAGAGTGGTCTGAATGGTCGCCCTGCTCTGCTACTTGTAGAAAAGGTGTGAAATATAAACAGAGAAGATACAAATACGACGAAAGCAAATATGTCTGCCACAAGAAGCTAACAGAACGTGCAGCATGCCAGGCTATTCAAAAATATTGCCCTATGACACCTCAAAAGGAAGCGGAAGATCCTTTTTGTGAATTAGGTAAAACATACTTTCGCTTCTTCATAGTCCGTTGCTACTTCCTCTTTGAATCAGAATGGAGATGTTAGAATAAATTTTTGCAATTCCCTGTCCTTTAGTTAAATCTTACAACTCCATCTGTGTGAGCCCCTGTACTCTCTCTCTACAGTTAAACCTGTACTCTCTCTCTACACTTAAACTTTTTACAGTATGACGATTTTTAGGCACGACGCAGCTTACTCTTCTCTTTTTCTTGAAACGAAAACCAAGATTACTGGATCTGCTACTAGTGTGACAGTTGCACCATCAGTCTTAAAAGCTAACTTTTTTTGTATTTTCTCTGTAACAATTTTCTGTTTGATATTATTCCGTGGATTGGGGCTTTTCACCAAATCACTATAGGAAGTTTTTTGAAGACAAGTAGGCAAGTGAGCAACTGCAGTTCTTCTTCGCTCAGGGTTGTTGGCCTGAGTGCCTGTTGCATCCTTGTGTAATATAAAAACTATATTTCAATTTTTTAAATTATACCATGAAGTAATTAAGACCTAATTAACCATTAATGTTCCTATTTTTGTCAACTTTAAACGTGTTATATGTTAACAACTTATATAAGTTAAAACCTATTGGTTTGTTTTCTTTAGTATAGGTTATTATTTAAAAAAAAAATTAAGAAGTTTCTCCGTTTTTAATTTATTGATAGCCAAACTTATGTTTATTTTTATGGTTGTCCATCGGTTGATAATTTCGATTAGTTTTATCTTAAAATTTAGATCTAGCGCCATCTTTCTTTTGAGTTGGGCGCTGTTTGTTGGAAAATTTGCTTTGTAGCTTCCATATCGTTGACTCTTCCTAGATGGCCAAGCAACAGTAATTTTTTTACCTTGATTCAATAATAAGCAGTGCCAGGTTCTTTCCAGAGACAATAGAGCTTAACTTTAACCACAAAGTTATAGCGCCTTCGCCATATAAAGTTATTTTCAAAGAGGACTTTAAGAATATTAATTATTATTGCACTGCGCACCAGTGTAGCCAGGATCTAACTTTTTTATATGAATTGAAGGTGCTTGGTCTCAATGGTCAAGTTGTAGCGTGACTTGCGGAAAGGGTATTCAGACCAGAAACAGAAAATTTAAAAATCGTCTTGCCGCTAAAAGATGTTTAGTCAGGGAAGAAAAACCGCCCATTTTGCAGCAGAATTTGGAATGTTGGGCGGAACAAAAGTGCGAGCATGAGTACTTAGACGAGGTTCGTATGTATGCCTTTATATTTTTAATTAAAAAGGTTAAAAAATTTTCATCTACACAGAGATTAACCCCCCATTTATAAACTTGACGTTTTACGTTGAAACATAACTGTCCCTTCCTTCCCTGGAAAATAAAAAAGAATTTTGGCGTATCTCATATTCGTTGTCAAAAATTTGGGTTTTATATAACAAGAACAAAGATTTTTCCTAAAGTTACAAATTTAAGCTCTGCTGGAGAGCTACAAATTCAATCTAGGAAGCTAATTTATATATTTTTTGTAGGCAGCTTCAATCTCTACAAGACTACTTTCTGCAAGTTTTTTGAAGAAACTTACGGTTTTTGAGAAAAAACTATTTAATTAAAAAAATTACTTTACTTTTAAGAAACTAACCCTAATTTGACACCCTTTAGGGGTATTGTTTTTGGAACGATATTGATAAGTGATACACCAAATTAAGGCTCTAATCCTGTACTTTTGAATGCGCCCACTAGATTTTATAAGCATCCATGTCTCAAGGGTGATTTATGCCAAAATTAAAAAAAATATGTTTTAGAACTAATTTGTGGGTTGCTTAAATTATGTTCGAAAATGTATTATATAAAACTGTTTCTCAAATAGGTAAGCAACAAATCATTTCAGAACTGAAAAATCGTTTTTTAGTTAGAAACAGAAGACTCGGAATGTCCGAATCGACCTTGGACAGACTGGTCGCCTTGCTCAACAACTTGTGACAAAGGCTTCAAAGAGCGATTTCGATTGTCCTTTAAATACACTGGAGAGCAAGCGGTTTTCTGGCCTATTACCAAATTAAGAGGTATTTCAGCAATAAGGTTTCCAATAGTACCTACGTCTTAATTCTAAAACTCAGATAATTCTTCCACATAGGTAAATGGTGGACTGTACTTACTTACCGTTATCTGTATCTTTATATAGTAGCTGATTTATAGGTTCAATAAGAATTTATTTGCAATATTTCCAAGCCGAGAGGAGTGGTCAGCAACTCCTGCAACCTTGTTTGAAGATCTCAGAAGAATTTCAGAATGTGGGGAACTGACTTGATCTTTCTTTGTTGGGTTCCAGGTGGGCTAAGTAATGTTCGAACTGAATTTTATAACGGGCTCGGATACTGTTTAGCACAGAGCGGTGGTATTTTTGGGAATTTAATTCGTTAGATAGTTCTTAAATCAATATAAAAGAATTTGCTTTTAAAATAGACCCCACTCTTATTTGTTTTGCTGTGGAAGCTATAAATATTATAAAACAGAACAAGCATAAAAAAAAGGATTATACGTTACGTAGTTATCGTCGTTATTTCCAATATTTTATTTGCAATCGATTTTCTTTACAAACTGTCGAAAGAAAAGCTACCAGAAGTTTTCTTCCTCTAACTTACCGGGGCGCCCAGAGGACAGGTATTGGTTGTTGGTCTGCCTATCCTGAAACATTGGGCGTAAAACTTATATTTTTGTCTTACATACTAGATTTTTTATGTATGCATATGCAGTTGTTCTTAGCTTACATACAGTAATAATTTCTTATGAATCCAATAGCATTTAACCATGCCGTATACACAGGAATCTTAATTTCGAGAATTTTTATGCACATCACAAAAGACCGGCCAGTTAGGGGTCTGCCATCTTACCTAACCTAACCTTTAATCTAATGGCGGAGTCTCCATAGGGTCAAAACATATCCTTTTGACATTTTCTTTTTTAATTTTTAGAACTACACAAAGAAGAAGATTTCGATGAAGAAGACCCGTGCAATAGACGAATTAGAGAGACTGTGGAATGTTTTGAAAAACCCTGCGAAAAAGTTAGCCATAGACCTCTTAGTCGTAAGTTTTAAAAGTCTTAGCACTAGATCTTGACTATATAGAGGAATGAATATTTACTAATCTAGACTTTTTCATCAGTATTTACTAAAGGGTCTAAAATTCTAGTAAAGTCCTTAAAACTCGGTCAATTTATTTATTTTATTTGCAATCAACAGACTTACAGCCCAATAACAGATTACAAACAATAATCTTATCCAAGTTAACCACACCCTATCAAAAAAAGAAAAAAATATTATTGCGATAAAAAGTAGTAGTAAAAGAAAACATAATAATAACAATAATTATTTACAAAAACCAAAATATAAAAGTTCAAAACTGAAATTCACTGAAAATTTATTGCAGTTCCTTATACATTTTAGATTTAATTTTTTTATGTGAGTTTTAAACGATTTTATTGAAAATGTCTATTTCATTTTTCAAACTATTTGCGAGATTGCACATTCTATATAGAAGTGAGTTGATACCAACATTGGTGCGTGACCCTCTTAAATAAAAAACTTTATTTCTATTTGTAAGATAAGGATTAAGAAAAAAATTGATTCTTCCTAGGAGATATAAACAGTCATTTTTATAATGAATTAACTTAAAAAGGAATGTTAAAGCAGATATGTTTCTTCTTGTTTCTAGTTTCATAATGAAATTCTTCAAGTAGTATTTTATACGGTATATAAAATATATATGTTCCGTATTTTTTATAGTATAAAAATCTTAAGAATTTTTTTCAATTTTTTCTAGTTCTTCTATGTATTTCTGATAATAGGGGGACCAAACGAACGAATCGTATCCTAATATGCTTCTGACAAGTGAGTTGTAAAGAGTTTCAAATGTTTTTAGTTCTCTAAAGTTTGATCCGTTTCGAAGAATAAACCCAACATTACATATGCCCTTTTTCTTATATTATTTGTATGAATTTCAAAGCTTTTTTCGTATCTTAAATTATGCCAAGATCTTCTATTTCGTTTTTCTTTGTCAAAATTGTACTATTCATTTCATAATTGAAATTTATTAAATTTTTTTCCTTGTAATTGTAAACATAAAGCACTTTTGTACATTAAAATTTAGTATATTATTAGTTGCCCATTTTTGTGCTCTATTTATATCATCTTGAATTAGTTGAGAATCCTCGTGACCCTCAATAATTTTATAAAATTTAAAATCATCAGCGAATAACTCACACTCACAATTTTCAAGGGCAACGGGAAGTTCATTTATTAAACAAAGGAAAACAGTGGACTCAGATTCGATCCTGGAGGAACTCCTGATAATGGAACAAACTCATAGGATTCTATACCATTAACAACAACGTACATTAGTCACTTAAGTAAGATGCACTCAACTTTAGACGATCGCCGGAAATTCCAAAAGAATCCAGCTTTCTCAAAAGAACGTTGTGATCAACTTGATCAAACGCCTTTGAAAAATCTGTAAATATGATCTCTACTTGTTTATTATGTAATAGTGTTTAATATTTGTATAATTGTTCATAAATAATTTACCATATAGGCCATCTTTTTTAATTGTTACAATGCCATGATATCCTCATAACACTTAGAAACAAATAAAAAAAATAATAATATTTTGGTTTAAAAATGGTAGCCATATTTAAACCTTCAAACATTACTAGGAGATGTCCAATAAAAACGGTGTAAGTCAGCTGTCAGCTTTATTTTACATGTTAATTATTTAGACAAGTTAGCGATGATTAAACCGATAATCAATTGTTTTGGTGGATGCGTAATTGAAAACGGATTCTAATATATCTTGTGCTTTTAACAATATTTAAATATTGATACGTATTTAAAACGGTTATGCATCTACAGATATAGTTTTAAGTTATTTATGTATTATTCAGCTTTGAAATTTTTTTTATAAAAGTTTTTTTATCGATCATGGATTATTTCTATTGCTTTTCGAACTTTAAACCACCCCTCAGGGGTGGTACTACAATTTGAGACTATTTTTAACACGAATCCTACGACTGCACGCAATAAATTTCCATCCAAATCCAAAATGACATTTAGTTACAAATTTTTTGTGGTTTTTCTTTATTTTTAAAGTTAATTTGAATTGTTGTAAGTTAAAACTCACTAAGAAATGCCTATACTGCTATTGTGTGGTGGTCAGCTAACAGATTACATTTCAAAAGCTAACTAACAACTAAATATTAATTTTATCCAGTTGGAGGTTGACCCGTAAGAAAGTTCGATTATTTTTGAAAATTAATAAACAATAACAATTGAACAATGTAAAGATAAAATAACTCACAGTATTGTATTCAACCCATCACATCACTATACACAGACTTCGATAAACTGACCACGGACTAGCACTGACCTATGACATAGATGTGATGTGACTTTGCCATCTATAAACTGAAACTAAATGAAAATCATAAGCACTTTGCCTTTTTGATACCTCGGTTCTTGCGTAACATCCGCCAAACCTGTGTTCCCTTTTTTTCCCCAAAACTAAAGTGTAGCAACAGGATACACGTGCCATTTTCTTGGAATCGGATCGACAAAAACAAATTTTGTTACCACCTGCAAGTATCACAAAAACATGGATTGACCGCCAAAGACTATATTTCCTGTCCCAAAAAAAATAAACGCGAAAAATAAACAAAAAAACACTTGTTTCGCCAAAATAAGGCCGACACCCGGTCGAATTAGATCGACTTTTCCGGTAGGAGGGTTAGCTTAAAAACCCGTGATCCTTCGTAGAGAGAGTATTATTATTCGATGATTATTCGAATCATTATTCGATGTTCTTTGATCATTATTATTCTATTATTTGCTCTTAAATTTAAACAGTCAAGATGATTCTTCGTTAAGTGTTAGAATCTTTGATTCTTCTTACCTAAATTTGACTTGAATTAAACTCGAGTTTGTCAGAGTCAAGGAGTTAACAGAAAAATATTATTAAAAGTAAATAAAGCTATGGTTAAATAAACGTACTAGTACTGAGTACTGAGTAAACAACAGAAAAGTCATAAAGGTATGACAAAGTTTTAGCACGGATCACCTTAAGGTGATCCGTGGTTTTAGTGCAATCAAAATTATAATGTTATTATTGTATGGTGGTGGCTCCTGGTGGCTTTGGAATATATCCAAATATGTCAACATACAGGGACTCTACTGGTGGCTAATAATGTATTCTAGTATCTATCAGTTGTTGTTGGCAAAAATTCGTGGACTATTAAAATTGACTTTGAATCATTTTGCTTTACAATAAAAGCTTTTGGATTGAATAAATATGACTTTGGGAAATGTACCGATATTATATTTTCACAATATATAACTACTTGCTTTAAAGAAAGTGTTTAATTTACATCAATAAAACGGTTGTGATAAAAGCTATTACACTAAAACGCTTACGTTCTAAACGAGGTTGAGATTATTGTAACTGTAACCAGGAAAATTAGGAAAATATTCGCTCGGTTTTTCACGAAACCCTGGGGCAGCTTCACAATTCCAGGTTAACGTAAACCAAATCTTTGCGATAATTTGTCCTGTAAGTATTAAAAAAATACACTTAAATCAGTCGGTATCAAGTTCATAGACTTTAGTACTAGACCTTGATCTAAGTGCTAAGTTTAAAGATCTTAGTAAATACTAGTATTTTTCACTTGATCTTTGGTCAATGGTTGTTTTGTATTTTAGCAATGGTCTGCAGTCTACCAAAAGACACTGGAGCTTGCAAAAGCAATATGGATCGATGGTACTTTGACACCTTTAAGGGTCAATGCGAGATATTTAGCTTCAGTGGCTGCGAAGGGAACCAGAACAACTTCAATACTTTGGAACAATGTCAAATTCTGTGCACTATTTATCAAAGTAAGTATATTAACGAAAACGATATTTTTATGAAATTGTTTAGGTGGAGCATGTGGCTGCTTGTGTAGCAGTCCTGCTTAGTACCAATCGAATCTATAGCACCATATATTCGTCCGGACTGCCTCACCGGGTCTTACGAGCTTGTGGGTTCGAGTCCCACTCTTCGCATGTTTATATTGTCCAAAAAACGATTTTCTATGGAAAAAAACGTTGTCTAAAAACTGGACGATTTATCCTAGTATGGATGGCAAAGTAAAAAATTTACGAGATTTGCGAAGATTTAGATTAAATTAATTATATTTTAGGAGAAATGATTGCCAACATCACCAGCAAACAAAAACAAATTGGAATCGAAATTTCTGGAGCTCTATCTTACAACATGCAAAATGATGGTAAATGCGGTAAATGCATGGTTATTATTATATTATTTAAAGTTTTTTTCATATTCCTAAGTACTAAAAAAAGGCTCGGTTAAAATAAATTATTTGTTCTGTCGTTCCTAAACAGAAAGCCACATGTAGAATTGAGAAAAGAAAAGTGATCTGGTTTTATTTTTTTTTAATTTGACTTCAAATTGGTAAGGAAATTTAATTACGTTATTTTATTCAAAATGTCTATTTTCACTTAAAACAGCGCCACATACGGCCGGCGCCGGCGTTTCTGTTGGTATTGGATTGCTGTCCCATTCGATACTAACGTAAGGGCCTGTCCTTAAATTACGTAACGCAAAAATCCAAAAATTTTGACACCCCCACCCACCTATAACGCACCTGTAACGAAACCACTGACCTCCCTAGAAAATTACGTAACGTTTGCTATCGCCCCCCCCCCCTACTTTATATACTTTTATTTTGTAAAGACATAAAATATTCTTTTTATGTTTATTCAACAAATGTTTTGGTGGGTGAAAAAGCGTTCTTTATTTTGCATTTTAGCGAAATGTAAATTAAGACAATAAAAAAAGATCGCTCTTCTCGGCTAATGCTTTAGCTTTCTAGCTAAGCTTAAACCCAATGTAGAAAAATCTCTGTAACGAAATAGCGCGTAACAAAATATCCAATTATGATAAAATTAGCCGCGGCGACAATACGCCGCCGACAAGGTTTTAGATTGTACAAACATATTTTTGAAAAATAACTTTAAAAAATAATTAATTTGTTTTTTTTAATAAGTATTATTAAAAAAAACATTTCTTAGTCGTGTTTTATAAATAATTAGTTTATGGATAATAATAATAATAAATAATTTTTTTGGTTTTTTTTATAAATTAGTTTCATGAAAAAACATTTTGTTTTTGAAAAAAAAATTGTGGGGACATTTTTTTGCAAAATGGTGGTCCACACACCGGTTAGGAATTGACGACTGTTTAACACGTATTTTGATCTCCCAACAAGAGGACAGGAAAGCTATAATTTAGGAAAAAATAAGTTAAATTAAAATAAAAATTAAACAAAATTGTCGCGGCCAATCGGCCGGCGGCTAATTTTTCCCTCGGAGAATCGGCCCGCGACGTATCGGCCATGTCTCATGGCCCCCCTTAGAGATTATCAACAAAATAAAACCCTTAAATCTCCTGGTGGTCTTAAGCCTAGCCTCCCTTGGTCATAGGATATGATGGATTGAACATGCATTTATGTGATAGACGCTATGACATTTAAAACACGCGGTATTTTGATAAGCGCTATTTGAAAAAAATCTGTTTTGATACGCGCTAGGCTTAGTAACATTTGACGTCCCAGTGACGTACTTTTTAGGTCTCTTTAGGTCTCAACGCCCCCATACCTAAAAAGTAGGTTCTAAAACATAATGGAACGCTTCACAAACGTCCCATTTGGTCCATTTTAAAAACTTACCAAAAAAACATTTAAAAAACATGTAAATCAAAACGTTTTTAAAATGTAGTTTTTTGGTAACTTTCGGCCCTCAATTTACCCATATCTACAAAAGCCCTAAATTTTGCATCCTTAAAAACTAAGTTTTTGTAACGTCCTAACAAGGACGTTTTAAAAACTTACAAAATAAGGACGTTTTTAAAACGTACTTTTAAGGTCCCTCCCTTAAGGCCCCAACAAAGGACGTTTGATAAAGCGCCAGTACTTTTAAGGTCCCACACATTTGTCTCCTTAGCATCATCATCATTGTCTAGTGAGAGTAAAGTTTTAAGAGATCATCCAATATAGTAGGGCCTAATAACTTAGGGCCAACACCAGGGGGCCAGGCCTAGACTTTGTGAGAGTTTCCACAATGTTTTTAAAAACGACATATAAACTTTTTTTAAACGTCTCCGAAACGTTTTGAAAACGTGCTCGGTCGTTCATTGAACGTCCACAAATTTTGCAGAAGGTATACAAAATCAACTCTTTGTTTGAAACTCGTTGCAATGATTACACAACCCCTTGATATAATGTAACCCAACAAACTTATTGACAGCAGCGGGCAAATGGCTCTGCCGTATATTCATGTAGTTCCAATGATGATACGGCATCTGTCCGCTGCTGTTATTATTTATTTATTTATTTAGGTACAATAACAGGGTTGCCCCCAAGTAGTACATTCCTTAATTACTCTAAAAAGCTAAGATCTAAAGTAAAAATAACAAAAAAATAATTTGTCAAAAGACGTTACACAAAAATAACATACTCACTATATCAAAATAACATATCAATATCGGTTAGTGGCATTTATTACATAATTTTATCAATCTTACGCTTAAGGGATGAATTGCTGCAGGTAAATATATCAATATCGATAAATGACTGTATGTATTTATTAAAACGTGACATTATTTTATTATCGATACTATTTTTCCCTATATCTGTTTTATAAGAGTTCAAGTAAAATAATCTGGTACCTCTGTTTTGACGTAAGGGTGCAAACAAGTTTAGAAGCAATAGTAATTTGGGACAGTTAATTTCGTTAGCTAAAATTTTATGACCAAATCTTAACGCAAGCTTGTCTCTTCGATTGCTAAGACTATCTATTCCAATGATTTTTAAGCGTTCTTCATAATTGTACAGTTTTTTGTCTATACCTAATTTAAACAGCAAAAAGTTGACAAACTTACGTTGTACTCTTTCTAACCTATTACTGTGAATGTCATAATAAGGTGACCAGATCATGCAGCAATATTCAAGCTGGCTTCTAATTAATGAGAAATATAATATAACAAAAACATTTCAAAAAAGCCAAGTACGCGAAAATGGCATTCCGTAAAAAGAATTGAGATAAAAGTACAGCCAAGTTCTCCAATACAAATTTCAAAATGAAAGGTTCTTACTAGTTTGGAAATGTTTCTTTAAACTTGGCTTGCTTCTATTTCGTATGATATAAGTTTATTCATTTTCACTCTCTGTTTACGGTTTTTTAAATAACTAGAACACCAGGTATATAAGGGATCCCCAACACCATACGATTTCAGTGTATGTAATAAGATATCATGGTCAACCTTGTCGCCTTAAAATCAAAGTAAATTACATCAACCTGTGTATTATCATCAAGCGCTTTTGATATGAAATTTGAGAAAACAGCCAAGTTTGTTTGACAAGAACGACCACGATAAAATCCATGTTGATTTTCTGAGATTGCATTACTATAAGTTGCTAGCAATTCATCATAAACAATCGACTCAAATACTTTTGCCATAATGTTAAGTCCTGAGATGGGTCTATAGTTGTTTATGTCAGATCTATCTCCTCCTTTAAAAAGCGGTGTTACATTAGCCTCTTTCCATGCTTGTGGAAAGGTTTTCAAATTTAATGAAGAATAAAATATATATGATAATGGGAAGGAGAGGGAAGGACTACAATTCCTAAAAAACACAGGCGGTAGTCCATCAGTTCCAGGCCCCTTGTTTATATCTAAGTCAATAATTTTTCTAAAAACTACATCACTGTTTAATTCTATATTTCATATGTGTTTATTACAGTCAAGAGTAAGATCAATCGAAAAATCTACATTATCATTATTCGGTTGATTATAAACCGACTTAAAAAAGTCTGCAAAATTTTCGACAATTTCTTGTGGGTCACTGATAATTTGGTTGTTGTATTTCATTTGTTTTGGATATCCAACCGTCTTACGTCTAGATTTAATATATGACCAAAAGGATTTTATATTCGCTAGTATATTATGCTGTGTAAATTTTAAAAATAATTCATAATCTTTTGATGTTTTAGATAAGGCCCTAATTTATTCACGATTCAATTCATTAGTTTTCTTCCTACAGAACAAATTATATATTTTATTTTTATCCTTAATTAACTTAATCGTTCTTCTGAAAAGTACAATGGATATTTTAGATTTTTTCGAAGTTTTTTTGGGACAAACAGCTTTACAGCTGTATACAAAATAGTGTAAAACTTGTCCAATAAGTTACTGATACCTATATCAGGTGACCGTAAGACAGTCCAATCAACTTTCTCAAAGTAATCATTTATGAGATTATAGTCAGCTTTATGAAAATTGTAATCAAAAGTATTGTGATCCTGGTCCAATATGCTTTCATTATCTAACAAATGTATACACATTTCAAGAGGAGGATGATGGCTGTCAATTTTTGATAAGGGAAAAGAACATTCTGTAACTCTTGTGTTTACAATATTAGAAAATACCAGATCCAATATAACGTTATTTTTATTTCTAATGTTGTTACATTGTGATAGATCGTGAAAATGAACGCAATCATGTTAGTTTCTCACTCTCATTACTAGATCAAGAAAAATACTATTATTATTCTTGTTTAGGAAATTAATTATTTCGTTTTCTGAATTTCCCAAGCTGGTTTTGCTATGTAACATGACAAGTGAGTCTATGTAATTAGACAAATTGTAATCACCCGCTATAAAAAATTTAGAATTAGGAGAATTATCGAATATGAAATTTATAGATTCTGCATGTTCCTCATAATAAGATATTCTTGATGGTGATGGTATATATACTCCACCAACAACAATATGTGTATTGCCTAGTAAAACACCAACATGCACTTCATCAATAGATTTCTCTGGAATACTATACTCAACCAACTGGAAACTTGATTTTACCCCTATTCAAACCCCACTACCTCTTTTTTTGCCTGAAATTTCTTGATTTCTATCCTTTCTGTAAACTAGATAATTATTTGGAAATAATTCCTCGCTATGTATGGAATCGTTTAACCAGCTCTCAGTTAGGAAAATTATGTCATAATTAGAGTTAGAAATTTCATTCCAAAGCTGTGTGGTTTTTGTTCTGGGTCCTCTACAGTTTTGGTAATAGATACTGCAGAGACTATCAGGAAAATTTGAATTTAAGTTGAGGTTATTTTGGTAATTATATCTCCTAAAAAATCAGTTGATGCCTCTTTATTAATATTAGTTTTCTTCAGTTCCAAGAAAAGTTGCAGTATTATAGTTTGTTGGGATGCATATCTATAGGAGTCTGAAAAACATTCTTAAAATATCCCTAACCGATCGTTTTGAAAATGTCCGCTCTAGGTAGAAAATACGCGTTTTGAAAACGTCCCCGAAACCTTTTTAAAACGTCATCTGAACGTTTTTAATACGTCCCGGAACGATATTAAAAAGTCTCCGGAACGTTTTTAAAATGTCCCAGGTACATTTTTTAAACATCCCTAGTACGTTTTCTAGACGTCTCGGAAACATTTTGGCAAACGACCGAAAAACGTCTGAAAAAAGTTCTGTGGGCATGTAAAAAAACCCACAAAAACGTTTGAAAGATGTTCCACGAACTTTTTTGGACGTTTACGTACGTTTTTAAAATGTCCCCTAGGTCGGAAGTAGACGTTTTAAAAATGTTTTTGAAACTATTGATTTTAAAACGCGCTGTTTTGTTAGAGAGCATTTAAGTTGTGTTTATATTTGGAAAAGCCATCTTGTATATTAAAAAAAAACTTTTTACCAAAAATGTTAATTTTGGTTGTAGGTAAAGGATGTTACGTAACGCGTCACAGAACACCCCCCCCATCCCCCTGTAACGCTGCGTAACGCGACGTCTGACCTCCCCCCCTCATGCGTTACGTAATTTAAGGACCTAATAGCCGCATGTAGGAGTTTTATTTTTTTTCCATTATCAGGACTGTTATATATATTTTTTTTAAATTAGAAGGTAATACAATTACCTAAAACAGCATATTTTTTATGTTAATTTTTACGTCAATTTGTTATTTTTTAACTTTGGGGGTTTACGTACCTCCAGGGAAGAAAAAGATAAACTGACCCACCTCATTTCGAGCTACAGGAGGTTTTTCAAAAGTTAGCGTTTTGGACTTATTATCAAAAATCAAAAGCAACAGATAAAATTTAGTCCGATTTTTAGTTGGATTCTTAGTTAAAAAATTAATTTAATAACTTATCTTGAAATTTAAGTCTCGCGAAGGGGGATCAGTTTTTCTTTATCTCCTCTAAAAGTACCTTATTGTCCTTATACCCACCAAAAGTTCCCCATTTGGATCACCCGGTATTTAACTTTATTATTTCCAAATATATATATATATATATATATATATATATATATATATATATATATATAGATATATATATATATATATATATATATATATATATATATATATATTTTATACCATACATAAAAAATATCAAAAAAGGTTTTTATGACTAAAAAGACAAGCAAAAAACCGTGGTTTTACTAGACAAAAATGTCGCACGTGAGAACATCTTATAAATATATGTAGAATTTTCACGTCACTGGTGGTCCAGCTGATTTATGTAAACAAAAGTTAAATATGATACAAACAACCAATATTTTTTAAATTTTTTGAAAACTAAGGCAATTTTCCTACTATTTTTTAATATACCCTTATAAAATAATTTTTTTAGACATACCAGTCATTATTTTTTTTAGCCCGCTTCATTTCTCTTTACACAAAAATTAAAATTCGAAAAAAATGTGTTCATTTCAGCTTCAAAAATAATCCGCTGACCTACATCTTTGTTTACTTCCCAAGTCCTCGGTTTACCTTTGATACTAAACGATCACATTCAGTTTGACTTGTAATTTAAGTTTTGTGTAATAAAAAATAAAGCGGGCTAAAAAAACATAACGACAATACGTCTAGAAAATTATATTTTATAAGAATGTACTAGAAAACAGTAGGAAAATTGCCTTAGTTTTCAAAAAATTTAAAAAGTATTAGTTGTTCCGTTGTTTATAACATATCTAACTTTTGTTTACAAAAATCAGCTGGACCACCAGTGACGTGAAAAATTCGACATATATATATATAAGATCCGAACACCGGTCTATTCTATCCACCGTGGTAAAGTATAACCATCATTTATCACAGATCATTACCAAGCATAAAAGCCACAAGTCCTCATATGCGGCTTTTTTATAAGGGTAAGCGACGTAAAAATTGGTAAGATGCGGCTTTTCTTCTTGCCACAAATAAACATACGGCTTTTAGGTCAAGGAAGATTGGGTAAAAATTTAGGGCAAAATCATTAATTTTCAAAATTAATTTTCTTTGTGGTCAAGGAAGATTGGGTAAAAATTTAAGGCAAAACCATTAATCTTCAAAATTAATTTTCTTTGTGTATTATTTATGTAGATATTAGTTCTATCTATCTCTCCCACAATATCTTCCACTGTTCTCTGTTTGCCGCCGTGTTCATCCATCTAGTTCTCGCGTGTTTCTTTAAATCGTCCGCCCATATCATTTGGGGTCTTCCCCTACTTCTTTTATTTTCCTAAGGTCTCAGTTTACAATACATTTATTCCTTTTTTTATTTGTTAGCTTTATATGTAACATTTTGTCTTTTCATTGATCTTTGGGCTTTTGTTACCTTAATAGATTTTGTAAGTGTCCAGGTCTGGGATCCATAGGTAAATACAGGAAGGATACATTGGTTACACACTTTCGTTTTAAGGTACTGAGGATATTTTTTATTTTTTTAATATGTAGCTTAATTTACCGAATGCTGCCCAGGCCAATCTTACTCGTCTCTTGATTTCAAATGTTTGGTTTTCTTTTCCAGGTATATATATTCCACTACTTACTTACTACCTAGATATTAGTTATCTATAATTATTGTTTTTATAAATAAATAATAAATGTATCATACATAGTTTTTATATTTCAGAAACACGTTTTTTATTGAAAATGAAGGCGTCTGTCCTTTTTTTAAATAAATTCTTCAATAACCAATTCATTGAACTTTCTAATTTCTGAAATAATTTTTTTCTCAATAGATAGCACGCTCATGTTATTAGAATTAGAAACGTCCACCATTCTCGTAACTACGAAATCGTCGAACTCAAAACAATACGACCGATAGATAACGCCAATTAGTCTCAGTGCACTAATCACAGAAAATCGCGGTTCGGTCCTCTAGGTCAATATGTTATGGCACTAAGTTAATGTGCACATAAGCTAGCTAACAGTCAAAGGTAACCGTTGACGCAGGTGGCATCACGGGGGAGCGGGCAACATCGATCGCCGCAATTGATTCACAAGAGCACTAACCGAAGTACGGCCCAGATTCTGTGTAGTTAAGCTAGGCAAACACGAATACAAACACGTACCGGGTATTAATTTCTAGTGAGCATTCAAGTCTTGGGTGAATTACTTTTGGGGTTTATTGATACTTTATGATGAAACTATTAATTAAAGAATGATCAAATTTTAATATATTTTTAAGTAAAATGTGGGAGTGCAGTTGCACATGTGCACTTATGGAGAAAACGGCCGATGGACGGCCGTTCAGTTCTGTATCAAAAACATATTTTAGTTAAAGAATAATCGTTACAAGCATGTACATTAATTTTAAAAAGTATTTTAAAAAATATTTATTTTATTTTAGTTACAGTAAAACCCCAATTCAGGGATCAAAGTCAGTCAAATAACGAACCCATCAGCACTGGAGCTGTTAGTTTTGTTGCAGCAATCGACTGTCAAATGTCAAAATGGAGTCAATGGAGCAAATGCGTACCCACTGATGGCATGTGTGGGCATGGACATAAGACTAAACATCGCCATATTCAGGTAAAATTTTTAGGAATACAGAGTGTTTTAACGACAACTTAGGCTTTTTGGCTATATATCTTAATATTTTTATCGAAAATCTGTTGATTTGTTTTTTGTCTATTTGCCTCTAAATTTACCATGGAGCGCGATAAAAATTATTTTGAAAACACGTCGATTTAATTTTTATCAAAGGATAATTTTGCAGTAACTCCTATTTTTTATATTATATTTTTTTTGGGGAAATTTGGGGGCAAATATCTCAAATATGAATCGATTAATTTTCAAAAATTTTACACGGTTGTACAGACATTCAAGAGACTTTTAAAACAAGGTTTAACTCGACCCACTTCCCTATTTAAAATAAAGGGTAAAGTTTACCCCTAGAAGGCGCTGAGTTTTTATATTTTTTTTAATATTTAAAAAAATAACAATATCTTTTTTAGTTCTTGAGATACAAAGCTTATTGCAACGACAATTAAACTTTTGTTCTATTGTTAATAAATCATAAATTATACAATTTTTCTGTAAAGCTAATGTGGCAAAGTTAAAAGCAAAATTTTGTGAACAAACATGGAAAAATGGAAATTTTGAATTCGAGGCGACTTCACATTAAATTTTTTTTTTGGTAAAAAAGTTATTATTTTTTTATATTTTTTAAACAATTCATATCTTTGTTAGTTTTTAAGATATAAATATAATTTCTTTACTACCTTAATTGTTGTTCTAGTAATTTTATAAGCCAAAGTTTGTGAAAAAACATGAAAAAAGCCACCATCTTAAATTGGAAGCAAACACCCGGTGACTTAAAGTTGTGTGATCTATTACTAATCGATCTAGCGTAGTTTAAAAAATTTTCCAGAACTATCCCACGGGATACCATAGGCCTCTTAACTACTACCATCGGGCAACAAACGATAATTTTAATTTTTTTTTGTTAGAACTTCATATTAGTTATTAATCACTTATTATATTTAAAATGATTTATTTATAGGTTCACCCTCAAAATGGCGGACAAGAATGTCCCAGAAAACTGACCAAGAAAAAACGATGCATAATCAGTTGCATGCATTTCATAGAAGACACTTCGTTTGGATAAAAACAGATTTATTACTGAAACACTAAGGATAATTTTCTAGATAAATTTAATAGTAGATAACTATAATGTTTATGTATCTAATTTGAAAAAAAATTACCTAAATTACAAACCAAAATATTTATTTCCTCTGGCCTTAATCAAAAAAAGTTATAGTCAGTACACCGGTCTATTTTTTTAAGTGATGAGCTGAATTTGCATAAATAGCTTCATTTTGCCGAGAATTCCAACTTTTTTCTCTGCGAATATTCTTGAAAGTGATTCCTAACAGAGTGCGCAAACGCCAAACCAAATCGACACGGCCGTGAAAGCAACTAATCTAATCAAACGCTTTTTCATATTTGATATCATAAAATCTTTAGATGTAAGCAAAAAATTAATTGGTACTACTTAATTAATTAATGACAGCCACCAAACTGACACTAGGGGGGCAATTCTTCAAAATTTGAAATAATTTGAAATAATCTGACGAAATTTGAAACAACAGAATTTAGGTGTAAATCTTGACAACACTGCAATTTTAGCTTTGTGTAAAACGTCTTACACCACACGGTAATGGGCCAACTTAGGAAATTATGAAAACCCCAAAAATTTAAAATATGCGGGAAAATTTAATCTAAAACCTACCTTGAAACTCGGCTACTGATAATCCACAAGTTCTTGATAAATTGTATTTTTCCGAGCACCTCATCATACAACGGTTTTTCTATCTGGCAAATTTGACAACTGTCAGTCAAAGATCACCAAGGGGACTGTCAGTTACGAAATACTATGTTGCCAATTCATTGTTTCCAAGTGAAACCAATAAAGGTACCGTTCACAAGTTGGATTCACTTTTTAAATATGTTGTTAAAATATTTTTACGAAAAACTCTTACAACGTAACGTGCAAGGTGGTACCTAAGGGGGGATCAATCTCCCCCCGATATTTTTAGGAATAAAAAGTAATCAAACATTTAGTAGTGATAATAATAGTAGAGATATGGATAATTCGCATTTTTTACGGCGGAATTGATTCTGATTTTTGAGATTTTTGCTTATAATAGCTGAAAACATGCTCAAACTAAAGTTTGGTTAAGTATTTTGTTTTCTAAAAAATTTAAATCTTAAAGGTATTTCTTTATACCTAAATGCATGGAGTGGAAAAAATTTTTGTTTTCTAAATCTCATAATTTTATTCATAAACATTTGTGTGTTTTAAATAATATTACTTGACTTGACTGCAAAATCAATCCAAGATTTGAGCAGCTGCTAAAAAATTGTTTTTCTTTGTCGTGTTTTTGAACTTGATTTTAAAATAAATTTGAATGAAAAAGGATGGTTTAAAAAAAAACAAATTCAATTTTTTTTTTACCCTTATTAAATTTGTTATAATCAAAACCTTAAAAACTATTTTAATTTTTTTTATTACTTTTTCAAATTAGGTAGCTATTCAATGAACCTACGGAGTAAATAATTTTGCACTGGAATTTATTCTTTAGCTTTTTAACTATTTCTTCAATTTCAATATATTTTAATTATAGTATCTAAGGTTTTAAACCCGTTATATTTTGTTTGTGTATTTTATTCCGGGATTAACATTAATATTGATAAAGGTACACAATTGACAGGGTGCAAAATTTTTTGCCGACTTTTTTGGACGATAGCTTTTCTAAAAGGTTCGATGTCATCACATTTCGTGCATTTCCGAATACAAAAAGCAAATTTTGCATTTTTTTTTATTAAACCAAACCTCACCTTTGTCGATTGATGGCAAACTTATCCTAACCTGTTAATTCAACTCTGGTTAATTGATCGAAAACGTGACCTAACCGGTCCATTGGACACTTTTTTTTTGGTGGAAAAGGGGCGTGTATGGACAGGTAATGATAAGTTTGCGATCAATTGAAGGGGCGACGGACGAAACATCGAAACACAAAATGTCGAAAGTACAAAATGTCGAAGAAACAAAAATACTAATAGTTGAAAATTTTAAAAGACAGAAAATAAAACCTAACCAGATCGGGTTAGATTGGTATACGAAATAAAAAAAAGCAAACCTAATCCGGTTGGGTAATTATAATTTCAAAAAAACTAACTTGACCAGATCAGGTTAGTTTGTTTTGTATAATAACCTAACCAGGTCAGGTTTAAAATCTAACCTGACCTGGTTAGGTGAAAATTATAAAAAAAAACTAACCGTTTCTAGTTACTTAATTACACTGAATCTAACCTGACCAGATCGTAATATGTTATTAGGTTTTATTTCGCATTTCGATATATTTTTTTTGACATTTTGTAATTTCGATATTTTGTAATTTCGACATTTTGTAATTCCACATTCTAAAAAAAAAGTGAGGTTGGGTTGGTGCATAGAGAATTTGTCTCTGGGTTGGTGGCAGGGTCGAATGAAACGTGCCATAAATTGTGGTAAAATAGCCTGCAAGAGAAGGTTTGTTTGTGAAAGGGATCCGTTCACAAATTAAGTGAAAGAGACAAGTTAGTTTCTTCTTGTATATAAATATAGGTACTTACTTAACCAGATCAGGTTAGGTTTTAAAGTATATTACAAAAAAAAGGCACCTGATCTGGTCAGGTTAGTTTCTATTAATATATCTAATAACCCAAGCTTTCGACATTCTGGACTTTCAACATTTTGTAATTCTTCTTCAGTCGCACACACAGTTTCCAATAGAATCTACATTTATTTTTATTTTAATATTTATTTTTATCCTTATAAACCCAACAGTTAACAAAATTGTTCCTAGCACCCCTGTAATCTTCCGCCGGCGGCGACTGTAGCAAGTATTTCTGATTACCCTATCCAAAACCTCATGGGCCATCACTGAATAACAGCAGTTTCTATATGGGAGGACCCCCCAGAATAAAAAACTATATACGTGCCTAGCTTTGATAAAAAAAGTAAAAAAATAATCACCACTTCAATAATTTGACCAGTATCCCACTTAGTCAGATTTTTCTGGCAGATTTTAAAGAAATAATTTGACATTCCCTTAAAAATCCGTTCAAATATAACGGTGGCAACAGCGTAGAGCTAATTATGTAGCGACCCTTCCACGACATGCAGTTAGTCCCTCTTTGTTAATTTTACCGTGAAAAACAAAGAAAGAAAGTAAACTTAGCTGACCTCATAAAGAAAACGAATAGGACTCATAAATTTGAAAGAAATGTGACGAAATGTGACGAAATCTGACATTTCAGTTTGTGTGGTTAATGGTTATCTGCTTTGAATTTATTTACAATTTTTAAATTAAAAATTTTTAATAAATTAGGCGTTTTTAATTAAAAAAATATATTATATCGTGAAGCTACATCTATCAAAAAGTGGGAAATGGCCTTTTAGGTAAGTTTTTAAGTTTAAAATTGCCTTTTAAACGAGAAATCTTAAGCGCCAGATTAAGTCACATTTTTTCAAATTTCGTCAAACTTTTTGAAATGTAAAGAATTGACCCCTAGGAATCACTTTTAAGAATTTTCGCAGAGGAAAAATTGCGGCGTCGGCAAAATTAAGCTGTTTGCGAAAATTCAACGTGTTATCCACAACTTTAAAAATAGACTGGTGGTCTGTGGACTATTGATACCAGTTAAGAGTTAAAGTAGAGAAGAGTGGTGTTTCTTCTCGAGTTAAAGATTAATTGTGTATGAATTCTTGAATGCATGAGGAGTCTATATATCTATTAAGCCTTCTTCGATCCATCTTTGGACATAGCCTCCCCCAATATCTTCCACTCTTATCTGTCTGTCGCCGTGTGCATCCATCTAGTTCCCAGGTGTTTCTTCAAATCGTCTGCGCATCTTATTTGGGGTTTTCCCCTACTTCTTTTATTTTCCCATGGTCTCCAGTTTACAATACATTTGTTCCATCGATCGCCTTTCTGTCTGATATTATGACCTGCAAATTTCCATTTTAATTTTGCTACTTCTCCTCTGACATCCCTTATTAACATTTATCTTTTCATTGATCTTTGAGCTTTTCTTACCTTATCCATATTTAATTTTGTAAGTGTCCAGGGCTGGGATTCATCCGTGAATACAGGAAGGATACATTGGTTATACACTTTCGTTTTGAGGGACTGAGGATATTTCAAGTTTTTTAATTTGTAGCTTAATTTACTGAATGCTCCCCAGGCTGATTTTCTTTACTTAGTTAAATAATTTGTCCCAGATTATTCTGATCGTTTCATCTTCATCTGTGTTTGTTATTATTTTAGTTTTAGTGTAGTTCATACTCAAGCCCATATTTTTAGCTGCTGTATCTAGTTCTTCCTACATTTTTATTAGTTCTTCTTTCTTATCTGTTATGAAATCGTCAGCATAAGTGGTTCAAGTATTGTCCGCTTACTTTGATGCATATTTCTTCCCAATTTTTAAAAACAACTTCTAGGGCCTGGTTGAATAGTTTAGGGGATATTGTGTCACCCTGTCTAAAACCCATACTTATGCGGATTGGCTTGGTTCCTTCATGGATTTTGATTAATGTAGTTGCTTCGCTATATTTATTGGCTATTAAGTTTGTGTATCTATGAGCTATTCGGCTATTAATTAAAGATGCTTTTACTGTCCAGTGCTCGTATCGAAAGCTTTTTCAAAGTCTATAAATATATAGTGGAATGTTGTATTCGTTGGCTCGTTCTATTAGGATTTTTATGGTTAATAGGTGGTCAACTGTACTGAAACCTTTTTTGAAGCTTGCTTGTTCTTTTGATTGATATCCTTAAAATTTTGTTGTTATTCTATCTGTTAATATTTTCGTGAAAAGCTTATAAATTACATTAAGGAGTGTTCGGTTAATTTTTTTGGTCTGCTTTATCGCATTTCTTGTATAGAATAATGGGTATGGTTAGGTATAGTATTCTATTTAGAAGAATGTGGAGGATATTAACTACAGCTTTACCACCGTTACTCCGTCTTTTCCAGGTGATTTGTTATTTTTCATTTTCTTTAATGCTCTCTTTATTTCCGCTTTGCTTATTTCAGGTTGTGTTTTTTATTCTCGTTTGGAGTTTCTTCATTGTTTCTCGCGATGGTTCCCGTTTTGTTTGGGATAATTCTGATAGTATTCTATTTAGAAGAATACGGAGGATATGAACTACAGCTTTACCACCGTTACTCCGTCTTTTCCAGGTGATTTGTTATTTTTCATTTTCTTTAATGCTCTCTTTATTTCCGCTTTGCTTATTTCAGGTTGTGTTTTTTATTCTCGTTTGGAGTTTCTTCATTGTTTCTCGCGATGGTTCCCTTTTTGTTTGGGATAATTCTGTTTAGAATAGTTGTGTGATATTTATAATATCCTCTTTAAGGTTAGTTTATATGCCGTTCATATCCTTTATTTTATAATAAGGCGAAAGTCAACTGCGCATGCGATCTCACTTGATTTCTGCATTCTGATATGGGGAGATGCTTATTCTCACTCTCAACAGTGAGTATATGACCCATATAGAGTGGCAACTGGCAAGCTTTGCAACATTGAGAGATAGATGGCGCTGAAATAAATTCGTCTGTACGCAATATTCGGGGACTAGTACGATCTAGTTGCATGTGCGAGTTCCGAGATTCATGTCTGTCATATAAATGCCATTAGGTCATAGTAATTGTCTCTGAATATTACGTACTAGACGAATTTATTTCAGCGCCATCTACCCCTTAATGTTGCAAAGCTTGCCAGTTGCCACTCTATATGGGTCATATAATCATTGCTCTCAACGATTTAAAGAATTCATACACTCATGTATCACGCAAAACTACCTAGCGAAATGTAAATCGCAAACTATGAGTATTCACGGTCTACCCATGGCATTAATGCAAGAGAAAATTATTCTAAATGGGCAAGAATATTTGTAATTTAGATTTGTAAAATCAGAATTTATAATATTTTTATTACTATACACGATCACGCACTCACATATCAGAAATTGTAAAAAAAACTACGCACATGCTTGTTGATTTTTGTTTTTTATTTCGCAATTTTTTTAATGTGTTTCAGAATAGAAAACACACAACACAACTTCTAATCAAAAATATAACTTTTAAAAATTTAGTAAATTAATAGCGGTTTAAGAAACGGTACATTCTTGAATTATGTAACGCAAAAATGTTTGACACCCACCTCCCCCCTTCTTAACGCATTCTTAAGAAAAAATACATAAACAAATCATTGTCACAAACCCTCCCCTCCTCCACCTACAGCGTTCCGTAATTTAAGAATGGTCCCAAAGTTATAAGGCGCCCTGGATCAAACTAATACTTTTTATTCCAATGTAAAAGTTTAAAGATCTATCGTGCTTAATGAAAACGCCGTATTTACATACTGCCCTCTCAAACAAAACCCCTGTATTTAAAAATATTAAAAAACTGGGTTAAATAAATCATAATAGCATACTCTATCGTGATTAAAAGAATTGTTTGCACTAAGTAATATAACAGTGCAGTTTACTCATTATGTTGTTTATTTTCAAATGAATTATTGTTTACAATAATTGTTTATTGTAAACAGCGATTCAATTAATGCGCAAAATAAAAGTACCAAAATAATGTTTTCGCTCTAGAGCCCAAACGACTCAATTGCAGACATATGTTTACCAGACAAAATACTCTGCCAATATATGGGCCCCTAAGCTCACACTAGGTACTATAGTTATAGTGTACGTGTGAGCTAATATAACTAAAAACTGAAATATATTTTATTCAACTCCAGACTAAATTACCTCTTGTTTGATACCACACAAGCCATGTTTTGACTTAAACTCAAATTTTTGAAATCTACCCCCACCCTTATAAAAAAACAAAAACTAAAATGTATTTTGTTAAAGTCCGGACTCAATTACCTTTCGTTTGATATCACACACGCCATATTTTCACTTAAACTCTAATTTTTAAAATATACCCCCACCCTTTTTTTTTAAATGAATTAAAATGTATTTTGTTTAACTGCAGACTCAATTACCTTTCGTTTAATATCACACACGCCATATTTTCACATAAACTCTAATTTTTGAAATCTACCCCCACCCTTTTATTTGGTTTTTGTTCGGTGGATTTTGTTCATTTTTAAATGGGACCATCTCGACCCAAGACCCAGCCTAGGTACCAAATTTCATTAAAATCGGCCAAGCGGTTTTTGAGTTATGCGCGTTGGTCGTTACAGACAGACATACAGACACACAGACAGACAGACAGACAGACAGACAGACAGACAGACATACAGACAGACAGACAGAGACAGACAGACAGACGGCGCAACAAAAAAGTTTCAAAATCATCTGAAACGCAAAGATATATAAAAAATTTTGAAATCGGAGCAACTTTTTTTTTCTCGAAAAAATTAGGATCACCATAGCTCACACTACTATAGTATAGTATATGTGTGAGCTAAAATGTTTGTTTTGATGGCCCTACCACCCCTTACAGTTTGTCGGTATATTTTTGAGACACCCTGTGTATTTCCTTAAATTCTGTCACATATACGGGGTCTATAGGTACCTATACTCACCTATGAAGATACGGCGTTTTTATTAAATACAGTCGAACCTCTATAACTCGAACCTAAAGGGACAACCAAAACAGTTCGAGTTATGGAGAGTTCGAGTTATAGAAACTCGAGTTACATAGGTTAAAATACATGTAATAAGTGCAGGGACCGCTTAAAAGGTTCGAGTTATAGAGGGGTTCAGTTATAGAGGTTCGAGTTAGAGAGGTTCGACTGTAATAGCTTCTTATTTATGGGTGATACTGCAAAAACAAAATACTAAAGTTTTTCTAACTAACTGTAATAATTCACATATAAAATATAAATCGAAATATCGAATTTATTATTCAAAAGGACAATAAAAGAGATTGTTAAAAGTATTATCAGTCCAATTTTTATAGATTTTGTCTAAATATAATTGAGTAAACTTATTAATCTAATTTATGACAAATTACAATTTCTAAAAAACATAATAAAGTTGTTTGATTTAAACGTGAAGTTTAGTACCCGTGAATAAAAAAACAACAATTTTTCGTGGCTAAGCGGGCATAGAAGGATTTTGTTTCTCTTGTATTTTTCCGTGGGCAGCTCGAAAGCAGTACACCCACGGGGGTCCATGATCCAATGAACACCTATTAAGTGTTCACAGTTAACTGTTTCGTCCTTAAGGCACTCTCCAGAACACTGCATGGTCAATATGACACTTTTGTAAAGCTACAGAGACGGTATACGAATCTCATCTTACGATGTTGGTAAGAGAAATTAATAATAATGCCTGCATTACCGTATACTTACTACATTTAAGTGGCGACATCTACAAATACAAAAGAAACTACCAGAGTAAAAATAAAAGGCAGGCAGATGAAACGAAAAACAGTACTCATGACCGTGGCATAATTTGTCCCTCAGTTCGGGTTAATGCATTTTGCATTTTTTCCGCCTTCGCAACGTTTTATGTCGAATCAGCGGAGCGTAAGCCAAAAATACTACAAACGTGAAGTTTAGTACCCGTGAATAAAAAATAACAATTTTGCGTGGCTAAGCGGGCATAGAAAGATTTTCTTTCTCTTGTTTTTTTCCGTGGGCAGCTTGAAAGCTGTACAACCACGTAAGAGGAGATTCATATACCGTCTCTGTAGCTTTACAAAAGTGTCACATTGACCATGCAGTGTTCTGAAGAGTCCCTTAAGGACGAAACAGTTAATTGTCAACACTTAATAAGTGTCCATTAGATCTTGGACCCCCGTGGGTGTACAGCTTTCGAGCTGCCCACGGAAAAATACAAGAGAAACAAAATATTTCTATGCCCGCTTAGCCACGAAAAATTGTTGTTGTTTTATTCCTTTAAAAATCATAAATGACACGAAGCAATAGTAAGTACTATAAGACGAAAAGCTTGTAACACGAGCCTAGCGAATGCTATAATTCATCAAATAAATAAATAAAAATGCCTACATTTATCCCGAGATTTTTACAAAAAAATGTGTACCCATTAGATTGCAACATTCAAATATGTAAAAAAGTAATAAAAAATGAACTTTTTAATCCTAAAATAAAAAGTGTAATTATTACATTTTTGAAAAAAAAAGTTCACATAATTTTTGATATTGACCTAATTTTTGTAACCTAATTTTAAGAAAGAAACGTAGAACACAATATAGTAAACTTGGCAATGAGAAAGATGGTCCCTGACACTTAAAATTCTGTTTAAATAATTATTCTAAAATGTTGCAAAAATATTATTATATATATTTATGTGTTTTGATATGTTTCCAGAAAATAGTAAAAGATAAAACCGACTAGTCATCTACAGGGTGCCTGCATATTTTTCTGTTTTAAATCTTGCGACGCGACAGCTTTTTAACTATACCTCCTGATGAACTAGATACGTGAAATTTCGCAATTGTTTTGGGGAAAAACTCATAATGATGGACTTTCTTATTTATAAACCGATGTGTTTCAAACTTTGCGGTAATTAGGTTAACACAATTTGTCTCAACTTTAAAAAATAAAAACGGCTAACTTTCCTATTTGCGAACAGATATGTATTAAATTTGGAACTTTGGGATACTCAAGGTCGACGATTATGATTTTTTACTAAAATTTAAAAAAAATCAAATACTATAAATTAATTTGGACACAAACACGACTTTTAACCCACCAAAAATGCGGCCGGAGCATTTTTTGTAATTTAATGACCATTTTTTAAAAGACATGACCTATTTCGGAAAAAATTATAATTTATAATTTTATGACGTATACAACAAAGTGCGCCGCCGCTCGTTGAACTAAGTGTCAACAAACCACAGAAAACTAAATTCCATCACACACAAAAATGCATAGCGCATAGCATGGCGCGTAGAAGTTTAACCTCACGGACTTTTCTTATGCAAAACCAATATGGCCGCGCTATTTGATCGCTGATTGGTTGAAAGCCCCCATGCTACGCGTTATGATGAGCGGCTAGTTCACAACTTGCATTCCGTTTGCTATTGGTCGAAATAGTCAGCTGACTTTTTGATGTTGAAGGAGCGGCTAAAAACGAAGATTATTATTATATTATATTAAGAGATGGTGCCACCAGTCAAGCATTTAACAAACATTATGTTTACAGCTTTCGGCGTAAAATACGAATATATACTAGTTGTAAGTGATTAAAAAGTGTAGTGGTTTGTGCAGTACATACCTATTGAATTTAACTAAATCTATGCATATACCGATGAGGTTTTTTTTGTTTTTTAAAAACATATTATATTCTTTTAAATTAGCTTCCCTATCCTGTTTTTCCTGTCGAAATCCGTGTTAACCTAACCCTGATAAATTATTCGACAACGTATCCTAACCTATCCAGACACGCCCCGGTTAGGATACGTTTCCCATCAATTGACCACGGTTAGGTTTTGTTTCAGTTTAGTTTAACACAGATTTCAACCTCCCAAAACGAGGACAGGAGAGTTTTAATTTTGAAAATCCCGCCTGACTATGTCAACCAATAGCAAATGGAATGCAAGTTGTGAACTATCCGCTCCTCGCGTTATGCGGCCAATGCAAGTTTGTGTGTGATGGGCTTTACCGCCGGCCGGCCCTCCCAATTGAATCCGTGCGCGCAAGCAGTTCGCGAGCGGAGTAACCGCGGCGCGTTCGCTGCGCAGGGTGTTTACGCGGCGTAAGATCTACAAAAATTTTTTAAGAAAAAGATTTGATTTATTACTTCACTTTAAGATTAAAAAAAATAATAAATAAGTAGGTTATTTCCGCTTTTTGTTGGTTACTGCATTTTGCTTAGTGGTTTGTGCAGTACATACCTATTGAATTTAACTAAATCTATGCATATACCGATGAGGTTTTTTTTTGTTTTTTAAAAACATATTATATTCTTTTAAATTAGCTTCCCTATCCTGTTTTTCCTGTCGAAATCCGTGTTAACCTAACCCTAATAAATTATTCGACAACGTATCCTAACCTATCCAGACACGCCCCGGTTAGGATACGTTTCCCATCAATTGACCACGGTTAGGTTTTGTTTCAGTTTAGTTTAACACAGATTTCAACCTCCCAAAACGAGGACAGGAGAGTTTTAATTTTAAAAATCCCGCCTGACTATGTCAACCAATAGCAAATGGAATGCAAGTTGTGAACTATCCGCTCCTCGCGTTATGCGGCCAATGCAAGTTTGTGTGTGATGGGCTTTACCGCCGGCCGGCCCTCCCAATTGAATCCGTGCGCGCAAGCAGTTCGCGAGCGGAGTAACCACGGCGCGTTCGCTGCGCACGGTGTATACGCGGCGTAAGATCTACAAAAAATTTTTAAGAGAAAGATTTGATTTATTACTTCACTTTAAGATTTAAAAAAAAATAAATAAATAAGTAGGTTATTTCCGCTTTTTGTTGGTTACTGCATTTTGCTTAAAATTGTAGTAATAAGCTGAGTGAAATCCTCAGAGATTTTTAAGGCTGGTGCCTAGAAATTTTATGACCAATGTAAAAACTTTTATAGAGGTCACTGACTAACTTCAAATTTTATTCTTTTTTTATGTCACTTAAAAAATAATCGGCATGAAATTGAACGATGTGAAATTTTATGGGTGGCGGAACAAAGATCGAAAGACAAAAAATCGAATACAAAAGATCGCAAAACAAAAGATCGAAAAAACAAAAGATCGAAATACAAAAGGTCGAAAAGACAAAAGATCTAAAATAAAAAGATCGAAAAACAAAAGATCGAAAATGCAAAAGATCTAAAATAAAAAGATCGGAAAACAAAAGATCGAAAGTACAAAAGATCGAAAATAGCGCGTTTCAAAATATCGCTACTACATAGTTTTTGCAAAAAAAACTTTCCTGATTTCTTTTCCGGGGTCCTAGAGGGTGTGTAACTAAACCGAACTAAATAATTACGATTTTTTTCGATGTTTTGTCTTTTGATATTTTGTTTTTCGATCTTTTGCCTTTCGATCTATTGTCTTTCGATCTTTTGTACTTTCAATCATTTGTTTTTCGATCTTTTGTATTTTCGATCTTTTGCCTTTTCGATCTTTTGTTTTTCGATCTTCTGTATTTTCGATCTTTTGTCTTTCGATCTTTTGTAGATTCGATCTTTTGCCTTTTCGATCTTTTGTTTTTCGATCTTTTGTATTCGATCTTTTGTCTTTCGATCTTTTGTCTTTCGATCTTTGTTCCGCCACCCGAAATTTTATATCAAACTTAAAATTGATGGATGGGTATATTTCATAGTCACGCCACGATTTTATATTGAACTTTAAAATATAGAATATGCCATTAACGCTATTATTAAATTTAGACTGCAAATTATTTTTTTACTTATTAGTGCAATTTTTTAATAAAATCATATCTTAAAAAAAGAATATTTTATTATCTCATAGCGATAATAGATTAAATCACACACCTTTACAAAAGTCTTATGGAACACCTATTAAGAAAATATTATAAGAGAAATGCGCGATAATGCTCACCTCCTCCCGTATTTCATTCCTTACCGCCTTTACACCCCTCACTTACACCCTACCATCATTTTTTTTTCACATAATTATTTGTCACCAGATGAAATCATAAATCTGAAAACCGCATGTGTATGTATCTGTTTTCATTACAAAGTTCTGAATTTACCACCTTGACACCCCTTACCCACCTCTGACTTTTGTTCATAAAATTGTATTGTCACTAAATCTGAAAACAGCATGTTTCTATCGGTTTCGGTTCCAAAGTTCTGAATTTCCCTCCTTTCTACCCTTACCCACCCCCGTATTTCTTACCCCCTTTACACCCCTCACTTATCCCGTACCCCCGTGTTTTTTTCATAAAATTATATTGTCAACAGATCAAATCATAAATCTGAAAACCGTTTGTTCGTATGTGGTTTGGTTTCAAAGTCCTGAATTTCTCCCCTCTTTATCATCGCCCACCCCCGTATTTCTTATCCCCTTTACACCCCTCATCCATCCCCTACCAACGATTTTTGTTTATAAAATTATATGATTATCAGATCAAATTATATTATCACCGGATCAAACCATAAATCTAAAAACCGCATGTTTGTATCTGTTTTCATTACAAAGTTCTGAATTTATGGCACTCTTATTTTGCTTCACCGTGCAAGAGGTGGAAGAAATTTAAAAAAAAATGGTGAAAAAAAAAATACGTTATACCCATATAGTCTACATAATACTCGTTTTTATATAATTTGTATTCAGTGAAGACAAGACCTTGAAAAGTTAAGATTTATTCAAATAAATCTTAACTTTTCAAGGTCGTGTTAAAGGTCGAATGACCTTGAAACCATTTTTTTCCACTGAATAAAAATTATATAAAAACAAGTATAATCTTGACTATATTTCACTGAATACAAATTATATAAAAACAAGTATAATCTTGACTATATGATTTTTGACAATTTTTTTCCGCCATTTTAAATTTCCCTCGCCCCTTCCACAGTAAAGCAAAATAAGGGTGCTGCGGGTCAAAAATTTTTTATTGTTCCACAGAATATATGTACAAATTTTCGTGCTTTTACTCCCATTTCCCACGTGTCTAGGGTGTACAGCTCTGGCTAGTAGGTATTCTTTGTCAAGGGATTAAACATTTTTTGATATCTTTCTCTAATGTTCAGTTTACTGTTCGAGGAAAAATTCTGATATTTTTGCGCGCCATTTTTGCAGTTGGGTTTTTTTAAATTTAAGTCGTTCTGAGCTACATTCAGGTATTTACGTCCGAACCTTATGTCAACTATTTACTAAAGCACCTCTCTTTTCATAATTTAATACAAAATGGCCAATGAATCCGGCTTCGTGCTAAATCGTTTAAAATGCGTCAGATCTAGGGAAATTTTTGCGACATTTTTGTGAAACCGAGTAAACAATAAATTTAGTGTTCACTCTATAAAATATTTTGTATAAAGTTCAGCACAGTTTGAACTCTGGATATCAGAACGGCTTCATTCTCTGACTGGGTGTTGTAATAACCTAAAGTGTTCTAACTAAACTAATTTTCTGCAAAAATTCGCGCAATTTTTTTGTTGACAAAGGTTTTAATCCGTTTAATATAATTTATACTTAGGTAGGTAGTTGTTTTATATTGTGATACTAGTTTTAAAAATATAAGGTAAGTAAGTTTATAAAGGCTTATATTTTGGATTAAAAAATACTACTATGTCGGTTTAGAACGTTTTTCTATTCTACTCATTGATCTTTGGATTGACTGTTGCCATTCTAGTTTAGGACGGCGTTTTTTTCTGCGCCCTATTGGTTGCCATTCTAGTACCCGATTTGGTATTTTTTTGTCGTTATTCCTTTGTACATAGTCGTACCATATCAGTTGTCTTTTAGTGATTTCATCCGATATGCTTCCCTCGATTCCCATTTGTTTTAGATATTCTCATTAATCTTCTTATTGCATCCATTTCGACACTTTCCATTTTTGTTTTGAATTTTTCTGTTACGCGACAAGGCTTTATTACATACAACAGCGTGCTTTTCTCCTTTTCTCTGCTCCATAAAATACTGTTAAGACATCCAATATCATTGTTTGCTTTTACTATTCTTTTTCCAGTTTTTTACAGCCTGTTTCTATCTTATCAAATGTGACACCCAAGTATACATACTCAGTGCATGGAGATATTGTTTGTCCATCGTGTAGTTCTAACCCACTTAATTCGTTTCCAATACAAAAGTACTGTGTCTTGTCCACGTTCACTGTTAACCCCCACTTTTGGTATTCTTCCGTTAACTTTCTCATCATATACTCCATCTCTTCTTTATCATTAGCTACAATTACATGGTCGTCAGCAAACTGTAGTGTGTATATGGTAAATCGGTGGTTAAGTTGTATTCCCATATGCTGTGTACTTTTACATTTCACGTTTTTTAGAGCTACTGCGTTATATATTTTAAAAAGAGTTTAAGAGATACAACATCCCTGTCTTAAGCTTTTCGTTACCAGGAATAGGATACCACATAACATAATTTTAATTTTTTAAATATTATTTTTATTATTATTATTTTTGTTACTTCTGGACTTTTTATTCATTATATTTAACGCCAAACTTTACTAAACAATTTAAATACGCCTAAACGTAATTTTTTTTTGTATACAGAAGAAAGTTAAACGATTTTTAAATAGATCAAATCAAATAAAGAAAAAAATAAAAATTTTCCTCAAAATTTGAAATTTTTAGCGAAAATTATCTGCGTAGTAGACAATGCATTTAAATTTATTTTACTCGGCATGGCAGGCGGAGCAACAATCGGGACTGAATGAAGGAAATAATTTAATTTTATTTATATCTAGACACCTGGTTAAATTATTTTTGATCTGTCTAAGCAGGCTTCCCCGTGGCCTGTAGGTATAGCTGTTTCGTATATGGTACTGATTTAGTTGGTTTGTAAAAAAGTTTAACCGCGTAAATATGAACTAATAAACCTGCTTTATTGAGACTTGTAAATTGATTGCCAAAAATAATGTAATTTTGTGGTCAGAGAATTAAAATTGAAAATATTTATTGGCATATCAAAAGATTTATTAAACAAGATCATTTTAAACTACTTTAAATGATCATACAATGGCATCATACCTGTGCTTGTAGGTATATGTTTGCTTGGCTTTGCAGTATCTGGGTGAGATGTTGGTTTTAAAAAAATGGGTTCGAACCAATTTTCGTAGACGATAGGTTACCTGGTAACTTTTTGACCAATCAGAGCCAGTTGTTAAAACGCGGGAAATGACGTCACCCGGAGTGCCCATTTAAATAAAAAGCATTTAATATAGTAGGAAATCTAAGTTACTTGTCTTCCTTTATTGATTTATATGTAAATGTGTTTTGTTATTTTTCTTAAAGTGTCTCTAAGAACAATATTCATAAATACATCAATTAAGCCAAATATGAAATCTACCTTATACCAAATATACCAAAGGCACAATGTCTTGGGAAGCTTTTACTCCATTAAAATAACTACAAGTAGAAAGTATAAGTAAACTAGAATAAGTATTTATAGTTTTTAAATAAATATAAACCGAATAAAACCATAAATGTAAAAAATAAACCATCGAAGACCTTGGGTTCGAACCGACTGTCAAGTACCTAACCAAAAATAGAAATTTTAAACTTTCAAAATATTGCCATTTGAAGTTTTAAGGTGCTGATCGAAAATCAATAAACCGATCTAAATTGGGTTTTCGATTTTTAATAAAGATAAAAATAGATTTTAAAAAAATCGACATTTTTTTAAAAATTATTACTTTGGTTTGGTGTAAATTACTTTTTGAGTTAGGAGTTAGGCTCAGTGAGGCAAAAAGCGGAGGGAGAGCAGCATATTCCCCGTCCTGCTCCAGGCGGCCACTAGGAAAGCAGTTTTTGATTTAATGATGTGCAGAAAGACATTTTCAATAAAATTTTCAAGTGTCTGTGTGTGGCTAATAAAAAACAATAAATTATTTTGAATTGGATCTTGAAAAATCCTCAAGTTGCGTTACAACATATTACGACCTCCAATAAACACATAATTGCAAATTTCAATGTTAGGACTCATAAACTTGACATGTATAACCAGTTGGCACGCATCCAAATATTTTGAACAAAAATGTTTATCGTTGTCTATTGCTAAACTGCCAAAATATGATCCATCAAATTCCTTAAGTGCCTGCCGATTGCATTCAGGTACAATAGTCCACAGTACTACTACTATGTCGGTTTAGAACGTTTTTCTACGTTGTCCGATGCCTATTCTCCACCTTCTTCGATCCTGACAATGATCTTCTGTCAGGTTTTTTTGACTCATTAATCTTTGGATTGACTGTTGCCATTCCAGTTTAGGACGCCCTCTTTTTCTACGCCCTATTGGTTGCCATTCTAGGACCTGCTTCGGTAATCTTTCGTCGTTTATCCGTTGTACATGGCCGTACCATATCAGTTGTCTTTTAGTGATGTCATCCGTTATGCTTCCCTCGGTTCTTTAACCGATCTATATAGATTTAGATATTCTCATTGATCGTCTTATTGCATCCATTTAGACACTTTCTATTTTTGTTTTGTATTTGTCTGTTACGCGACAAGTCTCTATTCCATACAACAGCGTGCTTTTTACCAATGTTTCATATATGTTAAATTTTACATTCTTTTTTATCTCTCTGCTCCATAAAATACTGTTAAGACATCAAATAACCTTTTTTGTTTGTACTATTCTTTTTCCCAGTTCTTTACAGTCTGTTCGGGTCTTATCAAATGTGACATCCAAGTATTCATTCTCATTGCATGGAGATATTGTTTGTCCATTGCCTAGTTCTAACTCACTTGATTCGTTTCCAATACATAAGTACTGTGTCTTATCTACGTTCACTGTCAACCACCACTTTTGGTATTCTTCCGTTAACTTTCTTATCATATACTCCATGTCTTCCTTATCATTAGCTACAATTAGTTGATCGTTAGCAAACCGTAGTGTGTGTATGGTAAATCGGTCGTTAAGTTCTATTCCCATGCTGTGTACTTTACGTTTCCAGTTTTTTTGAGCTACTGCGTTATATATTTTAAAAAGAGTTGTAGAGATACAACATCCCTGTACTAAGCCTTTCGTTACCAGGATTTCTTTTGAAAGTCGATTTCCAGTTTTAATTTTAGATTTTCACCCTTTATATAGTTTTTTAATCGCTTTTATGTATGTATGAATAATATTAGTTTGTTCTAACGCTGTCCATAATTTTTCTACTGGAACTGTATCATATGCTTTTTGAAGTTCCGCAAAGGTAACATGGGTCTCTATATTTCTGACACTCCTTTTCTCAAATTACTTGTTTAACACACAAGTACGCCGGTCTATTTTTTAAGTGGTGAGTAACGGGCTAAACTTAGATTTATTTTGCCGATACACCCATTTCTTTCTGTGCGAAAATTGAAGATAGTGATTTTTTTTTAAATTCAGAAATCTTTTAAGCATCGAACTGACTAAAGCAAGCATGTGATTTGTAGAATAATGCCATTTACTACAACACATTTTTTAAGCAACAGAAAAAAAATTGCCTGTTACTAATTCGTTTCTGATACTTTTTTGCTGCCTGTTGTAGACTAATATTTTTGGCTAATAACTCCACTGACCGACACCGACGCACAGTGTTTCAGAAGCACAATCTTGGAAGAAAATATTCATTGCTAATTTTTAATGAGGTATTTATGGGGTCCATTTTAAGAAACAAACTTTATATAAACAAATGTCCTAAACGTCCTAACTTTTAAAAACAGGGTGTTGCAGATTTTCCGACATGGGTCTTGGACTACCTCTTCATTGTCGCTACATTTTCTCCAGAAGTTAACGCACCCAAATTTTAAAAATGGTTAATTATGTTCAAAATAGTAGTTTTGCAAGAAATATCACGGTCCTTAGTTTTTGGAAATGGACAAATTTTAACATATGAACCTTTTCTTGGATAGTAAATTCTAACACCGGCATAATGCCAGAGAAAAAAATTAGCAAGGTTTATAATAACGCAATTCTTACCTTTTTCGTTTCGCAGTTATAAAAGAAATTACAATTTCGATCCCGTATCGCGACCTCGTTGGATCTCCCATGATATACCTAGTCAGCTCTTGTCTACCTGCCTATAATTTCTCCTTTGGTGTTCCCCCTCTTCTTTAACTTTTAGTTCACGGACCGTCGCGATCTGCTGAGATCAGGGTACACCCTTATGTTTTTATTTTTATCTTAACGCCTGCTAAATTAGTTTTTCTCTTTCTAAGCAGAATCTTGATGGTCAGTATGGCTTTTACACTAACGGTATAATATTTAGCTCACACATATACTATACTATAGTAGTGTGAGCTATGGTGATCCTAATTTTTTCGAGAAAAAAAAAGTTGCTCCGATTTCAAAATTTTATATATCTTTGCGTTTCAGATGATTTTGAAACTTTTTTGTTGCGCTGTCTGTCTGTCTGTCTGTATGTCTGTCTGTCTATCTGTATGTCTGTCTGTAACGACCAACGCGCATAACTCAAAAACCGCTTGGCCGATTTTAATGAAATTTGGTACCTAGGCTGGGTCTTGGGTCGAGATGGTCCCATTTAAAAATGAACAAAATCCACCGAACACAAACCAAATAAAAGGGTGGGGGTAGATTTCAAAAATTAGAGTTTATGTGAAAATATGGCGTGTGTGATATCAAACGAAAGGTAATTGAGTCTGCAGTTAAATAAAATATATTTTAATTTATTTAAAAACAAAGGGTGGGGGTATATTTTAAAAATTAGAGTTTAAGTGAAAATATGGCGTGTGTGATATCAAACGAAAGGTAATTGAGTCCGGAGTTTAACAAAATACATTTTAGTTTTTGTTTTTTTTAAGGGTGGGGGTAGATTTCAAAAATTTGAGTTTAAGACAAAACATGGCTTGTGTGGTATCAAACAAAAGGTAATTTAGTCTGGAGTTGAATAAAATATATTTCAGTTTTTAGTTATATTAGCTCACACGTACACTATAACTATAGTACCTAGTGTGAGCTTAGGGGCCCATATATTGGCAGAGTATTTTAGTAAGCACTCCAATGTCTTTTTGTAACCGTCCCAGCAACCACGCATATAATATTTTTAGTTGATATTCGGTGATCTAAGTTTGGTTGCTTTTAGTTGGTCTACGAATTCTCTGGTCTGTCTGCAACCTGATTTTCTTTCGCAGGGTTAAATCATTAACTTATTCAGCAAATCTAAAAAGGCAGTATAAAACAAGAAAAAAAAATCAAAATCTTGATGTTCTTGATGTCTAAATTAGCACTTTTATAAATTAATAGAATTTTTTTTTTTAGAATGTTTATCAAATATTTTACATTACTTCTCATGGTAAGTGCAACAATTTTTGAAGGAATATCAGCGGAAAAATGTGCATATGACATTATTGATCAAGCAACAAGCAAAGTTGGACGTGAAGATGGCAAATATCTTTTAAAAATTGAACGGATGCCTAAAGACTATGTTCCCAACAAAAAATATGGAAGTAAGTATGCAACTGAACAAACAGATATAAAACGTTGCGAAGGCGGAAAAAATGCAATATGCATTGACATGACCTGAGTGACAAATTATGTCACGGTCATGAGTACTGTTTTTTGTTTCATCTGTCTGCCTTTTATTTTTACTCTGGCAATTTCTTTTCTATTTGTAGATGTCGCCACTTATGTGAAAGCATACGGTATCGCAGGCATTATTTATTCATTTCTCTTACCAATATCGTAAAATGAGATTCATATACCGTCTCTGTAGCTTTACAAAAGTGTCACATTGACCATGCAGTATCCTGAAGAGTCCCTTAAGGAGGAATCTTAGTTATCTGTCAACACTTAACAGGTGCCAATTAGATCTTGGACCCCCGTGGGTGTACAGCTTTCGAGCTATCCACGGAAAAATACAAGAGAAACAAAATCTTTTTATGCCCTCTTAGCCCCGAAAAATTGTTGTTTTAAACAGGAAAAATATTTTCTGATAGTATAGGCAGCCTTAAGAGAGCTTGATTTCCACAGGATTCTTTGAGGATTTACAGGGTTTTGTGTAGTTGATTTAATTTTACAAATGATTGGCTTATATTAAACATATACCATTAGGGTAATAGCTATAGTGACCATGATGATTACGCTTAGAAAGATAAAAACTAATTTAGCAGTTGCTTACATAAAAATAAAAACATAAGGGTGTACCCCGATGATGAACTAAAAGTTTAAGAAGAGGGGGAACACCAGAGGAGAAATTATAGGCAGGTATACAAGAGCTGAATAGGAATATCAGATGAGATCCAACGAGGTCACGTTACGAGATCGAGATTTATATCTACGATGCGAGAAGGAAGTAAGAATTGCGTTTTTATAAACCTTGCTAACTTTTTTATCGGGCATTATGCCGCTAAAATTTACTATCGAAGAAAAGGTTCAAATGTTCAAATGGTATTTTGCAAGAAACTCAGCTCGGGATGAAATAAATTTGTTTATTGCTAAGTATGAGGACCGAAATATTCCTTAATATTTAACCATTTTGATAAATTTGGGTGCGTTAAGCTCTGCAGAAGATGCAGGGACAGTGAAAAAGTGGATGAGGCTCCAAGACCCATGTCGGAACAAAGGCAACAGCGAGAAGCTGCTGTTTGTGCTGCAGTTGAAGTACTCCCTCCTTGTTCAAGTTTAGCCATTCCCCTCAGAACCATTCGATGCATTTTAAAAAGACATGGATACCAAGCCTACAAGTTAAAAAAATCTCTCAGGAACTGTTTCCTATGAGGACAATATTTTAAGGATGGAATTTTGTGAAAAAATGATGGATCGTGCAAGCCAGAATGAAAATTTGGTCAGCGGCTAAATCGGCTATGCCGTGACAACAGCAGTGTAAAAAATCAATCTTATTCGCAGGATATGGCAGCCTAATTTAACCTGATATTTAGACAATAATAAACGGAAAATTTTGTTTTCGAAAATCTCCGAGTAACTGAATCATAAACCATACCCAAACTGGGCAATTAAATATCTTTATCCCTACCAAAAACCATGCAATAAAAATCATTCAACGCGGCTTATGGAAGGCGGCGCATGACTTGATAGGGATGAAGAGGGGAAGTTGTTTCTGTTTTTATCTAAACACCTGATAAATAAGTTTTTCCCTTTCTAAGCAGAATCCTCGTGGTAAGTATAACTTTTACTCTAATGGTATGGTTCAAATATGTATTTATTTGACCAAATATTTTTTTCTGTGTGCAAGTAGAGAGCGTTAATTCATAGGACTTACTAGACAGGAAATCCGCATAATGGTTTGTCTTTTTACGGAACACTGTCGACTAAGAATACCATTGCAGAGAATGGGTCCAACAAAAAGACTGCTTGGATTAGACGACGATGAAATGTGTGAGACAAGGAAACCAAACCAACCCAACCACAATGATCTCTATATATATAACTGGATAGGCCTTTACATATACGAAATTTTGATTTGAATAAAAATTTATTTTTTGTTTCCTCTATAGATACCGATTACACCAAGATAAAAAATTTGAAAAAATGTTGCGATTCCTTAAATCTACAGGGTGTTTTATCTTCTTAATTGGCCAAAACATATCTATGGTTTATGATTTTTCCTGAAAAAATACGAACTTTGCAAAAAAATTACTACTGTTTAGAAATAAGAACAAGAGGCTTAAATATATTGAAAATGACAAATATTCGCATCAGTGACCTTAGTACAAGACAATAAAGTAAAAAAATCGCTATTCTGAAAATGTGACCGCTTTGATTTTTTATATGTTTTTGAAAAAAGTTGCTCCAATATTTTGTCCATTGCCTTAAAAAATTTTAGAGTGGGCTGAGAAGTATAAATGCCAAAAAGAAAAATTCTTGTATAAGTGCTCAGAGGCCTTGACTGTACTGATATGTATATGGGCAAGCGAGCAGTCATATTGAGGCACCCGGGTGGCGTATTTACGTTTCCGTGCTCATTTCACGTCGGCGCGGTTTTGAAATAGACACGGAAATGTTACAATATAATGAATTGTAGATTTCTCCAGGGTGAAGTCTTTGAACCATTGTTAAAGGAGAAGAAACGAAAAGTCCTGCTTACTTCACAAATATTTTATTGTCTAATCACGACGCGTTTCGGTTTTTAAAAAACCATTAACAAGTGGTCTGGTCTGTAAGAATAATGAAAAAATATAATTAAATTATAATATTTAAAATAAAATATGCTAAAAAATACTTACAGACAGTTAAGAATCATCTTTGAAACAAATGAAAAACTGGAACACACAAAAATAAAAAATTAAAAAACATTTAAAACAGTCTAAAACAACATACAAATTAAAAATCAGTCAAACGGACATAAACACGTAATTTTTATAAAATACAATTAATTGACAAAGAAGATATAGGTTAAAATAATAAATAATACAAACAAAACCCAGATATCCGAAACTAGGGTCACTGCATCACGAAGACGTACAGGCTTCCAGGATGCAATGACCCTATCCGAAACAGGTACAAAGCGACATCTAACATAAAATAAATAATGTAATAAATGAACAGAAACAATTTAAAATTGACCAAATCAATAAATAAAAGCAGACAAAGAAATCTTATTTGAAATTATTTAAAACTTTAGCTACCTCTTTGAAGTGGGCGTTAGTAGTGGTTTCATTTAAACTAACTGACGATTGTTCAATTTCGAGTTTAGCAATCTCAAAATTTTCCAAAAAATTCAATTTTCTGCCTTTTTGGGTATCATGTAACATTCTAAAATTATTCTCCATATTAAAAGAATGTCCCGTTTCCCTCAAATGCATGCCAAAAGCGGATCTTTTATCGTTTGGGGACTTCTGAGAGTTCAAATGTTCACTTACCCTAACCTTAAAACTACGGCCCGTTTGTCCCACATATTTAGCGGGGCAGTTATCGCAAGAGAGTAAATAGACTCTTGGGTCTTTTATTCTCGAAAAAAGGCTTTTGATATTAAAAAAGATTTGTAAGCATCTTAATATTGCAATTTAAAGAATTTAAAACATTTCCCACTTTCAAAGAGATGCTGCCCAGATACGTTAATTTTACATATTTTTTATGGAGGAATGGAAATATCCAATGGATCAGTCAATAGACTTTTTAGTAAAGAATTATACTTTTTCTTAATAAGTCTATTTATTAAAGAAATTTGATAGCCATTATTAATTGCAATCTGAAAAATAATGTTTTTTTCCTTTTCAAATTGTAAAGGAAGTAATGGAATGGTAAAAAGGCGATGAATTAAAGCGTTAAATGAAGCTATTTTGTGTGAAAAGAAGTGATTGGAATCTGGCGGAATAACATGATCTGTTTGAGTAGGCTTTCTATAAATGGAAAATTGTAAATTGGAGTTATGTCTTTTTATAGTCAAATCTAAGAAATTTAAGGTGTCATTCTCTTCCAGTTCCATGGTAAATTGAATTTTATTGTTTAATGAATTTAAAAAAGTTAAAAAATTATTAAGTTCTGTCTTTGAGCCATTCCACACAACAAAAGTATCGTCCACGTATCTGGTCCAAAAAAATATATTATCTAAAAAAGAACTATTAGAAGAAAATAGCCTAGATTCAAAATCAGACATAAAAATTTTAGCAAGAAAAGGCGAAAGGCCGGAACCCATTGGCAATCCATCCAACATACGAAAAAATTTATTATTAAATTGGAAAAAATCTAAACTTAAACATTTATTTAACAAGAGTAATAAACCTTTTTTAACTTTTTCCCTTAAAGATAAATTTTGATTTAAAAGATCTTCAATAATTTTAATTACATCCTGTCTAGGTATGCTGGGCAATAAATTAACTATGTCAAAAGATACCAAAATGCAAATGTCGGGCAATTTGAGACATTCAAGTTTTTTTGTTAATTCTATTGTGTTTTTAATACTATATTTGTTAGAAAAGTCCAAGATGTCCTTAAAAACATTATCCAACCAAACAGCTAAATGATAGGCTGCTGACTGAACAAAGCTTACAACGGGTCTAATAGGCATATTGTTTTTATGAATCTTAACCATACCATATAATAAAGGAGTTTTACAGTTCATGGGAATATATGGTTTATTCACCATTAGATCCGTGAAAACATCTTGGTTTTGATTTATTAATCTTTTTAATTCCGTGACATATAAAGAATTAGGGTCTTTTTTTAATTCTAAAAACATTGAATTACTATTAATGAATTCTTCGACTTTCTCAAAATATAAAGTTTTGTCTAAAATAACCAAACAATTACCCTTATCTGCTTTACCTAACACTAAACTAAATTGTTTTATTTTACATCTAATAGACCACTGCATCCTGGAAGCATGGCGTCTCCATGGGTAGCGACAAGCCCACGTGACCTGCCTCGGAATTTCCATGGGCGACTCGTCAACTTACCTCGGAATAATTAGAGTACCTACTCGCAATTTTTATACCATATTGTAAATTAACCTCGGAATTTTTAGAGTACCTACAATTTTTCTAGAAGTTTGTAATGCGATCTCAGAATTTTTAGAGTACCTACGTAAAATTTAAAAAAAAATAAAGACTACTTATATTTTAAGTTTTTGACCAACTTTTTATTTTTGAAATATAAATCAATACAAAAAAGACTACGAAACAATTTAATGAATACACTTTTACCATTAGATATAATATTAGTTATAGTACTTACCTACCATGATAAAAAATATCATTTCTGTGGGATTACTCTAAATTTTGCCTTTTTTGTAAATTTGTTATAGTTTCTAAAGTCATTCCTGTGGTTCTGCCGTGCTTCCAATCAGGTAGACTTTGTGCAAAAACATAATTGTTTGAAAAATATTCCAAAACTTTTATTTTTGTATTTTACATCGATATCAGTAAGTCTTTGTTTTTAAAATAACATAACTTCTTTAGATTTGGAATTATAACATTCAACGGCATTATTAGAGATATATCACTTAAATATTAAATCAAGTAAAACAAACTTCAAACCTATCAAGACTTCGAGCCTCGAGGTAAACCTGGAAGGTCACTCTAAAGTAGGAATGTTCAGGAAGCGAGAATAGTTTTTAATGGTACCTAGTCCTAATTCTACACTTTCGTTATTTTAATTTGATGTCCTATGTACGTACCATGTACGTCTGGAGTACGTACATATACATGGTGTACGTTTAATTGGACGTACCATGTAGGTACTTAGTACGAGTTTTACTAAAATTACATCCCTACGACCGACGTATTATATATATGGGCGTCCAAATATGTACGTTATATGTACGTATAGTACGTCGCAGAGTTGCGTATTATGTACGTACATAGTACGTACTTGTGCGGTCTGGGTAGAGAACCAAACCGAAAAATGTGTTATTCCAGCCTTTATCAATTAAGCGTAAACCTGTGATTTGGAGACAGTGTTTTTATGGAAAAAGGTCAGGGAGTATCTGGACCGGTTAGAATACGTTTGCGATCAATTGAGAATAATGAGGAAAACACCAATTGATCGCAAAATTTTGTTTGAAGAAATGGTTTTGGAAAAAAATTCCGTTCGAAAAAAATTTTGTTTTGGAAAAAATTTCCGTTGGAAAAAAATGTTTTCCGAACAAATGTTAATTAGAAATAACTGTTTTCGTTTCAAAAAAATGTTTTCGAACAAATTTCCGATCGAAGAAAATATTTTAGAACAAATCTTTGTTCGAAATAATGGTTTTCGAACAAAATTCCGTTTGGAAAAAATGTTTTCGAACAAATTTCCATTCAAAGAAACTGTTTTCGAACAAATTTTCGTTTGTAGAAAATATTTTAAAACAAATTTATGTTCGAATAAAATGTTTTCGAACAAATTTCCGTTCGAAAAAACTGTTTTCAACAAATTTGCGTTCGAGGAGAATGTTTTCGAACAAAGTTCCGCGACCCGTCAAAACACCCAAACAAATACCGAGCCCGTGCAACAATGGCTAGAGAAGGTATTGCTTTCGAGGAAACAAAAATGTTTTTAAGATGACGCCAATGAGATGAAAATGTTTTATTTGGGTGTATTTTGACTTATCTTAGCAATATCGGCGTGACGTCTGTGTGTGTACGTGTATGTGTTTGTGTGTACGTATATGTGTATGTGTTTGTGCGTGCGTTAGGTGTGTGTGTGTGTGTGTGTGTGTGTGTGTGTGTGTGTGTGTGTGTGTGTGTGTGTGTGTGTGTGTCTGTGTGTATGCCTCTGTGTCTATAATCAAGCCTTTTTTACAATCATTACAGTTTCGATTTTTTGTTTGGACCTTTTGTTTTTCAATCTTCTGTTTTTCGCTCTTTTGTATTTTTGACTTCTTGTACTTTCGACCTTTTGAACTTTCGACCTTTTGTACTTTCGCCTTTTGAAGTTTTGGCATTAGTTTTTTTGCCTTTTGTACTTTCGACCTTTTGTATTTTCGACCTTTTGTAGTTTCAACCTTATGTTTTCGACCTTTTACTTTCTGTCTTCGACATTTTGTTCTTTCGACGCTTTATTCGCCGCCCGCTTTTGTTTGGACACCGTAATAAAATAATAGTAGGTATATTATAAACCTCGAGACTGCTGTGTTTACTTTTAATCCCGCGACAAGATTTTTAAGCCCGACCGGAAGGACGGCTATAATTTGCTAATGCCGTATTTCATTGGGGAAATGAGTGCAGCACTAGTGCACAACTGATGGCTCGGTGTTTGCATTCCATTGACATGCACTTTTTCAGTTTTCGTATTCCATTGAGGAACTTATGAATGCAGTTTTGCACTGAGTGCGGCTTTTTTGACACCGGCTCTGAGGGCTCGTGCCGCACCTAAAACTTTTTCCCGCCATTAATTTTAAACGCTTATTATTGTCGTAAGACGTAAAAATTAGTGAAAATAAAGTTGTGAGCGATTTTTTATTATTTCCTTCGCTGTTAAGTAGTAGCAGCGATGAAGATGAAGAAGAACAGTTCTGTGCAATAAAAAAATGAGAACGGAAACCCCAAAAATAAAAAACTTTATTGAAAATGTGGTTTACCGATTTAACAACAAACAAAATATTATATATGTATACAAGGTGTTTCGAATCCTTATGTTCAAATTTTGGGAGCATAAAGTACACTTCTGGTTAGGTTTTTTTGAAAAACAAGCGCGAAATACAGATAACTACTCTATCTGTTGGTATACGAGCACAAGCCTGCATTCAACAAGGAGGTGGGCATTTTTAAAATATTCTTATTAACTTTTTTTAAATAAAATCATTATTTATTTATTTGACGAATTTTTATTGTTATCTTAGGATAATATTTATCGGCGTGTAACTTTGAAACAAATAAAAATGGATATCGTCGTTGGCCTGATAAAACTACAGGTTGTGTGACATTTTTTTCAAAAATGAGATTTTTGCATAATCAATTTGCCCTATTCATAATGGATATACTAGCAAGCAAGAATAAAAAAGAATTTCTACAGCTCATAATGGCATACCACACGAGTGCGATTTTTGACAGCACCGTTTCAGTGTCAGTGCACCACCAGTGCTGCACTCATTTTCCCAATGGCATACGGCATAAGTGATTAAAAGGGACTTTAATGGCAATGTTTATATACTAAAAATAATAATAATCATAAAATAAATAAATATTAAACCACTTACTCCGGTACTCTAGTTTTAGCATGTCAACCCCCGGTACATAATAATACAGTGGGCGGTGATAGTTTTCATTTATTTGGTGAGCTTTGGGAGCGTTGCTATGGTAGACATTAAACAAAAGTCAGTCAGACGCTAACAAACAAAGAAAAAATGTATAAAAAATAATATTTATTTTCATAACAAACTAAATGGGTCTACTACGTTATACCTCGATGCTTGAAAATGGGTGTTTCTTTTTTTAATGATAAGTTTATGTCGTTTTGTACTGTTTTCAAGAAAAAAAAATGCGGATTTTTCGCATTTTTTTAGAAATTTCAAAATTAAAAAAATAGTAAAAACTCATACAAATTGCTATAGAAAGAATTTATTTGACGTTTGTTATTTCGAGATAGAGAGGGACGGCTCACAATCGACTGAGCTTTAAAAAAATGGTCATTTAGCCAAAAATAAGGTGACCAACTGTCTGGCAAGAGGCGATAAAAAGTTAAATTTTTTTGAAAAGTATTTACGCATAGAAAAATGGTTACACCATATTTTTGAAACCTAACGTTCGACCTGACATCTTGCTCCAACATTTTAATTTGTCGCGCATTTTTGACTGTAAAATCGTCCAAAATCCTCTATTGAGCATTTATAATGAAAAAAATCATGCAGAAAGTTATAATAATGTGTAATTTATGATAATGATGATTTACAGAAATTCAGCAGTTCGGTTCGGGTCGATCTTAGATTAGGTTGGTTGTGTCTTAAAGTAATTTAGCAAGAGTCGGCTGCGCCGACTCCTGCTGAATTACTTTAAGACATAACAAACCTAACCTAAAACCAAACCGAACCGAACTTAACTGAAACAACCCGAACTGAACCGAACTGAACCGAACCGATCCGAACTAAACCAAACGGAACGGAACCGAACCGAACCGAACCAAACCGAACCGCACAAGCAATCAGCAAGAATCGGCGCGCCGATTCTTGCTGAATAGTTCTAAATAAAGAATTTCCTGTAATCTGCGCCTTTAACCCTCAGATGCACCGTAAGAAGGCTTTGCTAATCCATTCTCCATCTTTGTTGTTTTCTATGTGAGCAATAAGGACTTAATCGCGATTAAACCCATGATCGCGCTTAAGTGCTTACGGTGCATCTGAGGGTAAGTCAGGAAGTAAGCAAATCGAATTGGGAAATATTATATGGCCGAATGACCTAGAAAGATTCGGCCCAGGCCCAATGTGTCAAAATATATGTGGAAAGGTCAACTGTACAAATTTTCAAAATTATATGAGAAAAGCGATAAAAAACACGAAAAACTAGGTATGTAATTAATTTAAAATTGTAAAATAATTAATCCTAAGCTAATTTACAAATTTATGTCGAAAATTTGACGATGCAATGATAGAAGTTGATTTTTTTCAACCAAAACAAGTCAAAGAAAATCCCCATGTAACGTTTTTTTAAAAAATTATTTTTAAAAAAACCAAATTTTTTTTTTAATTTCCCGTATCTAAATCGACTAAAAATTGTCCAAAGATTCATTTTCATACAAAAAAATCGTTATATAGTGCGTTTTGACGAGCGAGGTAAAACGTAGTAGAACCGAAAGCAGCTTTCAGAGTACCGAAAATGCAATAAAAAGAATGTCGAAAATTTCATGGAAAAGGTATTCCTGTTTTACATCCTGGAGAAGTCTAGAAAGTTAAATGCTTCGTTTATATGGAGGCTATTATAAGGACACAATAATAATAATCGAGACCAACCAAGTCATAAGCAAAGTACAGTAAACTTTCGCCAAGCTGGAAGCAACCAGGAAGCAACAGAATAACCGTATCTTGTATCATGATAGCTTTTTGTATTTTAATAAAATAAAATGATCAAAAAAAACCTATATTTTGCCTTTATAGTTTTAAAGAAATTACTTTTGATCACAGAGGATAAAAAATATTACCTTAGTCCATAAAAAAAGGGAATAAACGTACACTTTTATGCCCTAGAGTGCATAAAGAAATGTATTAAATGATACCAAATCCAACAATAGTTTTTTATATTTTATAAAACATGTCAACTAATTATTTTTTGTTTCTTGCGCTGTGTGGGTCCTAATAAATATTTAAATCATAAAAAACTTAAAGCATTATTTTAATGGTTTGTTTATTTGTATAGTCTAAATATATATAAGGGGTGTGATGGACAGTTCTTTACGTAACATTTGTAAACCATTTAATTTTTTTGAACAACAAAAAAGTTACGCTCCTGACAGTGTCAGATTCGTCATATAACCAAAAATATTTAACTGTCGTGTCGCTACCCTAAGAAGACACTACGTCTTCGTGATGCAGTGACCCTATCCGAAACAGGTACAAAGCGACATCTAACATAAAATAAATAATGTAATAAATGAACAGAAACAATTTAAAATTGACCAAATCAATAAATAAAAGCAGACAAAGAAATCTTATTTGAAATTGTTTAAAACTTTAGCTACCTCTTTGAAGTGGGCGTTAGTAGTGGTTTCATTTAAAATAACTGACGATTGTTCAATTTCGAGTTTAGCAATCTCAAAATTTTCCAAAAAATTCAATTTTCTGCCTTTTTGGGTATCATGTTTTGTTTGTTATAAAATAAATATTATTTTTTTGCCAATTTTTTCTCTGTTTGTTAACGTCTGACTGACTTTTGTTTAATGTCTACCATAGCAACGCGCCCAAAGCTCACCAAATAAATGAAAACTATCACTGCCCACTGTATTATTATATACCGGGAGTTGACATGATAAAACTAGACTACCGGAGTAAGTGGTTTAATATTTATTTATTTTATGACTATTATTATTTTTAGTATATAAGCATTGCCATTAAAGTCCTTTTTAATCACAGCAAATTATAGCCGTCCTTCCGGTCGGGCGCAAAAAATCTTGCCGCGGGATTAAAACTAAACACAGCAGTTCCGAGGTTTATAATATACCTACTATTATTTTATTACGGTGTCCAAACAAAAGCGGGCGGCGAATAAAACGTCGAAAGAACAAAATGTCGAAGACACAAAAGGTCGAAAACATAAGGTTGAAACTAAAAAAGGCCGAAAGTACAAAAGGTCGAAAAACAAAAGGCCAAAACTTCAAAAGGTCAAAAATACAAAAGGCGAAAGTACAAAAGGTCGAAAATACAAAAGGTCGAAATTCCAAAAGGTCGAAAGTACAAAAAGTCAAAAATACAAAAGGTCGAGAAACAAAAGATTGAAAAACAAAAGGTCCAAACAAAAAATCGAAAGTAGCTACACTGTAATGATTGTAAAAAAAGGCGTTATTACAGACACAGAGGCATACGCGCACACACACACCTAACGCACACATACACGTACACACACAGACGTCACGCCGATATTGCTAAGATAAGTCAAAATACACCCAAATAAAACATTTTCATCTCGTCGGCGTCATCTCAAAAACATTTTTTTTCCTCGAAAGCAACATTCTCTAGCCATTGTTGCACGGGCTAGGAAGGTAAAAAAAAATTCAACAATTTAAAAATTCAAGGTCTAAGATTTTTTTGTACCATCTCTAGGTATTTGTTTGGGTAGCAACACGAAGGGTCGCAGACCTCTCTTCGCAAACATTTTCCTCGAACGGAAATTTGTCGAAAACAGTTTTTTCGAACGGAAATTTGTTCGAAAACATTTTCTTCAAACAGAAATTTGTTTTAAAATTTTTTCTACAAAAGATAATTTATTCGAAAACAGTTTCTTTGAATGGAAATTTGTTCTAAAACATTTTTCCAAACGAAAAATTGTTCGAAAACCATTTCTTTGAACGGAGTTTTGTTCAAAAACATTTTTTTGAATCAAAAATTTATTCGAAAACTTCGAATGGAAATTTGTTTGAAAACATTTTTTTCAAACGGAATTTTGTTCGAAAATCATTTTTTCGAATGGAGATTTGTTCGAAAATATTTTCTTCGATCGGAAATTTGCTCGAAAATAGTTTCTTCAAATATAAATTTGTTCCAAAACATTTTTTCGAACGGAAATTTATTCGAAAACCATTTCTTTGAACGGAAATTTGTTCGAAAACCATTTCTTTGAACGAAAATTTGTTCGAAAACAGTTTCTTCAAATGGAAATTTGTTCGAAAACATTTTTTTTAACGAAAACAGTTATTTCTAATTAACATTTATTCGAACGGAAATTTTTTCCAAAACAATTTTTTCGAACAAAAATTTACGATCAATTGGTGTTTTTCTCAATTGATCGCAAACGTATTCTAACCGTTCCAGACACTCGCTGACCTTTTTCCATAAAAACACTGCCTCCAAATCACAGGTTTGCACTTCATTGATAAAGGTTAGAATAACACATTTTTCGAGAATATGTTTCGGTTGGTTCGGTTTGGTTTCACACTCTCTACCCAGACAGCACAAGTACGTACTTTGTACGTACATAGTACGTAACTCTGCGACGTACTATACGTACATTTTTGGACGTCCATTTATATAATACGTCGTAGGGATGTAATTTTAGCCATGTACTATGTACGTAAACAACTCGTACTAGGTACCTACATGGTACGTCCAATTAAACGTAAACCATGTATTTGTAAGTACTCCAGACGTATATGGTACGTACATAGGACATCAAATTAAATTAACAAAAGTGTAGAATTAGGACTAGGTACCATTAAAAACTATTCTGGCTTCCTGAGCATTCCAACTTTAGGTGATCTTCCAGGTTTACGTCTCGATAGATCTCTAATAATGCCGTTAAATGTTATAATCCCAAATCTAAAGAACTTATGTTATTTTAAAAACAAAGACTTACTGATATCGATGTTATATACAAAAATAAAAGTTTGAAATATTTTTCAAAAAATTATGTTTTTGCACAAAGTCCTACCTGTTTGAAAGCACGGCAGAACCACAGGAATGACTTTTGAAACTATAACAAATTTACAAAAAAGGCAAAATTTAGAGTAATCCCACAGAAATTATATTTTTTATCATTTCTAGGTAAGTACTATAACTAATATTATATCTAATGGTAAAAGTGTATGCATTAAATTGTTTCGTAGTCTTTTTTGTATTAATTTATATTTCAAAAATAAAAAGTTGGTCAAAAACTTATAGGTATTGTTTTTAATGTTTTTAAAAATATTTTACATACTGTAGGTACTCTAAAAATGCTGAGATCGCATTACAAACTTCTAGAGAAATTGTAGGTACTCTAAAAATTCCGAGGTTTATTAACAATATTGTATAAAAATTGCATGTAGGTACTCTAATTATTCCGAGGTAAGTTGACGAGTCGCCCATGGAAATTCCGAGGCAGGTCACGTGGGCTTGTCGCTACCCATGGAGACGCCAGGCTTCCAGGATGCAGTGACCCTAGTTTCGGATATCTGGGTTTTGTTTATATTATTTATTATTTATTATTTTAACCTATATCTTCTTTGTCAATTAATTGTATTTTATAAAAATTACGTGTTTATGTCCGTTTGACTGATTTTTAATCTGTATGTTGTTTTAGACTGTTTTAAATGTTTTTTAATTTTTTATTTTTGTGTGTTCCAGTTTTTCATTTGTTTCAAAGATGATTCTTAACTGTCTGTAAGTATTTTTTAGCATATTTTATTTTAAATATTTTAATTTAATTATATTTTTTCATTATTCTTACAGACCAGACCACTTGATAATGGTTTTTTAAAAACCGAAACGCGTCGTGATTAGACAATAAAATATTTGTGAAGTAAGCAGGACTTTTCGTTTCTTCTCCTTTAACAATGTTACAATATATTTGGGTTCAAATACGTGTTGATTTTAAGAGTTTTGATCTCGAAATCAGCACGGCTCTGTAAGAGAACATCGCTCATAGAACTATTACAAAAGCGTATTCAACTGTCACGTTAAAACGCTAACATAACGAAAGCTAATCAATCAAATCTAACCGAACCGAACCAAAGCAAACTGAACCAATAACTTTTTTCAAAAAAAAAACTTTCCTGACTTCCTACCCGGGATCCTAGAGGATGTGAATCCGAACCGAAACGAACCGAATTGAACCAAACCGAAACAAACCAAAGCAAACTGAACCAACAATTTTAAAAAAAACTTTCCTGGCTTCTTTCCCGGGATCCTAGAGGGTGTGAATAGTGTTGTAGTTTAGTTTGGTTAGGTTAGGTTTGGTTCGGTTTAGTTAGGATCGGTTCGGTTGGAATTCACATCCTCTAGGATCCCGGGTAGGAATTCAGGAAAGTTTTTTTTTTTTTAATTATTGGTTCAGTTTGCTTTGGTTCGGTTCGGTTAGATTTAATTGATTAGCTTTCGTTAGGTTAGGTTTTTGAAACTTTCTATTTTCATGTGGTTAGAAATCAAGTGAAAATCATTTAAATCATTAAAATTTATTAATAACAGAACAACATCTGTCGTCGTAGTTGCCGGTGTAAGACAATAAACACTGAACTTTGCAGGTATAGTTAATGGAAGAGTGTTCTTCAAACTTCAAAGAATTTCAAAATCTTGAGTAATATTAGTACAAATACTTTTAAACTGCTCCATAATTTTCATATTAACAAACATATAACCTCAAAATCAAACTAATAAACAACGTGAATCCAATTTAAGTTTCAAATGTGCACTAATAAGTAAACCCCTGCGCTGCGTAATTCAATACAAATCCGTGCCTTGTTCGAGCCTCGACGCCTTAAAATCAACACGCATTTGTAACCAAATATGTTGCAACATTTCCGTGTCTATTTCAAAACAGCGCTGCCGTGAAATCAGCACGGAAACGTAAATACGCGCCCGGGTGTGAATCAATATACATTTTATTAAAAAAAGTTGTTTTGCTTTCAGGAAAAAACATTTTTTTTCATTCTGACACCCCACCCCTTGCATATGACATCAGCGGCGTCACATTGAAGGGCCAAGACGGGCCTTCCACTGTTTTAAACCTTATCGGCTACCAACATTGTGGCACATTTTCTAATTAGAATACCTAGTCCAGCAATGTTATGACACTAGACGCCACTATACAGGGTGTCCCTAATTGTCAAAAATTCGATTTCTTTTGGGAAGTCTCGTCTCTCACTTCCGAGTATCAAGTATAAAGGAAAGCGGTTTCGTTTAACTCTGCGTTTTGGTAGGGCGGCTATAACTTTGACTTTTATAAAAATTAAATTTTTGCTCAAATCGTTTTTGTATAGTCTTTTTTGAGTATAAATATTTAGTTTAATTTCATCTAACTAAGTATACCCTAAAATTTTTAGGGTATACTTAGTCGCAAAGTGAAATAGCCAGTGAAAAGTTTCCTTAAAGAAACGAATCACTCAGTATTTAATTTCTTTAGGTATTTTTACTTTTGTTATTATATTTTATTTTTATTAAAAAAAATTTTTGAAATCTCTGAAAAAGCACCTTATGGGGCTTTCCATGTCATTTTTTAAGATGCAAAAGGTGGCCGAATTGACATGGAAAGCCCCATAAGTTGCTTTTTGTAACATTTTTAAAGATTTTTTTTTATAAAAATAATAAATATATAATAATACAAAAGTAATAATATCTAAACAAATAAAATACTGAGTGATACGTTTCTTTAAAGGAAACTTTTTACTGGCTATTTCACTTTATGACTTAGTATACTCTAAAAATTTCAGATGAAATTTAACTAAATAGTTATACTCAAAAAAAAAACTATACAAAAGCGATTTGAGCATAAATGTAATTTTTATAAAAATCAAAGTTAAGCCCCGGTCTCAAAATGCAGAGTAAAAAAAAACCGCTTTGCTTTTTACTGGACACTCGGAAGTGAGGGTCGAGACTTCCCAAAGAAATCGAATTTTTGACACCCTGTATACTGGCCTCGAGTGTCATAACAGTGGGGGTGCGGTAGTCTACCAGAATGTTGGTGACCGATAAGCTTTTAAACAGTGGAAGGCCAAGGCCCGTCTTAGCCCTTCAATGTGACGCCACTGATGTCATATGCAAGGGGGAGGGGGTGTCAAAATGAAAAAAAAAAAGATTTTGTCCTTAAAGGAAAACAGGTTTTTTTAAATAAAATGTACAGTCGAACCTCGCTAACTCGAACCTCTATAACTCGAATCCCTCTATAACTCGAACCTTTTAAGTGGTCCCTGCACTTTTTACATGTATTTTAACCTATGTAACTCGAGTTTCTATAACTCGAACTCTCTCCATAACTCGAACTGTTTTGGTTGTCCCTTCAGGTTCGAGTTATAGAGGTTCGACTGTATATTGATTCAAACCCCGGGTGCCTCAATAGGACTGCTCGCTTGCCCATATACATATAAGTAAGGCCAAGGTCTCCGCGCACTTACACAAGAATATTTCTTTTTAGCATTTATACTTCTCGGCCCACTCTAAAATTATTAGAGGCAATAGACAAAATAATCGAGCATCTTTTTTCAAAAAAATATAAAAAATCGGAGTGGTCACATGTTGAAAATGGCGATTTTTTTACTTTATTGTCTTGTACTAAGGTACCACTGATGCGATTATTTGTCATTTTCAATATTTTTTCTTAAAGCCTCTTGTTCTTATTTCTAAACAATAATAATTTTTTTTTGCAAAGTTCGTATTTTTTTTTAATAAAAATTATAAACCATAGATTATGTTTTGGCCAATTAAGAAGATTAGACACCCTGTACATTTAAGGAATCGCAATTTTTTTTTTAATTTTTATCTTGGTGTAATCGGTATTTATAGAGGAACCAAAAAATAAATTTTTATTAAAATCAAAATTTTTAAGTGCAAAAGGTGACAATTTTTGTTCAACAAAAACAATTTCAAAAATATACTGACAACATTGACAAACACTTTAAGGCATATCACAAATGACAATCTTTTTGAAGTATTAAGTTCACAGAATACCACCGGTGATTAGAACTAGAGAGAGAAAGGTTACACTGCTTACACATTCATTGTATTGTTACGGGTTCACAACGACAAATTAAAACTCGCAATTGTTGAAAACGATACGTCAATTTATTTCCACAAATTATGTACAAAAACACGCACTTAAACTTACTAATAACTTGCTAATAATTCACTACTATAATCGGTCTATTAACTTCGTGTTAATATCTCACGACCACTACAGTACGTTATCTGTAACTGACTGACTGATGCACGACGTCCGGCCTTATATATGAGGGCTGCCTACTATTCGAGAACCCTTCCATCCTTGTTCGATTCGGACTCATTCCAGCCGTTTTCTAGACTTTCGCATACCAGTTTGTCACAGATAACGCAACTAAAACCTAGATTAAGAATACAACCATAAAATACGTCAACCTAATACTACACTAAACCTAAATAAATTCTAACTATAAAATTTAAATACTTAAATTTGTAACACTATCCTCCTCTTCAGGTTTGATCGCCTCGATCAACATTTCCCAGGTAAGGTTTTAGTCTGTCTAGATGAACAACTTTCATCTTGGACTTCGGGCTTTTCTGGATTCGGTAGACTACATCATTAATTCTCTTAACAACTTTATAATGCCCTTCCCATGGTGGTGTCAACTTAGGTGATCTTCCTTTCTTGCGTTGAGGATTGTATAGCCAGACTTGATAATTCTCTTTGAACCCTGAAGAGTTTGCTTTCAGGTCATATCTCGCTTTCATGCGGTCACTGGCTATTTCTATTCGCTCTCTAACCACTTCATGGATATCGTGCAGCTTTTGCCTTAAACGTTCGACATAGTCATTAACCTCTAAGTGTTCTTCTTCAGGTGAACCAAACATGATATCACATGGTAAACGCAGTTCTCTACCAAACAGGATACTAGATGGAGTAGCTCCTGTCGTATTGTGAATGGCGGTTCTATAGGCCATCAAAAACAATGGAATATATTGGCCCCAATCTGTTTGGTGCTCATCACCAACTTTGCACAGATGTTCTTCTATTGTTTTGCGGATGTAAAGCCGTAGTCCGTGTTTTATGTATTCCTAAAAGGTCACAGAGATTCTGGAAGAGCTTCGATTCAAAATTTCTTCCTTGATCTGAATGTAGTTCCAAAGGAATGCCAAATCGGCTGAAAACATCATTTACCAGAACTTCCGCAACTGTAGTGGCCTCTTGGTTAGGCAAAGCAAAAACTTCTGGCCATTTGCTAAAGTAATCCATGACAACAAGGATGTATTTGTTGCCTTTTTTAGTTTCTGGAAATGGTCCGGCCACATCAATAGCAATGCGTTCGAATGGTAGACCTAAGTTATATTGTTTCATTTGACCTCTGGACCTTGTTTTGGGACCTTGGCTGGCTGCACAAGTCGAACATCGGCGGCACCAGTTTTTCACATCTTGAAAGTATTTGACCCAATAAAATCGGTTTCGAATTTTGTCCATGGTTTTATTTATCCCTAGGTGCGCGCCTGATTTTCCACCATGGCATTCGGCCATTATATTGTCTACCATGCTCCTAGGAACCACTACTTGATTAACCACAGTAAGGCCATCGGCACTTTCCCAGGCACGTTTAAGGATGTTTTCCTCTACTATCAGTGAATCCTATTGTGCCCACAGTGATTTGAATATCACCCCTTGGTTTGCGATATCTTGCCATGATGGTCGTGGCTTGTTTTCTTCTTTCAATCGCAAGATAGGTCCTACATCTTTGTCGTTAAGTTGTGTGGTTCTAAGCGAAGCCCACATCCATTCTTCATCTGGTTCTAACTTTATCTGGCGCACGTAGGTAATTCCTTCTTTCTGGTCAATTTTCCTGCAATGTTTACAATCCTCAGGGCAAGGTCTTCTGGACAATGCATCTGCATTATTATGCACCCTTCCCGCTCGGTGCTTAATTTGATAATGGTATTGTTGTAGCTTTTCTATCCATCTCGCGACTTGCCCCTCAGGTTGTTTCATTTTCATGAGCCACTGTAACGCAGCATGATCCGTTCTAATCAGAAACTCTTGTCCGTAGAGATATTTGTGGAAGTGATCTACTGATTTAACTATAGCTAGGAGCTCTTTTCTAGTAACACAATAATTTCTCTCTGGTTTGGATAGCTTCTTGCTGAAAAATTCGATGACCCGTTCTTCTCCATCTTGTACTTGGGAGAGTACTGCTCCTATGCCATCGTTGCTCGCATCAGTATCTAATATGAATTTTCCTTTTGGAATGGGATATGCAAGAATCGGACTAGAACATAATGCTGCTTTTAGTCTTCTAAATGCTTGGTCACATTCGGTATTCAATTTGTAAGAAGCTTTATCTTCTGTAAGTCTATGTAATGGAGGCGCTATTTTGGCGAATCCTTCTACAAACCGTCTGTAGTATGTACACAGACCCAAAAAGCTTCTCAATTCATGTTTGTCACGAGGTTGGGGCCATTCTTTTATTGCTTGTAACTTCTTTTCGTCGGTATGGATGCCTTCTCGGGAAACGACGTGACCCAGGAACTCAACTTTTTCTTGGAACAGAAAACATTTCTTTGAGTTCAATTTAAGATTTGCGTTCCTGATTCTTGAGAATACTTCTCGTAAATTATCTAGATGATCTTGAAATGATTTCCCCATTACTATGACATCATCCAAATAGACTAGGCAGGTTTTCCAAGTAAGGCCTCGTAGAACGACTTCCATTAGTCTTTCAAATGTAGCTGGGGCATTGCACAGGCCAAATGGCATCACATTAAACTGATAAAGTCCACTTCCAGCAGAGAATGCAGTCTTCTCTTTATCTCTTTCAAAGATTCCTACTTGCCAATACCCACTTTTCAGGTCAAGAGTAGAAAACCAATATGATCCTGCCAACGTTGTTAATGTGTCGTCTATTCTTGGCAGTGGGTAAGTATCTTTCTTGGTCACATCGTTAAGTTTCCTGTAGTCGACACAAAATCTAGTACTTCCATCCTTTTTAGTGACCAACACCACAGGAGATGACCAAGGACTTGATGACTCTTCAATAACACCGTCGCTGAGCATTTTATTAATGAGATTGTGAACTTCTTCTTGCTTGGCCATTGGTAGTCTTCTTGGGGGCTGTCTTATCGGTTGGACATCGCCAGTGTTGATAGCATGTTGAATGAGGTTTGTGCGTCCCGAACTACTCCTAGTTTCGAAGATATTACTTTGTTCTTCTATAAACTCTCTAGCTTTACTAAATTCTTCTGGAGTGAGATGTTGCCAAGTTGACTCAAATTGCTGAAGTACCTCCATTGGTAACTTGCTTGTATCTTCGGAAGTTGGCTCTTCACATCTTGTTACTTTCTGTACTGGTTCAAATAATGCTACCACTTCCCCCTTATTAATTTTGACACTATTTGGGAAAATATTGACGACTCTAATCGGGATGTCTTTATCGGTTTTAACTAGTGATTTTGCAACGAGGTAGGTGTTGGGTGTGTTTTGTTGGCTTATGAGTCCGACGCAGCTTGATGTTTTACTTTCTAGCTTCCCAAAAATTATGGTCTCACTGTTACCGACTAGTCTTGTTGTGCATACTGCCACTACCTTTATTGGTTCTTTATTGATGTGACTATTTGACAAAATGAACTCTTCGTTCGCAAATCTTAGGGTATTAAGTTTATTATCAAACGCAAATCCATGTTTACTTATCAGGTCCATTCCCAAAATAAATTCGTCTTCTATGTCTGCAACTAATACCGAGTGGCGAATCTTCAACCTCCCCAGCTGTAGGTCTATGTCTGTCTGCCCCAACACATCGGCGGATTCTCCAGTCACAGTCTTAAGTGTTATTTTCTTTTTTGTTGGTCGAATTTTATATCTCGTTGCAATTTTGAACTTAAGCAATGATATGGCAGCACCAGTGTCTACTGTTATATTAACTTTTCTTCCATTAATAAGTCCGTCGATGTTAAGACTGTCAGCAGTATGTTTTAAGCTCTTGATAGAGTAAATTTTGGGGGCTAAATTCCCATTAGCCAACACCCGCCCCTCTGCGTTGACTAGTTTTAGTTTTCCTGATCTCTTCTTCGGTACTCTGTCCCACTAGATGGTGAGCGAGACCTCATTTGGACACGACAATCGCGTTGAATATGCCCTGTACGTCCGCATCTGAAACACTTTACATTTGGAGGGGATCGTCTGCTTTCTTTCAAAGAGTCAATCTTCTCTATCAGTGATTGAAACAGTTGGTTTAGCGTTTTTAAGTTGACCTCCTCTCCATTGCTGATTTCTTCTCCCTCCTGAATTGAAACAGCTCTTACTTTTGGCCTGGACATATTATTTGATGATTCGATTTCAAGGGCTCGAATCAACACTTCACTGCTATTATGGAAGCGTTCTCGACGAAGTAACTTTGCTCTCCGAGTCTCGTAATCCGTTAATAAAGCGATCTACCGTGAAGGGATCTCTGTAATTTTCTGGCATTTCTGGGTAAGCTAAATACATCAGCCTCCTAATATCTGCTTCATACTCTTGCAATGATTCTCCTGGTCTTTGCTGACGAATATTTAATTCTGACCAATGTAAATTTCGCAAGTGTTCGTCTCCATACCTTCTTTCTAACGCTGCCACTAAAGCGTTATAATTCTGTTTTTGTTCGACTGGAATGGACCGTAAAAGTCCCAGAGCAGGTTCTCGTAGAGCTACTAACAATGCTCTAGCTTTTTCCTCATCATCCCAACCATTTGCAGCAGCGGCATCTTCAAACTGTTGTTTGTAAGTAGACCAGGAAGACGTACCATTGAAATTTGGAGGCTTAATGTTTTGGTTGGAATTCACAACACATCCCTGAGCTTTCATTTTGTTGTGTTCTTTTTGGAGCTGTATAAGCTGTTGGAATTTTTCTTCCATGGCTTGAAACACTTCTTCCCTAACATTCTGTACCTTTTCTTCAATATTATGTACCTTTTCTTCTACAGTCTGCATTTTATTTTGTACCTTTTGTTCCACACCATGCATTCTTTGAGTTATTTCTTCCTTAAGATCTTCGGTTGCAGTCTTAAACTCTTCTCTCAGCTGTTCGGAGTTGCTCTTTATTTGGTCAAAGTTTTCCTGCATGTCGTTCTGGTTTTGTTCCATGGACTGCTTCATGTCGTCCATGGTCCGTTTCATATCGCCCTGGTTTTGTTCGATGGTCTGTCTTATATCGTTCTGGTTTTGAGCCATTTGAGCTGCGAGAGCCTGCATCATTTTAGTTAGATCTTCCATCTTTGCTGATCCTTGTCTAGTAAGCATCAACTTCCTGATAAATCACTTAAAACGTTTATTTTAGGGCTATAAAGCGAATGTTGAAGTCGGGTTTTCAATATCTCTTCCAATTCTTAAACAGAACCTAATGGAATGTTCTGGAATATACTGGTAAATACTACTCTTTCTGCTACTAGGCAAATGTAGAAGTCACTTTTTGATTAACTCTTTTGGTTCTCGAATAGACCGTCGTAGAATGTTATGGAATATTCTAGAAATTCTTTCTAATTCTTACTTTTGAAATAACTAAACTAATGTCGAAATCGGTATTTGTATATCTCTTCTAGTTTTTGAATAGAACGTCGTAGAATGTTATGGAATCTTCTAGAATTTCTTTTTAGTTCTTACTTTTGAAATTACTAAACTAATGTCGAAGTCTCTTTTTGGATATTTCTTCTGGTTTTCGAACAGAGCGTCGTAGAAAGTGATGGAATATTCTAAAAATTCTTTCTAATTCTTACTTTTTAACTAACTAAGCTAATATCGAAGTCGATTCTTAAATATCTCTTTTGGTTTTTGAAGAAATCAATATCGAACTTCTTCGAATATTCTGGAAAAAATCACTTACTGTTTTTCTGTCCAATTGTCCTAGCCGGTGGTACTATGTAAGGGTAGTCTTTGCACTATTCAGTTCTGAATATTCTGGCAAAATCACTTACTGTTATTTTCAATTGTCCTAGCCGGTGGTACTATGTAAGGATAGTCTTTGCACTATTAATTTATTTTAATCTCACTTCTGACACCAATTGTTACGGGTTCACAACGACAAATTAAAACTCGCAATTGTTGAAAACGATACGTCAATTTATTTCCACAAATTATGTACAAAAACACGCACTTAAACTTACTAATAACTTGCTAATAATTCACTACTATAATCGGTCTATTAACTTCGTGTTAATATCTCACGACCACTACAGTACGTTATCTGTGACTGACTGACTGATGCACGACGTCCGGCCTTATATATGAGGGCTGCCTAGTATTCGAGAACCCTTCCATCCTTGTTCAATTCGGACTCATTCCAGCCCTTTCGCATACCAGTTTGTCACAGATAACGCAACTAAAACCTAGATTAAGAATACAACCATAAAATACGTCAACCTAATACTACACTAAACCTAAATAAATTCTAACTATAAAATTTAAATACTTAAATTTGTAACAGTATGTTCTCACTCTAAAAAAACTATTTTGTCTTTTTTTGTCTCAGTGTCCCATATACCTAATGTATAGCCGTGGCCGTTCCAGTTACTTCGTATATAATTCATTGCCTAACCATCAACGTAAATCTTCTATTTTAGTTACTCTCACAGTGGACATGTACACATATCAAAATATAATCAACCAACAATTTCGAAAGTTCGTGGTCACGTTGGACAGTCACAAAAGGCCACAAGACAGTCCAGATTTGCGTTTTGACACTGGCCACTTGGACACAGGCGAGGACAACTTGTCGAAGTTTAGCGAATTCTGCAAAAATACTTTGGTTGAAGCTAATTTTGGATATAAAAGGAAGGTAATAGATCACATCATATTTAACATAACTACATGGTTCCATAATAAAATAATATTTTTGCAAAATGGTTTCTTTTAAATACTTAAGTAACGCGCTTATTTTTTTGTACAGAGCGTCTCAAATTTGATGTTTTGGGGGGAGGGGGGGGGGTTCAATTGTTTCTAAGTAAGAGAAAAAACTGACCCCCACTCGCGGGGCTCAGTTTTTAAGAGAAAAGGAAAAAAATATTTTTTATTAGGAAACACTCAAAACTAAAACCTACAACTTAGTCAATACAAAGTTTGATTGTACTTAAGTAAAGATCAGTATTTTAGTAAACTAAAAATATAAATTCAGCCCCTTAAGATAAGGTTTAGCAAAAGACTTGCATTTTCCATAAAAACAAGGCGGAGAATAAGGAACAATAAAAAATACTCTGCCAATCTATGGGCACCTAAGCTCACACTAGGTACTATAGTTATAGGGTACGTGTGAGCTAATATAACTAAAAACTGAAATATATTTTATTGAACTCCAGACTCAATTACCGTTCGTTTGATACCACACAAGCCATGTTTTGACTTAAACTTTAATTTTTCAAATCTACCCCCACCTTTTTTTTAAACTAAAATGTATTTTGTTTAACTCCAGACTCAATTACCTTTCGTTTGATATCACACACGCCATATTTCCACATAAACACTAATTTTTTTAAATTTACCCCCACCCTTTTTTTAAAAGTAAAATGTATTTTATTTAACTCCAGACGCAATTACCTTTCGTTTGATATCACACACGCCATATTTTTACATAAACTAATTTTTGAAATATGCCCCCACCCTTTTATTTGGCTTGTGTTTGGCGGATTTTGTTCATTTTTAAATGGGACCATCTCGACCCAAAACCCAGCGTAGGTACCAAATTTCATTAAAATCGGGCAAGCGGTTTTTGAGTTATGCGCGTTGGTCGTTACAGACAGACAGACAGACAGACAGACAGACAGACGGCGAAACAAAAAGTTTCAAAATCATCTGAAACGCAAAGATATATAAAAATTTTTGAAATCGGAGCAACTTTTTTTTTCTCGAAAAAATTAGGATCACTATAGCTCACACTACTATAGTATAGTAGTAGTGTGAGCTAATACTAACCAAAATACTCTGCCAATATATGGGCCCCTAAGCTCACACTAGGTACTATAGTTATAGTGTACGTGTGAGCTAATATAACTAAAAACTGAAATATATTTTATTCAACTTCAGACTAAATTACCTTTTGTTTGATACCATACAAGCCATGTTTTGACTTAAACTCAAATTTTTGAAATCTACCCCCACCCTTACAAAAAAAACAAAAACTAAAATGTATTTTGTTAAAGTCCGGACTCAATTACCTTTCGTTTGATATCACACACGCCATATTTTCACTTAAACTCTAATTTTTAAAATATACCCCCACCCTTTTTTTTTAAATAAATTAAAATGTATTTTGTTTAACTGCAGACTCAATTATCTTTCGTTTAATATCACACACGCCATATTTTCACATAAACTCTAATTTTTGAAATCTACCCCCACCCTTTTATTTGGTTTGTGTTCGGTGGATTTTGTTCATTTTTAAATGGGACCATCTCGACCCAAGACCCAGCCTAGGTACCAAATTTCATTAAAATCGGCCAAGCGGTTTTTGAGTTATGCGCGTTGGTCGTTACAGACAGACATACAGACACACAGACAGACAGACAGACAGACAGACAGACAGACAGACAGACAGACAGACAGACATACAGACAGACAGACAGACAGACGGCGCAACAAAAAAGTTTCAAAATCATCTGAAACGCAAAGATATATAAAAATTTTTGAAATCGGAGCAACTTTTTTTTCTCGAAAAAATTAGGATCACCATAGCTCACACTACTATAGTATAGTATATGTGTGAGCTAAAAAGGGACGATAGCTAAAAGATCAAAGTACAAAAGTTCAAAACCATAAGATCGAAAATACAAAAGATCGAATGTACAACAAAAGTTCGAAAATACAAAACGTCGAAAACCAAAAAGTCGAAAATACAAAAGGTCGAAAATACAAAAGATCGAAAGTACAAGAGGTCGAAAATACAAAAGGTCGAAAGTACAAAAGGTCGAAAAACTCGTCTTTAATTTCCATTAGTTTCAATCTGTTAATTCCATTAGTTTCAATCAGTTAATTCTTTCCTGTATCTGCACTGATCTATATGCAAAATATTACCATTAAATATATTGCAGGAACAAGTGTTCTTCATTACCAGATTTTGTATTTATTTTTTGCGGAAAACAAACACCTGTTCAAACCACGCTTGAATTTCGAATGAGGCCAAATTGCTTGCGCTCTGTAAACACTTCCGCACACTTTCCCATTACCTACTCGTTGTTCTTGATTACCCGCTGCTGCCCTATAAGTTTTTTTTTTATGAAATTTTAATTTTGGCGCAAATTGCTTTTTATAGATTTCTTTCATAAACAATTTAACTATCAAATAGAATTTTGAATAAATTCTTTATGAAATGACCACTTTAGTTTTATATAATCTTATTAATTAATCGAAAATAATTGTGTGACAACAGAGAAAATATTTTCTATGATGACACTCAATTCGAAGGAAATTTTAATCTGATTTCAAAAACCAAATAAAAGGGAGTCAATCAATAAGAACAATACTAAGTTTATGTAACATTTTAAACACTGAAACTGACAGATAATATTCAATTTGAAAGTTAAATTTCACATTAAAAAAAACCAAAACTGCTACGCGTCGGCGTCGTTCGGTCCACTACCGTTTCCGCGTATGGTATAGTTTCACTTTCCGCACTTAAATGACTATTTCTAATTCTTATTTTTGCTGCAGGTTCATTTGTTCTGGACCGCACCCCCTCCCAGCAGTGGTTGTGTTACTATTAGGGCGGTAGTCATCGAAACTATGGAAAGATGGTAAGTTTCTTACTAATAAAAGTGTCTTTTGCATTATTACAAAATAATTCTTACTATGCACCTCGGACTAGTAAAATGGTGTTCAAAGCGTATCCAGAAATAATTTTTTAAATCGATCTATATTTGATAAAATTATGCGAATATGGTTTTTGAATAGGGTGGGGGGGAATGACAGGGGAGATGGGTGGGAGCAGGGAAGACTACAAAGTAACTACAGCAAATTAGAGGACATTTGCAATGGGTAATCAAAGGAATTTCAATAAAATCGCCTGAAATTTAGATAATTTGTATGCCTTAAAGCCTACATCATGTGACAATGTGTCTGAAGACCGCCATTTTGATTCCTCTTTAAAAAAAATATAGCCTATAGCACCTTCGGCAGCAGTAGCAATTCAACAATGCCTTTCTTGTCAAAATCAGTTGAGCCGTTTAGCCTCTAGCGTGACTCAAACATATTTGCTTACATACATACCACAATCGAAAAACATTACCCTTCTTTTCGCCGTCGCTGTAGTTGTGTAAAAAACCTTAACCAAACAGAAAGCAAATATCTTATTTTTGATCTAAAATTATTTTTTTAGGTGGGCAGATGCAGTTTTTAAAAACGACGGCTTTCTCACCAAGACTCTGTGTGAGGACCTCAACGACGACGAGGACATGCAGCCTGAAGTTCTTCCATACTGCTGCGCGTGTCGGGAAGCAAAGTACGAATTAGCGTTCCAAGGGAACTGGATAAGGAACACCCATCCTAAAGGTATGCTCAAAGTAAACGATATCCCATGCCAGACAGGGAACCGGGAGAGGGCTTTAGTTTGCTATACCGATGGATCCAAACTATCAGCGAGGCAACCAAAAAAAAGCGGGAGTATATATGGATGGGGCTTTCCATATCAAACCGTCCACCTTTTGCACTTAAAAATTTTGATTTTAATAAAAATAAATTTTTTGGTTTCCCTATGAGATTACACCGAGATAAAAAAAAAAATTAAATGTTGCGATTCCTTAAATCTACAGGGTGTTTTATTTTCTTAATTGGCCACAACATATCTATGGTTTATGATTTTTCCTGAAAAATAATGAACTTTGCAAAAAAAATTTTTTTACTACTGTTTAGACACAAGAACAAGAGGCTTTGGGAAAAAGGAGCATGACAAATAATCGCATCAGTGACCTTAATACAAGACAATAAAATTCGATTTTTTATATTTTTTAAAAAAAAAGATGCTTCAATATCTTGTCTATTGCCTTTAAAAACTTTGGAGTGGGCCGAGAAGTATAAATACCAAAATGAAAAGTTCTTGTTTAAGTGTGCCGAGGCCTTGGCCTTAGCATATAGATATAGATATATATATATATATATATAACTTAAAAGACAGGTTTAGCCGAAACCGTTTTTAAAAAACAACTTTTATTATTTAAAACTTAAAACATCTAATCGGTCTTAAATCTAGATTCTAACTGATTATTATAACACATGTAAAAACTATTATTAATAAATCCGTAAGTAGGGAATAATGTCTCTGTCAGCATAAAGTTCGTACACCTTTGTAATATGATGGTAATATGTAACCGATAGGGTCATATAACTCCTCCACCCTTAGAAGGAAGCCTCCCCTGGGAGGGTGGTTTTCAGCTTTTCTAATTCAGTAGGTTGCATAGAGTGTGTGGATCGCAACTGCTTGCTCTTTCTCCTTTGAAAGTACTTATGTCCAAAATACAATAGTGTTGCGAGAAGGATGATGTAAAGGCAGATGGTCCAACCACTTGGTACTAATAGGTTAGGGGCTGTATTTTTTTCAAATATCGGAACCATGGGGTTGATAATAGATTTTTCAAATTCTAGTTTCTTAAGATCTATGCGAAATTTTGGAAATTTTTGGTTTTGCACTTCTAATTTTGGTAAGTTTATTATCGATGGACTTGCCATTGTTTTCTCTTCAAAATATATTTCTTTTCCTCTATAAAGTAATTTACATGGTGTCTTGTTCACTAGGAATATGCCAGTGAGTTCTTGAGTTATAGTTTGTTCGTTGCAAATAAATTGAAGGCTTTCTGTTGAAGGAAAAACTGCTAAGTACTGATTTAATTGTGAAATGATTTCTAGGTGGTTTTCCAAAATGTTTAATTTAGTTATTTGGCACGTGCTGGTGTTTTCGTGCGAGAGGATATTTTTTTCGCATAACGCCCTTTGATTGCTTTGCAGATGTCTAGGGCAATGGAATGATTTGCCTTGGGCAATACACATGTCATTTAAAGGAATAATTTGGTCGTTTAATTTTGATTTTAGCAAGTATTGATTACTAGGAAGGATTGTAAAAAAATCTGATTCCATTTTTGAAGGAATCGATATTAATCGAAACAAATTAAATTGATTCTCAGTATCAATTGGAATTGATAGGAAGTACAAAATTTTCTTATCATCTACAAGACAATTAATTTTTATGAAAGATTCTATAAGATTTATGTTATCAACTTGTAAATCAAATGGGAATTGATCCCTATAGATTTCCGATATTCTTTTTAGCTCTGTGAGTAAATCATTTACCTTAATAATACTCGGATGCATTACGTTTAGTTTGCAAAATGTTAGAGAGTTTTCAATATCTTCAAAGATGCTTAATATCGCATTGTATAAAAGGATAAGTTCGTTATAAACGCTTTTGGTTAAAATAACGTTATCCAAGCCAGCACTATGTCGTATCAAAGAATGCAATTGTAAAATTTTTGTTTTTAACAGAATTTGGTTATGTTGAATACTTTCAACAGTTTTATTAAATCGGTCAATTAATTTTTGATTTACCGAGTATTGTAAGAATAGTTGATTTTGGGTACTTTTCTCATTACGTCGCAACTGGTCTAAAATATTGTAGATTTTTGAACCATCGTTGGCGTCTAGGTTTCCTGTTAGTCCCTTAACTATTGATCCTAAGCCATTTATGAGCCCTCGTTTAGATCTTTTTGACTGAAATATGATTATATTTTCAATTTTTTCTATTATTGATTGATTATAAAAATTTGAAATTTTTTCAAAGTTATTTATATCGCGTTCTAAAGGTGTGTTATTAGTGTACGTCTGTTTCAGCGTTTGATGTTGTGAAATTATGTTTTTGTATTGTTGTAGTAGGGGTCCTAAATCATAATAGTGAACGAAGGTATGTTCTGACCTTTGGAGTTTCGCAGGTCCAAGGTTTACGGGTAGGACGCCTAAGTTTTGGGTAATGTTGGTTACTCCTGTTCCTCTTAAGCTGATGGGTGCGAACAACCTAAAAGATGTTTATTATTATTTACTTTTTTTCTTTTTCGAGGTCTTTTAATGTTTAGGAGATGTATTTTTTTGGACGTGTTAGAGTTGGTCGTCTCTATTTTTTCCGTTTTTCGTTTAGAATTCACTGAAACTATTGTTTTCCTTTTATATTTGTTTTTGATATTTGGTTGTTTTTGTTTGTTTTTTGCATAAACTGTTTTAGGATTTTCATGCAATCCTTCACGGGATGCGTTAACTTGGTATACAAGTTTTTGTCTTTCTTCTGGGATGTAATGATAAACTATTGGATGCATTTTTATTTTTTCACGGTGATTTCCGACAAAATTATTTAGTGATTGTTTTTTGATTTTAACATAAAAGGGAGATTCTGTTGGGATAGGTCGATGTTTAACTTTATAGCGGTCAAGGTGAATGACGCTTAAAGGTTCAAACATTTTTATTTTTAAACTTTTTTCGGTAGGGTTTTTTTCTGTGTAGGTGGTCTCAAAACTATTGACTGTTGTCAGGCATTCAGAAATTTCTACTTCTGCAAATTTTGTTTGGGGAATTACAACATCACTGTTTTCTGTATTGTTGACCTTGATGTTAATAGGTTGCTCGGTCATTGGAGCCAGTACTAAAATATTCGTATTTTTAAGAGTGCTATGAAATTTCAGTTTTATTGTCGAGTTAGGAGTGATTAAAAAATTATTTTGAAGATTGATGTCAGCTTTAAGTAAAGACAAATTATCGATTCCTAATAAACAGTCAAAATAGTTATGAAAATCGAAAACGTAAAATTTTAAATGTTCTAGATCTGAATTAAAAACTTTTGGACAGAGTATTTTCGTACTATATTTTTCTATTGAATTGCCATGCACGGTTAAAATTTCGAATGGGTCGTCGGTTAGAGATTTTTGGAAATATTTCTGCGCTATAGCAGGTTTTACAAAGGACCTTGTACTTCCGGTGTCTATTAATATTTTTAGATTATACTCAGGGAAAATTATGAAAGGTAATTTATTTTTGCTATTGGTCAAGTTCATCAAGTGAAATTGTGGGGGCTCGAGGCTGGTTTCTGAAAAAACTCGCTCGATTCCATTTGATCTTTTGTATAGTCCGTGTCGTCATCATACTGCTGATGCAAATTGTCTTCGAAGGCGTATTCGATTGTAGGTTGAGTCTGTGATTGATTTTCAATATTATTTATTTCTTCGATTATATAGTTTGATTGATAATTAGGTTGTTGATTGAATTGGTGGTAATTTTGAAAAGGGCTGTAAGGGGTATTTCGGTTTTGGGAAGATTTTATTGTAGAGACTCCGCTCATTGGTGTTGGCTTTGGTAAATTGGGTTTAAAAGCGTTTGATTGATTAAAGGCGTTTGATTGATTAAAGGCGTTTGATTGATTGAATGCGTTTGATTGATTAAAGGCGTTTGTTTGATTCGGATTTCTGTTAAAAATCGGTTTATTTTGCTCCGGTCTATAAGTCAGCTGTGGTGGTCTGTAATTCGAAGTAGAAGGGAGATTGTTAGAATAATTAGATTGAGGGAAACTCGTTAATGCCAAAGAGCTGTTACCTTTTGGTTTCATAAAATGCGCATTTGGTTTTTGTGGGGTTTTAAAGTGTTGGTGTTTTTGGTTACTGTCGATTTGAAAATCGTTTGTAAGCATTTTAAGGGCTTCATTCATGTCTTTCGGATTTTTAGTTCGCATTAAAGAGCCAACCGGTTCTTTTAATCCGCGTAATAAAATTCTTAAAGCTAACGCTCTGCAAAATTTACCCAAAATCATTTTTTCTTCTTGGCCCCCGTGAGTCAAGAGATAAGAAGTTTGATAATTTAGTTGATGTTGAATTTTATTATAAAAATCGAAAGCTGATTCATTGCCTTGTTTCATTTCTGTACCCTCGATTATAAGGGTGCAAAGATCGCGTTTATCCCCATAAGTGCTGACAAGGGCGTCTTTTAAATCGCTAAACTTCGTAATGTTACAGGAAGCAATATTAATTGCCGCTTCACCTTTAATTTTACCTAAGATGCTTGACATCAAATATTCATTTTGAAAATCATTAACGTCTTCTGTGTTGTAAAATTTGGTGATTAGTTTTTGAGATATTTCTATGAATCTGGGTAATAATTCTGGTTCTCCATGGAACTCAGGAATCATGCCTACGTATTCCGATTTTAATTGCGGAAGAGCCATTTTTTTATTTATTTCCAAATTTATAGAATTATCGAGTACACTATTATCTAAATCTAAAGCTACGTTTCCTATCAAGTCCGCTAAAAATTGATCAAGCTTTGAATTTTGATTTTGTTCAAAAGTATTGTCCAATTTTGGGCTTGGTGCGCGATGTTCTTCGCTTTGTGAGTCAGAATCAGAATTTGAGAGATCAGAATAATCAGTTTTTACGGAATCTCTAAATGACATGAGGTATTACTTACAGCAAAACCATTAAGACTTCCAGCGATGACATTAGTAATCCAAATTCCTCGATATCCTCTCGAAAAACACGAATTAATCAACTATGTCCTTTAGTAGATCTTTTTCGTTAGGCTACTTCAGTTCACCTAACTGGACAGTCTTAGATCTAACACGCACTGCACGCAAAATTAATCAAAAATCCAAAATTTCCGATATGCTTTCGAAAATCACGAGCCGATTACTATGTTCTTTAGTAGATCTTTTCGTTAGATTAAGATCTGTTACGCACTGCACGCACAAATTGATCAGTCTTTTTAGTTATTTATTTGTTCGATTGCCAATAAATCGTTAAAACGAACCGTCGATTATATTATTTAATCTCACGTTTGGGCAATCCTACCGACTGCGCCACTTAAAAGACAGGTTTAGCCGAAACCGTTTTTAAAAAACAACTTTTATTATTTAAAACTTAAAACATCTAATCGGTCTTAAATCTAGATTCTAACTGATTATTATAACACATGTAAAAACTATTATTAATAAATCCGTAAGTAGGGAATAATGTCTCTGTCAGCATAAAGTTCGTACACCTTTGTAATATGATGCTAATATGTAACCGATATGGTCATATAACTTATATATATATATATATATATATATATATATATATATATATATATAATAAATATATAACAATACAAAAGTATTAATACTCAAACAATTGAAAAAAATACTGAGTGATACGTTTCTTTCAAAAAAACTTTTTACTGGCTATTTCACTTTATGACTCAGTATACGCTAAAAATTAAAAGTTCAGATGCAAATTAACTAAATAGTTATACTCAAAAAAAAAAACTATACCAAAGCGATTTGAGCAAAAATTGAATTTTTATAAACATCAAAGTGAAGCCCCCCTCCCAAAACGCAGATTAAAAAAAAACAACTTTCCTTTTTACTGGACACTCGGAAGTGAGTGTCGAAAGTATTCCAATTAGAAAAATGTGCCACAATGGTGGTGGCCGATAAGGTTTTAAACAGTGGAAGACCAAGGTCACAGTTTTTTTAATAAAATGTATATTGGATGAACGACGAAAGATTACCAAAGCAGGTCCTAGAATGGCAACCAATAGGGCGCAGAAAAAGAGGGCGTCCTAAACTAGAATGGCAACAGTCAATCCAAAGATCAATGAGTCAAAAGAATCTGACAGAGGATGATTGCCAGGATCGAAGGAGGTGGAGAATAGGCGTCGGACAACGTAGCAAAACGTTCTAAACCGACATAATAGTAGTATATTGATTCACAAACCTGGCGCCTCAATAAGACTGCTCGCTTGCCCATATACATATAAGTACGGCCAGGGCCTCCGCACACTTACACCAAAAATTTTTTTTTGCCATTTATACTTTTTGGCCCACTCTAAAATTTTTGGGCAATAGACAAAATATCTTTTTTTTTTTAAATATAAAAATCGAAGAGGTCACATTTTCAAAATGGCGATTTTTTAAATTTATTGTCTTGTACTAAGGTCACTAATACGATTATTTGTCATTTTCAATATTTTTTTAAAGCCTCGTGTTCTTATTTCTAAACAGTCGTAAAAATTTTTTTGCAAACTTCGTATTTTTTCAGGAAAAATCACAAACCATAGATATGTTTTTGCCAATTAAGAAGATAAAACACCCTGTAGATTTAAGGAATCGCAATATTTTTTCGAATTTTTTATCTCGGTGTAATCGGTATCTATAGAGGAATTAAAAAATAAATTTTTATTAAAATCTAAATTTTTAAGTGCAAAAGGGCCACCTTTGACTTGGGAAGCCCCATATGCCGAAAAACTGCAAAACGTGTGGGCTAAAACCAAAAATTGTATAATGTATATAACAAACGGTGATTAGACCCATAATCACTTATGCGCCACTAGCATGAGCAACTTAACAAAATTAACAATCTAATCTTTTTGAGGCTAACAGGAGGAATGTTGCCGGACTACAACCTTAGAGGCGATGTAAATCCTGCCTCCACTACACGTATGTGTTAAAGCAGAAGCATTAACACGAAGCATTAACATACGTCTATAGGCTTATCCAAACACACAAACTAAGGCCTGGCAACCTATGTGGACACCTCAGCATACTGGAGGTGGTGAAGCCAGAGAGCATTATCAAACCAACGGACCATATGACATTCTTGTTGGACATGGACATTTCTTTCGAAGTTGATTATAAAAGAACTACCGCAAGCGAAGAACGCTTCGGTCTGGTATCAGGACGGATCAAAGCTAGCGGAAAGAGCCGGTTTGAGCGTAACTAAACAGGTCAAAATTTAAAACTCCTTGTTATGTTAATGGACAACACACTACCATATTTTAAGCAGAAGTGCTTGCAATAAACATATGCAGACAACAGTTCCTAAACATGGGCCTCAATGGGAAGCATATTTTCATACTTTCGAGAAGACAAGCGGCTATAAAGTCTCTTAAGTGTGTATCCAAGCTAGTCTGGGAATAAAAATAGACTTTAAAAAAATGACGTCCATACTTTTGCTTATGGATCTTAATGCCTTAAAAGGACTAGCTCAAAACAATAAAATCATACTGATGATAACACCCGGGCATTCAAGGAAATGACTAATAAAAAACCACTACATAAAAGACCGGAATGGAAAATGAATCAAATAATGTCTTACTAGAGACAAACTCCAGCAAAAAAACAATCAAAACGGTTTATAACCATTTCAGCAAAGAAGTCTAAACAACTTCTAAACATAAACAGGAACAACGACAACAACAACAACAAAAACTAGTAGTCAGACTGCTTACCGGACACCGTCCAGTGAAATACCACCCAAAGGCAATAGGTAAAGCCAACAATGACAGCTGCAGATTCTGCAGTAGCGGATCTGAGACCGCTAAACATCTGCTCTGCTAATGCCCTCTCTATACTATATCGCCCGAGGGTTTTTCCTTTTGGTGTACAACTTAGGGAAATACCAGGAAATACTTGGGAAGTACTGGAAAACATACTAGGAAATACCGGGAAGTACTTGGGAAATACTAGGAAATACCATTGAAATTTGAGTTAATACTGGGAAATACCAGGAAATACCGTAGGTAATTCCTTTTGGTGTACAAAAATCGGCGATCGAGCCACCCCTCGATATCGCCTCAAGAAGTGCCAAGAAGAAGCCAAAGAAAATAGCTTCATTCGGCAGAAGCTTGCAAGTCTTGAAGACCACATAAGATGCATAATCACGCACAAAATATCTTGGAGGCATAGGTGCTAAGCGGCTTAGAAGCGGCTACGACTTCTCGAGTAATCTGTCATCTTCAATAAATTTAAAAACTAAAAGTTCAGAAGAACAACTCGCTCTGAGAACAGGCTACTGTTTATCAAGCAGAAGTGTAGGCCTTAACAATGGCGGTAACCCTCGAAGACGTGAGGAATGACGAGGAAGATCAAATATACATATGCTCTGACAGCCACGCCATCTCAAAGGCACTCAGCGGACCTTAAGATTACCAGCATGTTGCGGCTTGGTGGAAGAATTCACAGAGGCGCTGGATACCCTAAGCGATGGCAAATGGGTGACGCTGGTTTAGGTTCCAGGGCATACAGGGGCTAATAAATAATAGTAATTAATATGTCACTATATGAAAAATCACGAAATACATTAATACATTCATTAAATATTATATAATAATATGTAACGAGTAGGCGGATCATATACGCCCGGAGACACAAGTGTAGAAGTCGTGGACCGACCAAAAAAGACAAGATTAAGATGGTTGGGATTGATAGGTATTATTCTAACTCGACAGAATCAATTTAAGGAGCACATGACCCCTATAGGACTCGAGAATGAGCCTAACTGCCCAGCCAGTGGACAAGATAAGTGTAGCACTCCGATGGCTCAGATTGGGTTTTGGTAGATACAGTGGACTATAATTAACATTGGCTCAAAAAATTCATTTAACTAGAGAAAGTAACTAATTTAAAAATTGTAGGTTAAATTTGAAAGAGAAATAAAGTTGTGATATAGCCTCATGGAGAGGGACTTACCGCTGTTTTGAAGTTCCAAAGTGCAAGGTGTACACCTTTCCATAAGAGCTATGTGACTTGAAGTTCCAACAGGATGATGGCTCGATAATTTTAATTATTTGCGGTATTTTAAAGTGAATTTTCACTATTTTTTAAATTTAAATTTTAAGATTGTCATTTTCTAGACATGGCGACGCGCAGCACTCTTTGTCTGTCTCTCAATCCTGCGCTTGCAGTTTTTTCGCACATGCGCACAGCACTTCACCCTCTATAGGAAACCATATCACTATATTTTAAATTTTATGGATATGTGAAAAACACGATAGAGGACGCTTGTAGTGCCAAAGTATATAAAAATAAAGAAATAAGAAATAAAATGATAATTCCTAAATTTAGAATAGAAATTACATTTTTTGCGTTTAATTCTCGCATTTTAATGCAATTTTGCTTTAGGTAAATTTTATAATAACTAATAGTTGACCCATTTACTTAGGATTAATATAAATTTAAGACTAATAATTTTTTAAAAATAAGAACAAGTCCACCACGGAGCCTTATAAATCGCAACTTTACAAGGAAAAAACTCACAGCCGTTCTCCGTTAGATTAAAAACACTGCACTTGCATCGAAAAAATTAATTTCATCAGCAAGCCGCGATTCGTAAGATGTACACGAAATAAAACTGAAAATCAAAACTTAAACACTTACCACAACACTAAAATGCACAACACATAAACGAATGCAAAGCAAAATAAATAAACCAACCTCACTTTTAACGAGATCAGCTGTTTATCTGCCCGCACGTACCTAACCAAAGTATTAATAACTCCGGTTAGGTGTGGTCTGACTAGCCACAGACACATGTGTTTCGCTCTCATTAGAGCACATCAGTGTGACATAAGTCTTCAAGCTTACGTGGACAAAGCCTGGCCGGCAATCTAAAAATAAGAACAAGTCCACCACGGAGCCTTATAAATCGCAACTTTACAAGGAAAAAACTCACAGCCGTTCTCCGTTAGATTAAAAACACTGCACTTGCATCGAAAAAATTAATTTCATCAGCAAGCCGCGATTCGTAAGATGTACACGAAATAAAACTGAAAATCAAAACTTAAACACTTACCACAACACTAAAATGCACAACACATAAACGAATGCAAAGCAAAATAAACAAACCAACCTCACTTTTAACGAGATCAGCTGTTTATCTGCCCGCACGTACCTAACCAAAGTATTAATAACTCCGGTTAGGTGTGGTCTGACTAGCCACAGACACATGTGTTTCGCTCTCATTAGAGCACATCAGTGTGACATAAGTCTTCAAGCTTACGTGGACAAAGCCTGGCCGGCAATCTAAAAATAAGAACAAGTCCACCACGGAGCCTTATAAATCGCAACTTTACAAGGAAAAAACTCACAGCCGTTCTCCGTTAGATTAAAAACACTGCACTTGCATCGAAAAAATTAATTTCATCAGCAAGCCGCGATTCGTAAGATGTACACGAAATAAAACTGAAAATCAAAACTTAAACACTTACCACAACACTAAAATGCACAACACATAAACGAATGCAAAGCAAAATAAACAAACCAACCTCACTTTTAACGAGATCAGCTGTTTATCTGCCCGCACGTACCTAACCAAAGTATTAATAACTCCGGTTAGGTGTGGTCTGACTAGCCACAGACACATGTGTTTCGCTCTCATTAGAGCACATCAGTGTGACATAAGTCTTCAAGCTTACGTGGACAAAGCCTGGCCGGCAATCTAAAAATAAGAACAAGTCCACCACGGAGCCTTATAAATCGCAACTTTACAAGGAAAAAACTCACAGCCGTTCTCCGTTAGATTAAAAACACTGCACTTGCATCGAAAAAATTAATTTCATCAGCAAGCCGCGATTCGTAAGATGTACACGAAATAAAACTGAAAATCAAAACTTAAACACTTACCACAACACTAAAATGCAGTTTTATTTCGTGTACATCTTACGAATCGCGGCTTGCTGATGAAATTAATTTTTTCGATGCAAGTGCAGTGTTTTTAATCTAACGGAGAACGGCTGTGAGTTTTTTCCTTGTAAAGTTGCGATTTATAAGGCTCCGTGGTGGACTTGTTCTTATTTTTAGATTGCCGGCCAGGCTTTGTCCACGTAAGCTTGAAGACTTATGTCACACTGATGTGCTCTAATGAGAGCGAAACACATGTGTCTGTGGCTAGTCAGACCACACCTAACCGGAGTTATTAATACTTTGGTTAGGTACGTGCGGGCAGATAAACAGCTGATCTCGTTAAAAGTGAGGTTGGTTTGTTTATTTTGCTTTGCATTCGTTTATGTGTTGTGCATTTTAGTGTTGTGGTAAGTGTTTAAGTTTTGAATTTCAGTTTTATTTCGTGTACATCTTACGAATCGCGGCTTGCTGATGAAATTAATTTTTTCGATGCAAGTGCAGTGTTTTTAATCTAACGGAGAACGGCTGTGAGTTTTTTCCTTGTAAAGTTGCGATTTATAAGGCTCCGTGGTGGACTTGTTCTTATTTTTAGATTGCCGGCCAGGCTTTGTCCACGTAAGCTTGAAGACTTAGTCACACTGATATGCTCTAATGAGAGCGAAACACATGTGTCTGTGGCTAGTCAGACCACACCTAACCGGAGTTATTAATACTTTGGTTAGGTACGTGCGGGCAGATAAACAGCTGATCTCGTTAACAGTGAGGTTGGTTTGTTTATTTTGCTTTGCATTCGTTTATGTGTTGTGCATTTTAGTGTTGTGGTAAGTGTTTAAGTTTTGATTTTCAGTTTTATTTCGTGTACATCTTACGAATCGCGGCTTGCTGATGAAATTAATTTTTTCGATGCAAGTGCAGTGTTTTTAATCTAACGGAGAACGGCTGTGAGTTTTTTCCTTGTAAAGTTGCGTAATAATTTTTTGTTCAAGACAAAATTTTAGTCCATGAAAAATAGGAAAAATAAAAGTAAAATTCAAAAATAAAAGAAAAATAAAGAGGTTTTTTATGGAAACCGAACAATAAGGATATATCAATGCACCTCGTGACAGAATTTGAGACCTCGACAAAGATGAAGCAACAGGCACTCGGGGCACCACAAAGCTGTACGTGCTCAAAAGAGAACAGGAAGGCTCAATGAGCAACATGGACTTTAAGTGGAAGTTTAAATGGTGGGTTAAGGTATAAACCTGGAGCATGACAAAATGGGCCCACTGTTGCCTATGCAAGATAAACAGGCCATCCCACTTCTATTATCTAAGTGCGTATTTCAGTAATTTTAAAAATATATACAGTTTAAAAGGTTACTTAAAATTTGTAAAAAAAAAACTATTTTGTGACAAAAAAAAGACGCTTGATTTGTTTTTTTTTGTAGATTTTCCAAAAGACGAATGGAAAACCAGATTTACTGACCTCATTGGGGCAGCGCACAAAGATAACCAGGCATTTTGGAGCGAGAACTCACCGCCCAGCGAGGGCCTGAAAGAAATGGTAAAAACTGAAAACGTTCAAAAACTCGAACTAGAACTAATGGGTAAGCAAATTAGGAAATCCTGATTGGAAACAACTATGCAAACTATAACTCTGTCCCCGTTAGTGGAAAGGCTGCAAAAATGAATTGCTTCTCTATGTTACTGCGCAAGTTTACACAAAATACAGAAATGTAGCTTAAATTTTCAAGAAAAGATTGTCTAGTTTTATAAAGCTAAAATTCATGATAAAAAATCAAACTTAGGAAATTAATTTTAACAACCCTGTCAATTGCTGTAAATTTTCGCGGAATCAACATGAATTCTCTAAACATGAACGCATTGGACTTGGACAAAGTGGCAAATCCAAAATTGCCGCCGGCGCCTTCCCGTTCTTGTTTCAATTTAACATTTCGTTATCTGGTTTAAAAATGTCAAGTGGCCAACAACCGCTGTTTTTGTTTATTTGTCGCTTTACCGCTTTTTTAAATTGGGATAGAATCTAACTGTCAAAAACTGTTCAGGGTCTTCAAACATTACTTTTTCTATTAGAGCAGGAAAAGCCCGAGATTCTCTTTTTTTTCGACAACTGACAGTCTCCGCCATTTTGACAAGACCGCGATGAAACCTACGAGCGCATTTCTACTTCCGTGGGCAAATAACAGTTAGCAAATTAACATTTGCAACCTTGTTAACTGCTGTAAATTAATATTAGCAACCCGATCAATTACTTCAAAGTTATGCTGAAGTACCTTGAATTTTCTAGAAATCTATTAAGATTTTTTAGTTTAGCAACCCTGGCAGTTATTTTAAATTTAAGCTGAACTTAAAATTAGGTTCAAATAAATAATGAATCAAATTTAGCAAATTAATAGACGCGCAGCAGATAAACCTCCAGACTTTTTACTAACAAAAATATAATAAAAAAATATTAATTCGATGCAATTTAAAAATGTTAAATTTTTAATCAATCAAACAAGTTTGGTGGCTAATCGGGCATATTTTTCCGTGGGTAGCCTGAAAGCTTAACCTCACGGGGCCGGGGTTCCAAGATCTAATGGACACCTAATAAGTGTTGGCAGTTAACTGTTTCGTCCTTATGGGACTCCTCAGAACACTGCTGGTCAATGTGACAAATCTTGCGAAGTTAATCAGACGGTTTTGTCTCTAATAAAATGTAAATAGTGAGAAAACTATCGCAAGAAGCGCCATCTACGGAGATACGAGAGAAACAAAAAACAAACGCAGGCGAAAAACTGCTATACAATATCGATCAATGAAAAGATCGAATGCAAATAAAAGAAAACAAACTATAGTCCGTGACCTACGACAGCTCTTTGTCTTTCAGGCCGGATCAACTAAAAACAAGAAAAAAAATCTGGGTTTGTAATCCTTAAGGTCACTACACATTTTTTTGTTATTTTAATATTTTTAGTGATGTTAAATTGCATCACAAATTACAGGCGTGGATCTATGGGGGGGATGCCCCCCCCAAATCTGAAACTTTACGTAGTTTTGACACACAGAATACATCTCCTGGTCACTAGGCAAAATAGTTTTGTGTCATCATCAATTTTGTACCCGTGAATTAAAAATCAAACAAGTCTTGTGGCTAATCGGGCAAAAAGGAGTTTTTGTTTCTCTCATATTTTTCCGTGGGTAGCCTGAAAGCTTAACCTCACGGGGGTCCAAGATCTGGTCAATGTGACAAATCTTGCGAAGCTAATTAGACGGTTTTGTCTCTAATAAAAAGTAAATAGAGTAATTCCACGCCAAATCATCCAATGGGGGTAGCTGCCATGTCACGAAAAAAATCCAAATTTTAATAACATGTATTACTGTCCTTAGGAATACCAAATTAATAAATTTTAATTTTTAATGTCGCCTCCTGTATTTTACAGACAACTTTAAAGGTAAAATAAAGATGAAAAACAGTTGCGACCATAATTGTTTTTATTTTGATTGTAGTAAATCTAATGTAAAAACAAATTTGACGGAAGAAATCTTTAATATTGGTTGGATGATCCTATACAGAAAAAAAAATAACCTCACTTTTTTGAGATCGCAAAAATAGTTTTAAAAAAATAGTAATTTTATGATTTTCTCAATTTTTAATTATTTACACCGGTGTGGAATATGGTCCATCAAAAAAAAGTCTATGCGCACATTAAAGCTCAGTGGCTTGACTATCATACATAGTTAAAATAAAAATTTCTAGGTATATTGGTTTCAGCAAACTAAATTTTTAAAAATTTGATAAACCGCAAAAACCTCATAATTGGCAACTTTTGACTAAAAAAATTAGCATGTCTATCTGTCTATTGAAACTTCGCTTGTAGCTTGTTTTACTTGACAATGTATCATTTATATAAAAGTTAAATAAAAAAGTTGGGTCTATCATTTTAACATCAACTTTTAGGCTATTTCGTTAAAGCATGTAAAAAATCACATTTTTTAATTCGGTCGCAAAAAGAAAAAAATTATATATAAAAATCATCGTCAGGGGGTCTTATTTATACCCACCTACTGTTTCGCGTGACATCCTAGTTTGTGGGTTCAAGTACCATCTTTGTACACTGTTGGATATTTTTTTTTAGTTTTAAGAATAAATTTTGGGTGAGACACTGACATTAATTAGTTTGTCTCTTTGTCAATGAAATGGTTCAAGTTTAACAGTGGCACACGTAGGAGGAAGGGGGGTTGGGACTTAATCCTTCCAAAGCCATTGAATAACTTTTCCTAAAGATTTAATTTTTCTGAAAGAAGAATAAAATGATTTTGCAGGACTTTGCTTTTACTCAAGCCCCCTCTCCCAACCCCCTTGGAAAATTTCTGCATACGCCACTGGGCATTAAAAAAAACTAAGTACAAAACTAACGCATGGTAAAAGCCCATGTGATGCGTTTGGAGGTACTGTGGAACGATTTGTTTTACATTAAAATCTCAAACAAACAACAACTGGACACCATTCTTTCACTCCTCTGGATGATTTTACTATAGATGCTAAATTTACTTCAAGCTCAGAAAAAAAATTTGTTCGGTTTCTGAAATTATAGAACTCAACTTCTTTTCCGATTTTTTAAATATGTCGTAAATATGTAGGTAACTACTAAAAAAGTAAATAAACTTTAAAAAAATTTGTGTAGTGACCTTATGAAGAGAGTTTAGATCATAATTTATTAAACAAGGCTCATATAAATAAACTTTACCTTCTGATAAACATTAATTTGCAGGGGTGGATCTAGAAACTTTATTTTGGGGGAAAATATCATAATAAATATTTCACAAAACTATTTTGCCTAGTGACCAGGAGATGTATTCTGTGTGTCAAAACTAAGTAAAGTTTCAGATTTGGGGGGGGCATCCCCCCCATAGATCCACGCCTGTAATTTGTGATGCAATTTAACATCACTAAAAATATTAAAATAACAAAAAAATGTGTAGTGACCTTAAGGATTACAAACCCAGATTTTTTTTCTTGTTTTTAGTTGATCCGGCCTGAAAGACAAAGAGCTGTCGTAGGTCACGGACTATAGTTTGTTTTCTTTTATTTGCATTCGATCTTTTCATTGATCGATATTGTATAGCCGTTTTTCACCTGCGTTTGTTTTTTGTTTCTCTCGTATCTCGGTAGATGGCGCTTCTTGCGATAGTTTTCTCACTATTTACATTTTATTAGAGACAAAACCGTCTGATTAACTTCGCAAGATTTGTCACATTTACCAGCAGTGTTCTGAGGAGTCCCATAAGGACGAAACAGTTAAAACTGCCAACACTTATTAGGTGTCCATTAGATCTTGGAACCCCGGCCCCGTGAGGTTAAGCTTTCAGGCTACCCACGGAAAAATATGAGAGAAACAAAAACTCCTTTTTGCCCGATTAGCCACGAAACTTGTTTGATTTTTAATTCACGGGTACGAAATTCCACGTTTGTTAAATTTTTAGGATAAAAAACTACGATTTTTTCAACCTTGGGGGTAATTACCACAATTAACCACCCTTGTATACACCGGTACCTTTTTTAGACCTCGTGTAGTTTTTCGATGTCGTCAATATCTTTAAAACAAATTTCTTTAAATGATTTTTTTATTTTGAGGTCTATAGGTTTTTTTTTAGGAAATTACAAAAACATAAGGACTATCATAAAAGCCAGAGGTTTGGAGCCACCAAACATAAGAGACTACACTTATGCCATATTCAGAATGGATTATGAAAATCATTTGGTTTCGGTTGTTTCGAGAATGGTACCGTCACCTGATTGGATTGTTGGTAAGTTTCTCCAAGGTCCATCCCCCCTCCTTTTCCTATCAGCAAAAATATATAATAACCGTTAAAAAAAATCTGCTTTACATTATCGGTCACGTTGCCGGTATTTGAAATTCCAAAAAAGAGATGGGTGGATGAACAACATCGAAACAGCAAGAGGTGTCCTAACCCTCTGTACAACGAAAAATCTCTTGAAGAAAGACTCCACCTAGGAGGCAGACTGTGAGAAAAACCTAATAAACAGGATATTAAGGTTTCAGTACAGTTGACCACCTACTAACCATGAAGATCCTAATAGAACGAGCCAACGAATACAACATTCCACTATATATTGCGTTTATGGAATTTAAAAAAGCCTTCGATAGCATTGAGCACTGGGCAGTAAGAGCTTATTTAATTAATAGCCGAGTAGATCACAGATACACAGACATAATAGCCAATATATATATATATATATATATATATATATATATATATATATATATATATATATATAGCGAAGCAACAACATCAATCAGAATCCACGAAGGAATCAAGCCAATCCGCATAAGAAGAGGTCAGACTTGGTAACACAATATCCCCTAAACTATTTAAGAAGGCCCTATATGTTTCTAAAACCTTAGATTGGGAAGAAATAGGCATCAAAGTAAGCGGACAATACTTGACTAAGATGATGTCGCCATAATAACAGATAAGAAAGAAGAACTGATCAAAATGCTGGAAGAACTGGATACAGCAGCTAAAACTATAGGCTTGAGTATAAACTACACTAAAACTAAAATCATAACAAACACGATCAGAATAAACCAAGAAAAAATATAACAAATAAAGGAATATATATACCTGGAACAAATTTTAAAATAAAAAAAGAAAACCAAACAGCTCAAATTAAGAGACGAGTAAGATTAGCCTGCGCAGCATTCGGTAAATTAAGCTACATATTAAAAAACAAAAATACCTCAAAACGAAAGTTTATAACCAATGTATCCTTCCTGTACTCACCTATGGATCCCAGACCTGGACATTTACAAAATCAAACATGGATAAGGTAACAAAAGCCCAAATATAAATGAAAATACAAATGTTAGATGTAAAACTAACAGATAGAAAAGGATAAATGGATAAGATATAAAACAAAAGTAAGGGATATCAGAGAAGAAGTAGCAAAATTAAAATGAAAATCTGCCCGTCATAATATAAGCCAGAAAGACGATCGATGGAACAAATGTATTGTAAACTGGAGACCTTGGGGAAGTAAAAAAGTAGCCATTATTTGAAGAAACATGCGGGAACTAGATGGATGAATACGGCGACAGACAGAGGAGAGGGAAATATATTGAGGGAGGCCTATGTCCACCACAGATGGATCGGAGAAGGCTAAATAGATAGATAGATTTCCAAGTCTAACATTGCTGTAGGAATCAATTAATCGGTAACGAGTCTGGTTAATCTTTTACAATGATCGGGGTCGCCAAGAAATGTCCCTGATCAGTTTGAAGAGTCCTACAGTCATGAGCCCAGAGGGAAAGCGAGAGAGAAATAAATAATGTTATTTTGTTTAAGCCGATGATTACATAACACTAGCGGTTGATTTTTGGGGAAATTTTATTCATTTCCCACGAATACACGCGCTGATTGGTCCGGGCATGCAAATATACGTACACGTACCTTTGATGACAAAATTTTATGGAAATTGTTTGTTTTTATTTCTCTCACGAACGACTAATAGAACAACTACAATCCAAAATCATACAATAGGGAAAGGAATTAACTGCGTCGACCAATCAGATGTATGTATTTGCATTGCTATGTATGCGTGGATAAATTAGAGCGTGTATTCGAGAGGAATAAAATTTCCTAAAAACTCAAGAATAGCACTACAGGTAGTTATGTAATCATTGTTTATACGTATCATTTGAGATATAACCAAATATTTTTTTAGGAGTTTCAAATTTTGAACTTTGTCTACCCAATTGTACATGGAAACAATCAAGAACGATTAATTTATATCCAAAAGATATTGGAATCGATGACGGAGTCACTTATTCTGAATCACTGCCCAATTGGTACAGTCGTGATGCACGTATTTCATCGCTAGGTTTGTAAAAAATGTCTTGACTATTGACAATTAGAGTACATAGATGTCGCGAAAAGAGGGCGACAACATTTAACAACAGCACCCTCTCATCGCTATTGTTGCGTACTTACCGAAGTATACGGCAGACCCATCTATACGCTGATGGTAGAGGAGGGGCTCGGTATTTGTATGTAAGGTTGCCTATCTTCTTGTTGTGTTATCATTGGTATAAGGTTTACATTTTTGAATAGCAAAGTTCAATTATACACGGTTATACAAATCAGCTTGGTGACCCAATTGGTGGGGAGTTGGTGCGTAAAGCCGAAGTTTGATATCCGTCTGCGCAAAAAACTTTTTGATCTTTTATTAACTTCAACTTTAAATCTGGCTTCTCACGCATTGTAGGATTTAATTTGTGTATGCTTCTGACTTTAAAAAAACTATACCTACGACCAATGATTACACAACTTCTATAGATATGCAACCCAACAAACTTAATAACAACAGCAGCGGACAGATGGCTCTGTCGTGTCATTGGAACTACATGAATATATGGCAGAGCTATCTGTCCGCTGCTGTTATTAAGTTTGTTGGGTTGCATATCTATAGAAGTTGTGTAATCATTGCTACGACCAATAACCACAACGATACCGTGGTCAGGATATGGTTTACATTTTATGAAAGCTTTAATATTTACAAATGTAATTTTTTATATTTTTCTAGTACCCTTGAATTAAAAATTAATCAAGTTTTCTTGGCTAAGCGGGAAAAATTATAAATATTTACCCAAATATTATTTTTCTGTTAATGTTATTGTTTTAGTCCCAACAACTGATGAGAACTCTCCATTTTATAATGAAGATGGCGAGAGTATACCCCCGGTTGCCAAGTTGCATTTCAGACTCATGAAAGTGTTTAAAAATGAGTCTTGCGACCCTGAAGAGTAAGTACTGACTTAGTTCTAACCACAACTCAATACAGGCGCGGATCTACAGGAGGGGAAAAAGGGGAAATTTCCCCCCTTTAAATCTCAAACTAAATTTTGTCACACAGAATACACCTCCTGGTCACTATGCAAAATCGTTTTGTGCAATATATATTCTGATCCTCCCCGCCCCCCAAATAAAGTTCCTAGATCCGCCCCTGCCCAATATGGCACTTGCTTAGAAATGTTAATGTTCGGGCACTTGTAAAATGTGTGCAAGGTGCTTTTAAATACCATGTGTCCCAGATAAAAGTACCTACATGGGGATTTCTAGGGACTTCGGAAACGATAAGGCATACAATTTTCGTTAAATAAGACAAATATTACGCTATTACAAGCCCAATCAGATGCTGTATCAAAATTAAGAATATCTACAGGGATTTTTCAAATATCTTCTCTTGCAAACAAACCTAATAAAATTTGGTAGTGTTTTATAAGCGACAGCTGAATGCCGTAAACTAATTTTTTATGGGCTTTCTACTTATTTTCAGAAACCGTTTCCGAAATCCCCATGTAGTTAACTTTATCTGGTATACCCTGTATATTTTTTAAAAAAATTAGATTATCTTTGTTATTTAGATTCCGAAAACAATTGGAGAGCGAGATACAAAAGCCAGAAGAGGAGGGCAATGATGCAGAACATAAAAAAGAGAATGATGTGGAGGAAGACGAAGATAATGCCCTCAGATCTTACAACCAAATAAAACGAATAAGTAAGTACATTTAGGAATAACTCATAAGAAATATTAATTTACCACTTCCATGGTCACCCATTTTTTAATGTCATTTTAAAATTGACAAAACTTGTCTGAATTTGAGCAGGATATAGCAACTGCGAAAGAAAATTATTTAATAGATCATAAAGCTTATTTTAAACTATGCGACTGTTTCTTTGAATTGGCAACACCGCTTTCCTAGCGGAAATTCGCTGGCACAAAAAAACGTACAGTGGATTTCCTTTTTTAAAGGTATTCCCAATGATTCCCAGGGATTTCCAAGGATTCCCAGCGATTCCCAGGTAATTTCCAACGATTCTCCGCGATTCCCAGGTAATTTCCAGTGATTCCCAAATAATTCCCAGAAAAATGTACAGTGAATATCAACCGCGTACCCCTCGCCGCTTTCGTGGTAGTGACCTATGGTGAAATCAAGGAGTTAAAAGATCGGATCCGCAGCTGTCGGATACAGACCGGACTCGGTACCGCGAAGTTGCCAAATGTTTTATTCGGAATTTATTTAAAGGGTAAACTTAAAATAGCTCCCCTGTACTTATTTTGGAAAGGTCAAATTAGTGCTTAACCTTGGTTTATTGATCGGAAACGTATCCTGGCCTGGACGCGTCTGGACATGTTCGGATACATTTGCGATCATTTGAAGTTTAGGGTAACAACGATTTCGACATCCTAAAAAGAAAAAAAAGCTATAATTAAAAAAAAATATTAAAAAAAAATAATTTATTTTTTGATTTCCAAAATGTTGTTTTATATTAAGCATATGAACGGATTAGGCTTGATAACATTTGTATATCTACCGCAGACACAGCTACACTCTTAAAGCACTTACAACAAGCATATAAAGTTATTTTGCGCCGAAAGCAAGAGGACATATGTGTTTAGGCCTTGGCAATTAGCGCCATCTCTTGAAATCCTTTGCAACCCGTGCTGATGCCTGACACAGTGTTGCCATTTGTATTATTCATTTCTGTCTGTATCCGCTCCTCAGCTGTTCGGATGATCAAAAAAAAAACGTCTAAACAAGTGCACGTGGTATTGTGGAAACAAGCCTAATTATTTATCTTACCTTATTTTCCAGACCTGTCCTAATTTGACTTCTTTCTCTTAACATGAGTTTATACAGAAACATTTCATAACATAACAAATAGCATAACATAACATTACAAAAGGAAAATGGGTGTTTATACAAAAAATATAACATGACATAACATAAAAGCTTGGTCCAATCACAGTTTGAGTTTTGTATAAGCGATTTTGGAACTTTCAGCTCAATTGATGAACAGGTGCAAGGCTTCCCTGCTCTGTACAACAAGAAAGACAAGGATTCTTTTCTCCATCTAAAATAAATAAATAACACCACCTATGAAAGTAACCAAAGGGCCTCATGTATTAGGACTGACCCCAATTAACTGCAACATTAATTAATAGCCAACCTACTATATGTACCTAAATATCAAATATCCGACGTGTTGCTTACCTTTTTTGCTTAATTAGTTTTTCTAAACAAAAAAACCATCAAAACCATCCAAACACAATAAAAAAGTAGAATTATGGTGAAAAATCGTAAATAATGGAGTCGCGGTCATGCACCCAATGTGATTTTACAGAAGACATGACATAAAAGATAAAAGTTGGGAATCTTTTTATGTCTCATGTTATGTCATTTTATGTTATGTCATGCTATTTTTCTGTATAAACACCAACAGGGTTTGTCATAAGCTCAACTGTGTTATGTTATGTCATGCTATGTTTCTGTATAAACCCAGCTTTATAAGACATTGAAAAGAAAGCTCAACACTTTTCAATTAAGTTTAGTTACTGTTCTAAAAAGTGTATTTTGTATTATTTTTTTAGAATTCATCCCTAAGCCCAACCCGAACCTGAATCTTATGGACTATTGGTCAAAAAATGCAAAGAAGGGTTAATACAAATTTATAAACAGGAATGTTTATTACAAAGAAGTCTGTGATTATTTTAAATTTAGGCAGTAGTTTAGTTAATTATTTAAAATTAGTTTTATTTACAAGTTTTATATAAATATAAATTATTAGTAAGAATTCATAAGCCCCAAGTCTAAACAATATCAATACTACACAAGTGATCATTGATAATATAAAGCTATCAAAAAAAAGTACAAAAGTGCACAAATTAAACAGCGTTGGTTATTAGGGTGTGGCACCAGGGTTGCCAACCGTCCCGTTTTTTACGGGACTGTCCCGTATTTAGACCAAAAGTCCCGTGTCCCGTGTGGGTTCATCCAGGACAATAAAAATCCCATATTTTCATGTAAAACCGCCCAATAACCGCGCAGTCTTTTAACTATATCGATGAAAATCCTAATCGAATTCAAAAGGCTAAAAGCCAAAATAAATATGACTTTAAAAATTAAATTGATATATTTTTTGCAGTTTTGTTTATTCAAGTTTGACTTTTTTATCCTTGTTGGGTTAATTTCTTTGATTTTGTTTATTTGTAATTTTTTCAACAGATACATATTCTATTTTACGACATAATTATTTTTTTTTAATTTTTGATGGTATTCGTCTGTGAAACCAACCGCCAAACTAAGTCAACTAAGTAAAAATTTATACAAGTAGTAATTTGAATAATGCAACAAACTTTAAGAAATCATGAGGATTGTCAAAAGTTTATATAACCTTTTACAAAAGTTTTTTGTTTCCACGTTATTATTTGTCAAGTTTGAAGGCAATGTCGCATAATTGTGTGCTTCACTATTACCAAAAAATGTTGTACTACTTTTTGTCAAAAAATTATAGGCTAAGCTAAGGAGATACAGTGTGACAATCTAACCTGTGCAACAGATCAATTTTTTAAATATAATTTTTGATTATAATTTTGAGTTTTTAATTTTTTTCAAATAATTTTAACTTAATTATTACTTTTATTGTAATACATAATTTCAAAATATTTCTATTGTCTGTTTTTTAAGGAAGTTATGACAGAAAATCCAAAAAAAATTGTTAACTTTGGCACTCTGTAAATAAAAAACAAAGAGGTTTGATGCAACCCACCATCCCTTAAGGTTTGGTGTATCATTTAAATTACACCCTGTATAGCGAATTATTTTCGGAAACAAATCAGCACCGATGCGCCACTAGTGCAATTTTTGTGTTCTTGGGAAAACTGATGCAACTTTTTGTATTCTATTGGGCAAGTGAAAAACATAGTGTTGCACTTAGTGTACATATTTTGGCATGGGTTCGCCGAGCTCGTGTTGCACTAGTACACTGTCAGTCAGTCAATGCACTAAGGCAATTGTTTGACAGCACCAACATAAGTTTTGTTTATTTAAGTTTGACTTTTTTATCCTTTGGTGGGTGTGCTTTCGGGCTGTTCGGCCGTCGTCGTTGAAAATTCGTTCTCGACATTTCGCCATCTCGAGTGGATGGCATCTTCAGGAGATGTTGACTGTTTGTCGGCTTCTCGAAGACTGGTGGTTAGCCTGTCGCGGGCGCAGGTTATATACGCTATGGTGGGCGGGGCGTATATCGAAGCTGGTCGGTGATTGGTCACTTTCCCGAGATTCAGTTTTGTTGTTGTAAGCGAGCCGTTTAGTGTTTTTAAGAACCGGTACCCATGTTCTGTTAATTTTAAGATTTTTTTTCAGATCTGTTGAAGTTCTGCTGGTGTTTATGAATTTTGATTGCTTCTCTATAGAGTCTTGAAAACACTAAACGGCTCGCTTACAACAACAAAACTGAATCTCGGGAAAGTGACCAATCACCGACCAGCTCTGATATACGCCCCGCCCACCATAGCGTATATAACCTGCGCCTGCGACAGACTAACCACAAGCGTTGCCACCTCTACCGATTTTTCGGTAGATCTACCGATTTAACCTTTTGCTTTACGATATACCGAATTACCATAAATTTCTACCGATTTTTTTTCGATAAAAACTTGTTTTTTTTTTGTTAAGCCTCGTGATCGCGATTAAAAAAAAACACCATAAATAAAATATCCTTTTTATGTAAGCAGTGTTGCCAGGTCCCACAGAAATATTGCATGAGAAATAGTTCGAGAAAGCATGAGATTTCAAAAAAAAAAAGCATGAGATGGCGGAATTGTCGCTGTTGCCTCTAGCATGGTGCTCATTCATTATTGCAGGCACTTCTTACCACGCATCCATTGTTCCCTTCCTACTGCATTCTACCCAGCGAAACCCAGGTAACTTTGTCCAGTCTTTTTTAAAATGTTGTTTACATATATTTTTTTTTCTTCTTAGCAGAACTAGGTCCGGGCAGGTTTTGGTCAGTTTCACTACAACTGCTGGTAACACTATCACTAGCATTTTGTATAATCCAACAAGATTGTATTCAATATCGTTGGTATAAACTTATGTATCTCTTAACACCATTACACCTATACACAAATCTATATAGTAGGACGCGTACGACGTAAAGGTGTGGCACATAACAGAATGATCGATTATCGTTTTCGGGGTATACCCGAATAAGCAACGAACTGCGCATTTGTACGTCATACTCTCAACTAGGCGCGAGGTTGCAATTTGCGATTATGAAATAAGATCGAACGATGCCAAATGCCGGGTTGCAAATTTTTCGCGGCAGTTTTTTGTGACGTAAGCCGAATTCTCTTATGATTACTTTGTTATTTGTAGTTCATAGTTACCTCTATAATTAATTTTTAAGTATAATTTATTTTTGTCTCTGTAACCTGAAAAGCACGAGATTTTGCGATAGAATAATGATAGCATGAGATTTGTTTAAAAAACATGAGATCGCATGCAAAAGCATGAGACCTGGCAACACTGTATGTAAGATTCTTTGTAGAATAAAAATTTCATTTCAAGCCATTGTCTTTAAAAGTGTATTTATGGCGCCATCTCTTGGATTTTGCGATATACTCAGCCGGCAGCCGCAAGCGGCACTATTATAAAAGGATGATGCGCGAAGCGATTCGATTGGCTCCGACCTTGTGAATCCCCTGAGGTGACTTGCCAGTAAATTGAATGATTCCCAGAAAATTACTGCTCACACGATTTTCACGTATAATATTATCTACCTAATATGTACCTAATTTTTTTATTTAATTCTTAATTTTGGTATTTTGTCAGTAAAAACAAATCGTAGAAATACAATTTATCTACTAAATCAATCCAAACTATCGATAGTTCTTCAGCACTGCTTGCTAAGATGATTAAAAAATCTACCGAAATCTACCGATTTTTCTCGAAGCCTTCTACCGAAGACCTCAGGGTCGAGGGTGGCAACGCTGCTAACCACCAGTCTTCGAGAAGCCGACAAACAGTCAACATCTCCTGAACATGCCATCCACTCGAGATGGCAAAACGTCGAGAACGAATTTTCAACGACGACGGCCGAACAGCCCGAAAGCACACCCACCATTGGACGATGGCCGCGAAAGCCTTTCACAATTTGTTTTTTTATACTTGTTAGGTTAATTTCTCTGATTTTGTTTATTTGTAATGTTTTACAACAGATACATATTCTATTTTACGACAGAATTATTATTTTATTATTTTAATTTTTGATGGTATTTGTCTGTGAAACCAACCGCCAAACTAAGTCAACTAAGTAAAAATGTATACAAGTAGTAATTTAAATAATGGAACAAACTTTAAGAAATGATGAGGATGGTCAAAAGTTTATATAACCTTTTACAAAAGTTTTTTGTTTCCACGTTCTTATTTGTCAAGTTTGAAGAGTGGTGAAAAACTGTGAATTTTAAAAATGAAAAATTTGACATTATCATATAATTTTGGGCTTCACTATTACCAAAAAATGTTCTACTACTTTTTGTCAAAAAATTATAGGCTAAGCTAAGGAGATACAGTGTGAAAATCTAGCCTGTGCAACAGATCAATTTTTAAATATAATTTTTTAATGAGCTGTCAAATTTATTTTAAAAAAATAGATAGATTTTTGTACATATCTAAACGCCTCTTAATAATAATAAAAAAAAACAGATTTTTGATAATTTTGAGTTTTTAATTTTTTTCAAATAATTTTAACTTAATTATTACTTTTATTGTAATACATAATTTCAAAATATTTATATCGTCTCTTTTTTAAGGACGTTATAACAGAAAATCCAAAAAAAAACTTGTTAACTTTGGCATTCTGTATCTAAAAAACAAAGGGGTTTGATGCAATCCACCATCCCTTAAGGTTTGGTGTATCATTTAAATTACACCCTGTATAGCGAATTATTTTCGGAAAAAATCAGCACTGATGCACCACTAGTGCAATTTTTGTGTTCTTGGGAAAACCTTGGGAAAACTTTTTGTATTCTATTGGGCAAGTGACAAATATAGTGTTGCACTTAGTGCACATATTTGGCATGGGCTCGTCCAGCTCGTGTTGCAATAGTACACTGTCAGTCAGTCAATGCACTAAGGCAATTTTTTGACAGCACCAACATAAGTTTTGTTTAATTTAGATTAAGTTTTTTCTCTTTGTTAGGTTTATTTGTTATCTTTTACAACAGATACATATCTATATTACGACTGAATTATTTTTTAAATTTTTGATGGTATTTAACTGTGGAACCAACCGGCAAACTAAGTCAACTAAGTAAAATTTTATACAGGGAGTAATTTAAATGATGCACCAAACTTTAAGAAATGGTGAGGATGGTCCAAAGTTTATTATTTGTCAAGTTTGAAGAGTCGTGAAAAACTATGAATTTTAGAAATAAAAAATTTGACAATGTCGAATAATTTTGTGCTTCACTATCATCAAAAAATGTTCCATTATTAATTTTTGTCAAAAAATTATAGGCTAAGCTACGGAGATACAGTGTAATAGATCAATTTTTAAATATAATTTTTTATTGAGCTGTCAAATTTATTTTAAAAAAATAGATAATAATAATCAAAACTTAATTTGCTGAAAAAAAATACAGATTTTTGTTAATAATTTTGAATTTTAATATTTTAAAAATAATTTTAACTTAATTATTACTTTTATTGTAATACATAATTTCAAAATATTTCTATTGTCTTTTTTAAAAAAAAGTTATAACAGAAAAAAAATTGTTAACTTTGACACTTTGTATCTATAAAACAAAGAGGTTTGATGAAACCTATTATTTTTGGAAAAAATTCGCCACTGGTGCGCCACTAGTGCAATTTTTGTTTTCTTGGGAAAACCATGGAAAAATTAATGCAACTTTTTGTATTCTATTGGGCAAGTGACAAACATAGTGTTGCACTTAGTGCACATATTTTCGCATGGGCTCGCCGAGCTCGTGTTGCACTAGTACACTGTCAGTCAGTCAGTGCACTAAGACAATTTTTGGCAGCACCAAAAAAATGTCAGATGCCCACTAGTGGCGCACTAAGATAATTCGCTATTAGCTTCCCGTATTTAAAAATTCAAAAGTTGCCAACCCTGTATGGCACATACATATTATCTGACATTTTAATTTTTCCTGCAGTTAGGATTGTTTTAAGTTAAGTTTGTAAAAACATAATGTACCTATTCAAAATTTAACCGTGCGAGAGTTAATATAATATTTTTGTGTATTTTTATTTTTAAAAACAAATTTTAGAGAAAAAACTATTGCAATCATTTGAGATTTTAATTTTAAATTCATATTTATTGTTCATTAAAACAACAGTGTTGAGCCTACTCTGTTGTTATAAACAAAACTATTGTTTCAATAAACAGCAGTGATGGCACGTGAATTTTAATATAGCAGGGTCATTCTTGGTCATCTTAAGCTTAGGTCAAAATTATGCAGCGAAATGACTAAACGTACATACTTTTTAGGATGTAACGTCCCAGAACCAAATCACATCAACACTTTGAGAGGCATTTGTTTTTAAACGTTTTTAAATTTAAGGTCTACCCTTCTGTCCTTAGCCCTTGCAAAGTGGTCAATAACCTGTTCATTAAAGTTGGGAATACTGTCAAACCTAAACTTAATAAGGCTTATTATTTTTTATTTTTCAAAAAGTCGATGTAGGGGGGTTGTTAGCTCCCGCTAAATTTCGCGGTTGTTTTTAATTTTAAAACCACACAATTGGATGACGGACAGAGTACATTTTCGCGCATTTCGACATGCGCACCAACAATCAGTGAGATCCTTTTCTACCGCCTCGATAAAATGGCGTGTTAATTTACTTTCTCCAACTATTACAAATTTCTACACTTGAAAGTGCTCGATTTTGGTGTACTGAAGCATAGAACTAGAAACTTCAGCCCTTCAGCTACGTGGTGCCATCATTAGATCCAGAAAGGGGCCCCTGGAACGTGGAGAAATTGGCTGCAAACTGGTGAGTGCTTTGTTTCTGATTTCCGTTGTGTGGTACCAACAATTAACCTATGGACCTTAATTATTTCGTGATTTCGTATCAATATATTTATGTTTGTTCGCGCTTTCATTACTTAAAATATATACAGTCCACTGCAGTTATCGTTTTTCTGACTGCGGGCAGACATAAGTGTTCCTTCGACCCGAATTATTTAAATTTACTCCATACGACGGTATTAATAAGTCGGCCATTTCATTTTCACATTTTCACACGGCGACCACACGGCCTTGAAATTTGCCAATCGTATTGAACCGTAGTTCGACCTTCGGTTTCGACGCGATTCACCTGTTTTCGGTCCGCTGCTATGGTAACGCAGGGTCTACCGCGTGGTCATTTCAGTAAACAAAAATCGAGAATCAATCAAAAAACAAACAAACAACATTTCTCATTTCTGTGAATAGATGTGTTCCATATCATTTCGACATTTAAAATAATTTCCATCAATTGCTATAAATTAGTGCATATTTTCGACAATTCGTCATTTTTCTATTTCAGAAGCATTAGTTTAGCGTTAATTGTATATTTACCGACATTTCTGTGATTAGATGTGTTCCATATCATTTCGATATTTAAAACAATTTTCATCAATTGCGATAAATTAGTGCATATTTTCGACAATTCGTCATTTTTCTATTTCAGAAGCATTAATTTAGCGTTAATTGTATATTTACCGACATTTCTGTGATTAGATGTGTTCCATATCATTTCGACATTTAAAACAATTTTCATCAATTGCGATAAATTAGTGCATATTTTCGACAATTCGTCATTTTTCTATTTCAGAAGCATTAATTTAGCGTTAATTGTATATTTACCGACAATTTCGTCATTTCAAAGGTAAAATCATGTCTATCAAAAAAGCCGTGCAAAAACGCAAGGGTTTTTTATCTGCGATCACCGAGTGTTATGTGTTTTCACAAACCGCGGCAACGGACGCAAAAGCGAGAAACGAGTTTCAAGTGAGGTATTCCGATTTGGATGAAACCTTCGATAAATGCATGCTGGCACATAATGATGTCATTATGATGATAGACGACTCGGACGACGAGGAGTTTAAAACGCAGGATGCGATCCTTTCAGAAGCTCGTAAATATTTTTATGCGTGAAACTCCAAAACTCAAAGAGTTAGGTATTCCCATATTTCGAGGTGCTAAAAAATTATGGCCAAGCTTTTTCGATCTTTTTAATAACATTATAGATCAAAATCAAAGTCTAAGTAACGTTCGAAAACTTCAATATTTATTTTCATATCTCGAGGATGAACCTTTAAAATTGATATCAGGGATTAGCTTATCTGAACAAAATTATAAAATTGCTTACTACAAATTAGTCAATAGATATCAAAACAAGCGAGACCTCGCAAATGATGCTTTAAGCACAATTATGAACTCTACCTTAAAAAACGAGTCAGCTAAAGAATTGCGTAATTTAATTGACACCTTTTCAGAATCCCTAGAAATTTTAAAATCACTTAGCTTTGACGTTGACAGTTGGGACTTTATTATTTTTTTCATTCTGTTAGAAAAATTGGATATTCCGACGCGTTCAAATTTCGAAATGAGTCACGCCAATACTAATACCGAAATTCCCATTTTTCAGTCACTTTTTCAATTTCTAGAAAAAAGATGTAAAGTTTTGGAATCACTTCCTCAATCAACAGCACTTAAAAAGGTGCCTACCTATCAAAAATCAAATTCTATGCAAAATCAGTTTGGGCAAAAGCCTACCTATCAAAAATCAAATTCTATGCCAAATCAGTTTGGGCAAAAGCCTACCTATAAATCATCCAATTCGCCTTTTATAGGACTGGCTGGCACCTCAACTAATTCAAGCACGGGAATAAAATGTTTCCGGTGTAATCAAGGTCACGTGCTTTCGAAATGTCAAACATTTCTTGACCTCTCACCTATTGATCGCCTATCTTTCGTCAAGCAGAAAAAATTATGTCTAGCGTGTTTTCATCCCTCGCATGGGGTAGACACGTGCAAATCAAAATATTCATGCAGGACTTGCAATAGTAAAAGGCACCACACTTTAACTCATATCTTCGAAACTAATAAAGAGTCTGGAAGCCAAGATACTAGTCCTGTCATTCACACACCACCTGTCAATAATCTTCATGTGTCATTAAATACCTCAGGACCTTCAGGTACCTTTCTTTTATGCACCGCCATAATAGATGTTATGGACGGTTGCGGAAATTTTCAACCTGTAAGGGCACTGCTTGATTCTAGATCACAGACAGGATTCATTAGTGAAAAGTGTCTGCAGCGTCTTAATCTTCCTAGGCCAAGTTACACCACTGAAATATTCGGATTAAATCAAATGTCTTCTCTTACTTCCAAAGGGCTCGTTCAATGTCACATTAAGCCACAAGGACAGGTCAATCCTTTACTTAATTTCGAAGCAATTGTTGTTCCACAACTATGTTCCAATATGCCTACATTCACTTTGAACGATAATCAGTGGAAACACTTGGAAGACCTTAAACTTGCCGACCCATCTTATTTCAAATCTAGACCTGTGGACCTAGTTATTGGTTGCGAGCTATTCGCACAGATATTCAAGGAGGGCAGGGTTCTTGGACAAATAGGGCAACCTTCAGCCCTTGAAACCATCTTTGGCTGGGTCGTCATGGGAAAAGTGGACGAAGTAGGTAGTCTTACGGAACGAACCAGTTGTTTTTTAACGAGTCATTCACCTCCTTTAGAGGTCACTATCCCTAAGTTTTGGGAAATCGAACATTTGCCTAAAAAACAAATCTTATCAAAGGAAGAAAAACAAGCGGAATCAATTTTTACTGCGAGTATCGTACGACAACCGAGCGGTAGATTCATGGTAGATCTTCCGTTTAAAGATAAAATAAACCCTGACCTAGGAAATACTTATCCGCAAGCTTATCGTAGATTTTTACTTCTAGAAAATAGATTACTCAAAAATCCTGATCTGTACACTGCCTATTCTAGTTTCATGCAAGACTATATCGATTCTAATCATGAGTCTAGTTTTATCTAGTCAACCAAAAGTCGACGTATCATGTTTTTTGGCACATCATTGCGTACTAAAGCCGGAAAGCTTAAGTCCAAAATTAAGGGTAGTCTGGGATTGTTCGGCCGTCACCCCAAAGAATATTAGTCTCAATGACACGTTGTTATCTGGACCAAAACTTCAAAAAGATATTGCTTCTTTACTTCTTACGTTTCGTCTTAATCCTATTGCCTACATTGCTGATATCAAACAGATGTTCCGTCAAGTCCTTATCAATCCTTATCACCGTCCTTATCAAAGGATATTGTGGAGGTTTTCTCCACAGGACCCACTTTCACTGTCACTTTTGGCATGACATGCTCACCTTTTCTAGCCATGCGTTCATTAAATGAGCTGGCAGAGAGAGAAAAGGAACGTTTTCCTATGGCTAGTACTGTTCTAAAAACGTCAATTTACATCGACGATATCTTGGGAACTAGCCCTTCGCTATCTAAAGCCCTTTCCCTACAGATGGAATTCAATGATTTGTTAAAGTCGGGAGGATTTGAACTTAAAAAATGGGGAAGCAATTGTCCTGAGTTATTGGCAACATTGCCAGAATCCGATCGTCAAATGCCTCTCTCTTTTGACAAGGATGAACCACACTTTATCAAAGTTTTAGGCCTTCAAAAAACGACATTTTTTCTTATCAATGCCGAATGAAGGACAAACCCCCAACTAAACGTTCTATTTTATCTATCATAGGAACAATCTTCGATCCCTTAGGTTTTCTTTGTCCCTTGTTGCTACAAGCAAAATTTATTTTGCAACAGTTGTGGATATCGAAAATAGGCTGGGACGAAGAACCAGATTCTTCTATAATCGACTCTTGGAACAAACTTCGTTCTGAATCCCCGCTTCTTTCCAATTTTCAATTACCCCGACAAATCAAACTGTCAAAAATCAATACCTGTCAAATCATCGGCTTCTGTGACGCTTCAATTCGAGGTTACGCAGGCGTCGTATATTTTCGTGTAGAAGAGGAAAGCAATATATCTGTTTCTCTCATATCTGCAAAATCTATGGTCGCGCCTATAAAGTCACAAACTTTGGCTAGGCTAGAACTCCTAGGCGCATTTCTTTTAAGCGAATTAATTGACTTCGTCTTATCTAGCTATGAAGGAAAAATAACTTTTACAAATATCGTTACTTTCTGCGATTCGCAAGTCGTATTGCACTGGCTTTCATCCCCTTCTAATCGCTGGCAAACCTTTGTTGGAAATCGAGTCAGTAGAATCCAAGAAATCATTCCCTCAAACTCATGGCGCTACATTCCTTCTGCTTTAAATGCAGCCGATATTGCGTCACGAGGGGCCACCCCTTCACAGCTCATGTCACATGACATGTGGTGGAACGCACCGTCGTTTTTGTGGTCTCCCGAAAACGAATGGCCCGATTTTCATAAATCAAAAATGCCGATTGATTTCGGAGATATTAATCTGGAGGAAAAGCCAAAGGTCTGTTGCAATGCGATAATTGACGTTAACTTCTTAGATCAGCTTCTTATCAAATATTCATCTATATCAAAAATTCAACGTATCATTTGTTATTTCCTTCGAATAGTTAACCTTTTTCAAAACCATTCCTATCAAAAACCCACTAATCCACCGGACCAAAAAATTATTTTTGAAAATATTGTTTTTCCTACCACCGGTGAGATGCAAAGTGCGTTATACCTTCTTATCAAACGCGTTCAAGGTTCTTGCTTTTCTGAGCTTTTTTCCGCGTTATCTAAGGATAAACCAATACCGAAACCTTTTCGAAAACTTTCACCTTTTCTTGATGAAAATAATATCATTAGAGTCGGTGGCAGATTACAAAAATCTGACCTTTTGTCTTATTCTGCAAAACACCCCCGTCTTACTTTCGAGTAACCATCGTTTAACTACTCTTCTTATCGAGTCCACTCATCGACAATATCTTCATCCTGGGTTTAGAACATTACATAATCTGCTTTTACAGCAATTTTGGATATTATCTGCCAGAAGGGCAATTCAAAGAACCATATCCAAGTGCTTGCAATGTTTTAGAATCAACCCTAAACCCTATAGACCGCCCATAATGAGTTCACTTCCCGCTCATCGAATCAATCAACTTAAACCTTTTTCGAGTGTAGCTATCGACTTTTGTGGACCTTTCTTTGTGATTCCTCATCGTTACCGTGGTTGAAAAGCTTTCAAATCGTATGTCTGTGTGTTTGTCTGTACGGCCACACATTGCGTGCATTTGGAATTAACCATGGAACTGTCCACCGAAGGGTTTGTAGGTGCATTCCATCGATTCATTTCCAGACGTGGAAGCGTGACGCAATGCTGGTCAGATCAGGGCAGTAATTTTATAGGGTTTCGTAACCAATTACTTGATTACGCAAGAAGTGCGTCCACCAGACTTTCTATTCGTTGGCATCTGGGACCCCCTCTCAGTCCACATTTCAATGGCCTAGCAGAAGCTGGCGTCAAAAGTTTTAAAACTCACTTTGTTCGAGTTGTCGGCGACCAGAAGTTGTCCATCATGGAAATGTCCACCCTTACCTGTCGCATAGAAGCTGTACTTAATAGTCGCCCTTTATCTCCTGCCTCTTCAGACCCACACGATCTTCAACCTCTTACCCCTGGGCATTTTTTGACCCTTGAACCCCTTAATTCAGAAATTCCGGAGTCAGATTTGTCCGAGGTTCGCCTAAATCGGCTCTCGAGATGGCAACTAATCCAAAAACTACATAATGATTTTTGGAAACGGTATTCTGTAGAGTATTTGCATACGCTACAACAGCGAAACAAGTGGGCTGATTCGTCCCCAAATATCAAATTAAATGATTTGGTTATCATAACGAGTGATCACATCCAATCACCTTTGAAATGGCCAGTCGGTCGAGTCATCGAACTGCATCCCGGCGGAGACGGTCAAGTGCGTGTTGCGACGGTACGAACGGCTACGGGTGTTTACAAGCGGCCAGTTGTAAAACTGTGCCTCTTGCCGAATTAAAACTAATTTTCATTTTTCTACCTATTACCGGGTATTACAATAGGTTTTTTTTTATTTTTATTTTTTTTGAATTTTTGTTTGTTTGTTTTTCGGGTTTCGTTATCTCTAAATAAACTTACGATACTTATCTGTTTTCATTCATTTATCGGTCGATCATTTTTCTTATCATTATCTTTTATAGGACTGGCTGGCACCTCAACTAATTCAAGCACGGGAATAAAATGTTTCCGGTGTAATCAAGGTCACGTGCTTTCGAAATGTCAAACATTTCTTGACCTCTCACCTATCGATCGCCTATCTTTCGTCAAGCAGAAAAAATTATGTCTAGCGTGTTTTCATCCCTCGCATGGGGTAGACACGTGCAAATCAAAAAATTCATGCAGGACTTGCAATAGTAAAAGGCACCACACTTTAACTCATATCTTCGAAACTAATAAAGAGTCTGGAAGCCAAGATACTAGTCCTGTCATTCACACACCACCTGTCAATAATCTTCATTTGTCATTAAATACCTCAGGACCTTCAGGTACCTTTCTTTTATGCACCGCCATAATAGATGTTATGGACGGTTGCGGAAATTTTCAACCTGTAAGGGCACTGCTTGATTCTGGATCACAGACAGGATTCATCAGTGAAAAGTGTATGCAGCGTCTTAATCTTCCTAGGCCAAGTTACACCACTGAAATATTCGGATTAAATCAAATGTCTTCTCTTACTTCCAAAGGGCTCGTTCAATGTCACATTAAGCCACAAGGACAGGTCAATCCTTTACTTAATTTCGAAGCAATTGTTGTTCCACAACTATGTTCCAATATGCCTACATTCACTTTGAACGATAATCAGTGGAAACACTTGGAAGACCTTAAACTTGCCGACCCATCTTATTTCAAATCTAGACCTGTGGACCTAGTTATTGGTTGCGAGCTATTCGCACAGATATTCAAGGAGGGCAGGGTTCTTGGACAAATAGGGCAACCTTCAGCCCTTGAAACCATCTTGTGGACCTTTCTTTGTGATTCCTCATCGTTACCGTGGTTGAAAAGCTTTCAAATCGTATGTCTGTGTGTTTGTCTGTACGGCCACACATTGCGTGCATTTGGAATTAACCATGGAACTGTCCACCGAAGGGTTTGTAGGTGCATTCCATCGATTCATTTCCAGACGTGGAAGCGTGACGCAATGCTGGTCAGATCAGGGCAGTCATTTTATAGGGTTTCGTAACCGATTACTTGATTACGCAAGAAGTGCGTCCACCAGACTTTCTATTCGTTGGCATCTGGGACCCCCTCTCAGTCCACATTTCAATGGCCTAGCAGAAGCTGGCGTCAAAAGTTTTAAAACTCACTTTGTTCGAGTTGTCGGCGACCAGAAGTTGTCCATCATGGAAATGTCCACCCTTACCTGTCGCATAGAAGCTGTACTTAATAGTCGCCCTTTATCTCCTGCCTCTTCAGACCCACACGATCTTCAACCTCTTACCCCTGGGCATTTTTTGACCCTTGAACCCCTTAATTCAGAAATTCCGGAGTCAGATTTGTCCGAGGTTCGCCTAAATCGGCTCTCGAGATGGCAACTAATCCAAAAACTACATAATGATTTTTGGAAACGGTATTCTGTAGAGTATTTGCATACGCTACAACAGCGAAACAAGTGGGCTGATTCGTCCCCAAATATCAAATTAAATGATTTGGTTATCATAACGAGTGATCACATCCAATCACCTTTGAAATGGCCAGTCGGTCGAGTCATCGAACTGCATCCCGGCGGAGACGGTCAAGTGCGTGTTGCGACGGTACGAACGGCTACCGGTGTTTACAAGCGGCCAGTTGTAAAACTGTGCCTCTTGCCGAATTAAAACTAATTTTCATTTTTCTACCTATTACCGGGTATTATAATAGGTTTTTTTTATTTTTGTTTGTTTGTTTTTCGGGTTTCGTTATCTCTAAATAAACTTACGATACTTATCTGTTTTCATTCATTTATCGGTCGATCATTTTTCTTATATCTATATCTGTCCGGTTGAGATTCTAAAATTGTGTGTTTTGGAGGGCAGTTATGTTAGCTCCCGCTAAATTTCGCGGTTGTTTTTAATTTTAAAACCACACAATTGGATGACGGACAGAGTACATTTTCGCGCATTTCGACATGCGCACCAACAATCAGTGAGATCCTTTTCTACCGCCTCGAGAAAATGGCGTGTTAATTTACTTTCTCCAACTATTACAAATTTCTACACTTGAAAGTGCTCGATTTTGGTGTACTGAAGCATAGAACTAGAAACTTCAGCCCTTCAGCTACGTGGTGCCATCATTATATCCAGAAAGGGGCCCCTGGAACGTGGAGAAATTGGCTGCAAACTGGTGAGTGCTTTGTTTCTGATTTCCGTTGTGTGGTACCAACAATTAACCTATGGACCTTAATTATTTCGTGATTTCGTATCAATATATTTATGTTTGTTCGCGCTTTCATTAATTAAAATATATACAGTCCACTGCAGTTATCGTTTTTCTGACTGCGGGCAGACAGGGGTTAAGATCAGAAATGCCAACATCGGACAAAGAAGACATCTATACGTTGATCGTGCCAGGGGTCATAACATAATTATGGCGGCCCTCGATTAATCGGTGCTTATTTTAAATTCCAGGCTTATAGCCCAAATAAATCGAACATTTCGCCAACGTTGCTGTTCTTTTACGTGCTTGATTTCCGTATGTTTTATAGAGAGAGATGGATAATCTTAATCCGCAAAGGGCGTCTGTCGGCTCTGACCGGGAAGACGGCATACGAAACGCGCGTCTGGGCCCACATTTTGTGCACTGTAGGATTTAATAGCGATATGTTATGTCGCTTACGAATTGCGAAAAATAGAAAGAAAAGTAATAATGTCTATGGAATTCGAATTCTGGTTGTGAAGCGACGCGAATTGCTTGTGGCCTATCTAACAATATTTAACCTTGAGGGTGCATACGAGAGACGATCCAAAAGATGCTGCCAATGGAGAATAATAGAACATATTTGTTTACCTATATAGAGAATAATAGTTTTAATCATAGATTATTAAATTGACTATTACAGACATTTATTCTTATTCTTATCGCCTTATGGAGGAGCCGTCACTGATAAACAATTAAAAATTAATTTAAGAAATGCAGTTTTTTTGTAAAATTAATATATTACATAAGTGAAGTTGAATATTAAATATATGATATCCTTTTCCTGAGGAATAATCATCAGCAGTTAAGTATTCGGGAGAGGGAGGCAGGTGGAATTATTAATATACCGATATTCATTTTTAGTTGAGTGGTATATAGTCAAAAATCGTGTCCCGTGCGATAGTTATGGTAGAGTTTTTTAAACTACCCTAGATCGGGTGTTTGCCTTCAGTTTGAGTAGCAGGGGCTGTCTAACGTCATAAATCCAAGATGGCGGCTTTTTTCATGTTTTTTCACAAACTTTGCCTAACAACTTTTGCAACATTAGCTTTACAGTAAAAGTTGTAATACAAAACTCCTACAAGGGGAAATAATGATTTTCGTAAATATTCTGTGTGATTATTCCAAGTCACGTTTTCATCTATAAACTAGCGCGACGTTTATCTTTAGGATTGTGATGTTTCTAGGAGCATAATTTTGATATGATAAGTTGTACTGAAACCAAAAAAAATATATGTATCATTGAAATAAATTGAAAAAAATTGAAATCATAAATACCTTACCATATAAAAAAAACAAAACAAAAAAAAAACAGTCAAAATTAATTGTCAATTTATTTAAGTTAAGCCATTTCTTTAGAATTTTCATCTTGCAAAATGTTTAATTTTGTTTGAGAAAAACTGTTTCCAAAATAAATTATTGTAGTATCATCCGCAAATAATTTAATTTTACCTAATAATTTTAATTTAGAAATCGAATTTATGTATAGTAAAAATAAAATGGGAACTAATACCGAACCCTGAGGCACACCCGAGGGGTGGCTCGATATTTCCTTTTGGTGTACAGGTTAGGGGAAATTCCAGGAAATACTTGGGAAGTACTGGGAAATATTGTCACACAGATCATAATTAAACTATCCCAAAGTGATACATTTATCTAAACAAAACAGATGCACTTCGTATGAATTTAATTATTGGGATCCATATAAATTAAAGGCGTGCATCTATTATTATAAAATACCAAGTTATTGGCAATAATAATAATTGTGGTACCTAAGTATCGAAAACCATCGTCACTAACAATATTGCTGAATTTGCAATAATTTAATATAAAAGGCGATTTAACACAACATACAAACGACCAGTACCCGGGGTCCACTCCTAACTAAGCGTTCGTAACCAGTTTCTGGACGTCCTGCTGAGCTTCGTAACCAGTTTCTGGACGTCGTCTCATTTGCCCCTTAACTAAGCGTTCGTAACCAGTTTCTGGACGTCCGCTGAGCTTCGTAACCAGTTTCTGGACGTCGTCTCTTTTTTAACCCTGAACCTGTGGTCCTGTGTACTGCGTCCCCCGAGTCCTACCCGGCATAATTCACAGTAAGGCCCTAATGGCCGTATTTATGGTTCTCCATATTTTTTTTTGGGTAGGTTAGCGTAGGCTATAATTTCTGTCAATTTATCCGCTGTATATTTATAAACGAAATATATATATATATTTTTTTTACGGGTATGCGCACTCGCAAGGAGATCCCTATCACGCTCGAGAAGCGGCAAGTGCGCGGAAATGTTGGTGTGTGTTGGTTTTGAAACGGTTCAGGTTGTAACCTGCAGGGAAAACTGTCGCAGGGAGTTTATTCCACAGCGATGCTGTTCTCCATAGATATGAATTCTGATATAATGAGGTTCTTGGTGCCTCTATTTTGACAATAAATTGATGGTTACCGTCTGTTTGACGTGTTCGCCTAGTAGGTGCTACTCCCGGGGGGATCATACGTGCCAACTCTTCAGAGCATTTTCCGTGATAATACCTGTAGAAGAGAGATAGATCGCCCACAGTTCTTCGATGTTCGAGACTATCCAAGCTACGGGTAAGTGCGGGGTCATTGATCAGCTTGATAGCTCGTTTTTGCACGGTGTTCAAAAGCATTAAGGTATGTTTGGGTGCCGCACTCCATATATGTGAGCAGTACTCCATAGTTGGTCGAATCTGGGCTTTGTAGAGTGTCAGCAGTTGGCTTGGTGTATACAGATGTCTTGTACTAAATAGCACCCCAAGCTTTTGGGACGCCCTTTTAGCTATATCTGCCACGTGACTATGCCAAGACATGTTGGTCTCTGCAGTGACTCCTAAGATGTTCAACTGGCTCTGCAATGCGACAGCACTTCCAGATAGCATGTTTGGCTCACCGGTGCTGGTCTTTTTGGAAAACAGGGCTGCTTGGGTTTTTTGCGCGTTGAACTGTACAAGGTTTTTGTTGCCCCAGTCCTCTATTATCTCCAAGTCGTCATTTATCTGTGATATTTCAGTTAGTCTAAGGTAATGGAATTCACGTGCGGAGAGACATGTGGGTGGTATGACTGAGGAGACTACATTGCCATCATCTGCAAAGCAATAAAGTGGATTTACTGTTTTATCTATGAGGTCATTTATGTAAATCAGAAAAAGTGTTGGCGAAAGGATTGCTCCCTGTGGCACACCAGCATTTATTTGGTAAGAGTTGGAGTTCCGGCCATCCAGTGTAACATAAATGGATCTATCCTTAAGGTAACTTTCAAACCAAGTGCAAAGTCTCGGCGACAATTCCGTTGTTTTGAGCTTGTTGAGCAGATTTTCATGCCAGACTTTATCGAATGCTTTAGATATATCTAAGGCAATTGTTCTTGTTTCACCTCGCAACTCAATCGCTTTTTGCCATAAGTGAGTGACGTATGTAAGTAAATCGCCAGTTGACCTATATTTTCGAAATCCGTATTGCTTGTCGTTGATAATTTTGTACTTTTCCAAGTACTTGGTTAGGTGATTGTTCACAACTCTTTCCATTACTTTTGATATCACCGGAAGTAGAGCAATTGGTCTATAGTTTAACGGATCTGTCTTTTTTCCTTTTTTTGGAATGGGTTGTACTGCGGCAGACTTCCATGATGATGGATATACTCCTTGCCTATAAGATAAATTGAATAATTTTGCGAAAGTTGGGATGAGTTCGCTAGCACAATTTTTGAGTACTATCGCGCGAATGCCATCTGGACCCATTGCTTTGTTTGTATCCAACTTTTTAAGGGATTTTCGTATTTATCTGTGACAAAAGGGTACCTCTGGCATACTGTGGGAAACCCTTTCAATGAACGGTGGAGTTTTTCCATTTGGCACTGTTAGGTTTGAGTTGGAGGAAAAGATTTTGGCCAGCATATTGGCTTTTTCCTCTGATGTTGTGGCTAAGTGAGTATTTTTATCTGTAAGTGGTGGTATGGATGACTTGGTGAAGTTTGATCCAACGGCTTTTGCAAGAGACCAAAAGGACCTAGAACTACTTGGACAATTCAGCAACCTGTTTTTTATTTTTTGATTGTATGTTTCTTTGGCGGCGTCAAAGTAATTTTGCAACTATTTCTGGCTTCTATAAATTCTGTGTGGTTTTGAGCGGTTTCTTGTCGTTTCCAAAGGTTATATGCTCTGTGTTTTTTCTGTGCAGCCGTTTGACACTGTCTGTTGAACCAAGGTTTTGCATTAGCTCTGCGTTTTATTGTATGTGGGATATATGCATCCATTCCAGATAAGATTACTTTTGTTATTTCATTACAGCAAATAGTGGGATCAGCTGTTTTAAAGCAAACCTCTTGCCATGGAAAATCCAGGTAAAACTGTTTAAGGTCATTCCATTTTGCCGATTTATAGTGCCACATTTTACGAGGAAGTGATTGTTGGCTTGGCGGTATGAACATTTCGCACTTTGTTCTTATAAGTTTATGATCGGATGAACCAAGTGGGGGATCTACTTGAATTGTGTACAAGTCAGGATTCGTAGTTAGGAACAAGTCTAAAAGCGCTGCAAATTCACCCCTTTCTGAGATACGGGTAGGTTCATCGACAAGCTGCGTTAGACCACAACTTATGACAAAAGCTTCTGCTTCCCTGCCTTCATTATCTGTTTTGTTGTGGTGTTTTAGCCAGGGTATATTGTAGACGTTGAAATCGCCTAAAAAAACAATTTCCGCATGTGGATAGTTAGACTGTATACTATCACAGTTTTCGGATAATGTCGCAAAAAAGTTTTGATACTCGGTGTTACTTGGCGGTCGGTAGAGGCAGCAAATGAACTTGGTCGATGACTTGATATGTATTAAACTTGACTTGATATGTATTAAACTTCCCCCGTTTCCGATAATTTTCTACGCCCCCAAACTAAAGACCCCTAGGTCCATTTTTCTCTGTGACATATTTGGTAGAGGCGCCGTGTTTGACCCCTTCTTACTATCTCCATATAGTAAGGAATATTTTTTTGACCCATTTTCTTGGTAGTTCCTAAGGACTCTTGACACCAAATAGGCAAATAAATTTTAAACAAGAAATAATATGAACAGATATCCCATAAAAATAGCAATTCGCCTTTGTTGATGGTTTGATAGTACTCGGTCCGTCGGGGGAATTACTAGTTGTATCCCGTTGCCGATCCCACGGGGTCCGGCCGGAATATAATAACTTGGATTAAATTTTATGATAGTAGGTTCACCTTTAGATGGTTTGATGCTATCGGTCCGTCGGGAGAATCGTTAGTTATATCCCGTTGCCCGATCCAATAGGGTCCGGCTGGAATATAATGACCTTGAGATAAATTATTCCTGTTATTTTTTGGATTTTGGTTAAAATAATAATATGAACAGATATCCCCTAATAATAGCAATTCGCCTTTGTTGATGGTTTGATAGTACTCGGTCCGTCGGGGGAACTACTAGTTGTATCCCGTTGCCGATCCCACGGGGTCCGGCCGGAATATAATAACTTGGATTAAATTTCATGATAGTAGGTTCACCTTTAGATGGTTTGATGCTATCGGTCCGTCGCGAGAATCGTTAGTTATATCCCGTTGCCCGATCCAATGGGGTCCGGCTGGAATATAATGACCTGGGGATAAACTATTCCTATTATTTTTTGAATTTTTGTTTTTCTTAGTAAAAAGGGAATTATTGACAGGGCATCGAAATAAAAAATCCGAATGCCCCTATAGTCGTTTCGACTTATTTTTTCAAGGAAAATTTTATTAGAATTATAATCTTACGTGTAATATTCTGTATGCCATTTCGGCCTAAGAAATATTTCAAGCCCCATGGATATTTTTTCCCACACGTCTTTTTAGTACTTTAGTACTAACCCTTTATTTACATTACTTGGGGAAAATATTTACAAGAAATATGCAATCCAAAGAAAAGGTGAATAAAGAAAGCGGTAACCTAACGACCAAAGAATCAAACATAACACCCACTCAACATTTGAGAGTTGAGATACACTCTCAAGAAGACTTGGATGGCTTGCTCAACAAAATAGTACCCTGCACGCTCTCCCTTCAGGACGAAAAAGAAAAGTAATACCCTCCGCTCAAGCAACGAAGGACAAAAACGTACGAAAAATACTGCGTATCTGCGGTTGAGACTGGATTGAGTAGGTCTTACCCAAAAGGTACGTAAGTGTTTTGTACCAACGCGGGACCACAGTAGCTATGCCATCAATAACCACACACCAGGAGAGAGGATTCCCGTCTACTACAATGGCGAAATTAAAAGATGAGTAATTTTTTTCTATTACATTTAATCTTTTCCTGGGTTGGGGTGTTTTTTTGGAGGTACAATAATTTACTTAAACGCTTTCGACTTTCGAACGTAAATAAATGTCGGTTCTATAAATCTAAGAACGGCAGTAATAAAAGCTATAAAAATAAGGGGGGGCACAAGCAAAATCTAAAACTTGTCGTGCCTTTCTATTGTACCAAGCACAATAAATATATAAAATATATGGTTGAGTTTTGTTAAAGAATTTAGGTACTCTAAATAAGAGGTTTTTAAACAAATCAGGGTATTATAAAGAAAACACAGGGGATAACTTGTTGATAATTTTTTAATAATATAAAAATATTAGCGGCCGCCGGGGCCTACACAGTAAAAAGAGCTCACACCACGTTCCCCGGATTAATTTTCGCCCAACGTGGGAAGCCCCGGGCGGCGTCTGTGGGGGCCATTCCTCCCTCGCCCATACGGTCACAACAGTAGTTCCCTAAAATAGAGAAAAAAAAAAAAATAATAAATATATATATATATATATATATATATATATATATATATATATATATATATATATATATATAAAAGCTTAAATTAAAAGAGTAAATATAAAAGTAATGGGAAAATAATCGTATTAATATATTTTCGGGCAAAAAATAAGTAGTAAAAATAACTTGTACTAACCTCTGGCACGGCGGTTATCGCCTGCACGACCTTCACAACCTCCCTGCTGAAGGATTTTGAGGTCCGGGCGGGAACTGTAAAAAAAGGAAGAAAAAAAAATATAGATATATATATATATATATATATAAACACATGGAAATATTGACGTTTAATCAAAATTAAAAAAGACTATTGCAAATATAGAAACGAAAGGATAAATAATAAATATTAGTACTTACAATAAGGGGTAGTCAGCGACATTGTTTTTCTTAGTTATATGAAGTTTAAATTTAGACAAAATACTTTTTCACAACTCGACCCGACGTGTGGAGACGAAATAAACTATTTTACCTATGTATAGTGTGTAAACGAAACCTTTTTTTGCAAACTCATAGATTTTAGATATTAAGTTACTATAAGTTCGATGATCATCAAACCAGTGGCGGATCCAGGGGGGGGGGGCACTAGGGGCACCAGCCCACCCCGAGAATTTTTTGAATATACAAAAAATGAGTAAAAAGTAATGTTTTTGCTAATAAAAATTCAAAATTTTTGCATGCGGCGCATGAAAGTGTCTATTATTTTTATCATCGAAATTACAACCACAGACTAATTCAATATATACCGTTTTTTACCAACAGAGAATGTCACCTAAAGTGCCCCCCCCCCCCCCGAGAAGCACCTCTGGATCCGCCCTTGCATCAAACTGCCGTATAATTTTTTTAATTTTAGCACAATAAGCAACAGGGACCAGGCATCATGATGGAGAGGAGATCACCACCCTACCGGAATCCCTAAGATATTTGGCCAAATAAAGCTAACATCCATAGACAGAGGATCCGGAACTGGAGGTTTCTTCGCCATGTAAGATGTCCATTGTTCAGGTTTTCATGTAGAATTCGCAGAAATACTATGTATATAGGGTAACTTTAAAAGATAGGATTAGAAGGTTTTTTTCTTTGTAACTGTGGGTTAGCGCTGGAGGGCCAACGCTTTTCGAGCGGGGGGCGTGTCACACAGATCATAATTAAACTATCCCAAAGTGATACATTCATCTAAACAAAACAGATGCACTTCGTATTAATTTAATTATTGGGATCCATATAAATTAAAGGCGTGCATCTATTATTATAAAATACCAAGTTATTGACAATAATAATAATTGTGGTACCTAAGTATCGAAAACCATCGTCACTAGCAATATTGCTGAATTTGCAATAATTTAATATAAAAGGCGATTTAACACACCATACAAGTGACCAGTACCCGGGGTCCACTCCTAACTAAGCGTTCGTAACCAGTTTCTGGACGTCCTGCTGAGCTTCGTAACCAGTTTCTGGACGTCGTCTCATTTGCCCCTTAACTAAGCGTTCGTAACCAGTTTCTGGACGTCCGCTGAGCTTCGTAACCAGTTTCTGGACGTCGTCTCTTTTTTAACCCTGAACCTGTGGTCCTGTGTACTGCGTCCCCCGAGTCCTACCCGGCATAATTCACAGTAAGGCCCTAATGGCCGTATTTATGGTTCTCCATATTTTTTTTGGGTAGGTTAGCGTAGGCTATAATTTCTGTCAATTTATCCGCTGTATAATTATAAACGAAATATATGTATTAAACTTCCCTTAACGCCCCCAAACTAAAGACCTCTAGGTCCATTTTTCTCTGTGATAATATACTAGGAAATACCGTAGGGATTATACCGTAGGTGTGTGTGCTTGGGAAATACTAGGAAATACCATTGATTGAAATTTGAGGAAATACTGGGAAATACCAGGAAATACTGTAGGTATTATACCGTAGGTACTATACCGTAGGTATTTCCATTTGGTGTACAAAAATCGGCGATCGAGCCACCCCTCGGGCACACCACATGTAACAATTTTTAGACAACTATAACTATTAATAATTTTGACATATTGTTTTTCATTCTCCAAGTAGTTTTTAAACCAAATATAAAGGTTGCCTCTTATACCATAATTCCACAAGATGTTTAGTAAGCTATTATGATTAACAATATAGAATGCTTTACATAAATCCAGCGACAGCAAACAGCCTTTAGCATTTTGATCGATCTTTAGTTGAACATCTGTTACAATATTAAATGCAGCAGTTTTTGTGTCCCTGGATTCGCGAAAGCCGTACTGCTCATCAAACAATATATTATTCTTTTCTAGAAAGTCAAAAAAATTATTATTGTGAAAATCGCCATTTTTAAATAATGGCGTAACTTTCGCAATTTTTAACTTTTCGGAACAAATATTAGTTTTTAAAGATAATATAAGTAAATGTTTTAAGATTGGAACTAATTGATTCATAACTGTGTTTATAATTCTTACTAAGATTTTATCGTGACCAGTAGCTTTTTTTTCATGTATGCAAATTTAAAAAAATAATAATTACAGTGGAACTTCGAGAACTCGAAGTCTTTGATAAGTCAAACCAAACTGTTGGCAATGGTGTTAAGGGTAACAAATATATGTAATTTGGTCTTGATAACTCAAACTTCGATTAGTCGAATAACTTGATAACTAACATTGTGGCGCCAACTTTTTTTTCTGGGGGAATCCTCTAATTACTAATTGTTTTAACTTATTTGTTTGCATTGGAATGTTTTAAAGAAGCAATTCAGTGTAAATTGTATTTGATTTGCTATACGTTTAAGGGGTTGTGTGTATGTTACTAAGTGACAAAAACCGACTTTTTTTGGTTAAAATAAATATGAACATTCATACATATGTATAAGTATAACACATGTATTAGAGGTGAACATTTTTAATAGAGACTTGGTTGTATCAGAATTATTGCAAGTATACCAATTTTTCCTTAAAAAAACACCTAAATTTTAATTCACAAAAAATACGAAAACCCCGCAAAAATTTTTGTTTATTATTTGGGAAGTCGAAGTCTCGATAAGTCGAAATTTTTATATGACACATGTTTGTTCAAGTTATCGAAGTTCGACTGTATATACAAATGAGCTATATTAATCAATCCACAGCTCTGTATAATGAGGCCACTGTTAACTAAGACCGAAAATACAAATCACCGGGCCTGACTGTCCGTTTCTTAAAAAAATATCAATCGCCGGCAAGACCAAGTGAAATGCATTTGCCCTTTACCGTTGTCAGCTTCGCGTTAGCACGTAAATCGGCCCGTAAAAAACTGCATATACTCCAAACTGCTCTGCGAATGCGCCATACTACAGGGTTTCATACAACTAGCAATCGTAAATGTGTATTCCTTTCTCATCCCTATATAATACCTCCCGTGTTGTCGTAGCCAGCTTAGGAGCACACACCTATACGAACAAAGAAGAATTAGAGATGACGAAACTGTTTTAGAATAGGCGGATTTTCAACCAGTGTGGTAAAGCATCATCCTAGGAAGCAGATTCAAATTCAGTCTGAGGTAAAATCGTTTTGTTATCTTATTTATTCCTTGCCCTTATGCCACGCTAGATTATCTCCGTTATATAATTTATAGCTAGGGCGCTAAAACTAACCGTTGTAATTATTTCTTATCAATTTTATTCCTCCAAAGATAAACCTTATAATAGATATAGTATTTACATGCTAAGACAGTCAAAATGCTTCCCCCCACCATAGAGACTAGTCATAAATTCTTACCGCCATTTGCGTTGTTATTGGACAGACTATTTTCAGGTCCACTGCTGGTGCTTAGATTTGCAATGATGCCAGATCTACTGCTAGTACTGAAGTTTGCAGTTGAAACAGAGCCAAGGGTAGGCGCGTTGACTGGAGAGTTACCCGATCCGCTGGAATTTTTGACATCTTTAGGTGGTAAAATTTGGAATCTTATGTCAGAGCCTTTCGTTCGTTTTTCTAGGATACGACTGTTGTGCGGTTTAAGTTTTTTTTCGATTAATGCATATATATTTTCCTAAAAATATACAGCGTTACCGGTAAATTGATAGATTCCTGTGGGGATGTGATAGACAAGGTGGTAAGTAGTAAATTTAACCCTAATATGCATTAGGCAAAAGTGCATAATTTTTGAGATATTAAACTTTTTTTGTTTTTCTCCAAAAAGTAGATTTTAATCGTTTAAAACTTAGTTTGCCGATCGATCCACTGTACATATTTTTAACCTTTTAACCAGAATACCTGCCCAGCACACATGATCTTATGTTTGGAATAAAAAAAAAGCGAAAAAAATAATAAAATAATAATAATAAATTGTAATAAAATAATAATAATAAATTGTAATAAAATAATAAATAAATTGTAAATAAAAAGTCGTCATTTATTAGCTCACACATATACTATACTATAGTAGTGTGAGCTATGGTGATCCTAATTTTTTCGAGAAAAAAAAAAGTTGCTCCGATTTCAAAAATTTTTATATATCTTTGCGTTTCAGATGATTTTGAAACTTTTTTGTTGCGCCGTCTGTCTGTCTGTCTGTCTGTCTGTATGTCTGTCTGTCTGTCTGTCTGTCTGTCTGTGTGTCTGTATGTCTGTCTGTAACGACCAACGCGCATAACTCAAAAACCGCTTGGCCGATTTTAATGAAATTTGGTACCTGGGCTGGATCTTGGGTCGAGATGGTCCCATTTAAAAATGAACAAAATCCACCGAACACAAACCAAATAAAAGGGTGGGGATATATTTCAAAAATTAGAGTTTATGTGAAAATATGGCGTGTGTGATATCAAACGAAAGGTAATTGAGTCTGGAGTTAAACAAAATACATTTTAATTTATTTAAAAAAAAAAGGTGGGGGTATATTTCAAAAATTAGAGTTTAAGTGAAAATATGGCGTGTGTGATATCAAACGAAAGGTAATTAAGTCCGGAGTTCAACAAAATACATTTTAGTTTTTGTTTTTTTTTAAGGGTGGGGGTGGATTTCAAAAATTTGAGTTTAAGTCAAAACATGGCTTGTGTGGTATCAAACAAAAGGTAATTTAGTGTGGAGTTGAATAAAATATATTTCAGTTTTTAGTTATATTAGCTCACATAACTATAGTACCTAGTGTGAGCTTAGGGGCCCATATATTGGCAGAGTATTTTTATAGTGTATTACACTTATAGCGGTTATTAGCTCACACATATACTATACTATAGTAGTGTGAGCTATGGTGCTCCTAATTTTTTCGAGAAAAAAAAAAGTTGCTCCGATTTCAAAATTTTTTATATATCTTTGCGTTTCAGATGATTTTAAAACTTTTTTGTTGCGCCGTCTGTCTGTCTGTCTGTCTGTATGTCTGTCTGTCTGTCTGTATGTCTGTAACGACCAACGCGCATAACTCAAAAACCGCTTGGCCGATTTTAATGAAATTTGGTACCTAGGCTGGGTCTTGGGTCGAGATGGTCCCATTTAAAAATGAACAAAATCCACCAAACAGAAACCAAATAAAAGGGTGGGGGTAGATTTCAAAAATTAGAGTTTATGTGAAAATATGGCGTGTGTGATATCAAACGAAAGGTAATTGAGTCTGCAGTTAAACAAAATACATTTTAATTTATTTAAAAAAAAAAGGGTGGGGGTATATTTTAAAAAATAGAGTTTAAGTGAAAATATGGCGTGTGTGATATCAAACGAAAGGTAATTGAGTCCGGAGTTTAACAAAATACATTTTAGTTTTTTGTTTTTTTTAAGGGTGGGGGTAGATTTCAAAAATTTGAGTTTAAGTCAAAACATGGCTTGTGTGGTATCAAACAAAAGGTAATTTAGTCTGGAGTTAAATAAAATATATTTCAGTTTTTAGTTATATTAGCTCACACGTAAACTATAACTATAGTACCTAGTGTGAGCTTAGGGGCCCATATATTGGCAGAGTATTTACATAGGCCATCTGCTCTACTAATAGTAGTGTGAGCTATGGTGATCCTAATTTTTTCGAGAAAAAAAAAAGTTGCTCCGATTTCAAAAATTTTTATATATCTTTGCGTTTCAGATGATTTTGAAACTTTTTTGTTGTGCCGTCGGTCTCTCTGTCTGTCTGTCTGTCTGTATGTCTGTCTGTCTGTCTGTCTGTCTGTATGTCTGTCTGTAACGACCAACGCGCATAACTGAAAAACCGCTTGCCCGATTTTAATGAAATTTGGTGCCCAGGCTGGGTTTTGGGTCGAGATGGTCCCATTTAAAAATGAACAAAATCCACCAAACACAAGCCAAATAAAAGGGTGGGGTAGATTTTAAAAATTAGAGTTTATGTAAAAATATGGCGTGTGTAATATCAAACGAAAGGTAATTGAGTCTGGAGTTAACAAAATACATTTTAGTTAATTTAAAAAAAAAGGATGGGGGTAAATTAAAAAAATTAGTGTTTAAGTGGAAATATGGCGTGTGTGATATCAAACGAAAGGTAATTGAGTCTGGAGTTAAACAAAATACATTTTAGTTTAAAAAAAAGGGGGGGGGGTAGATTTGAAAAATTAGAGTTTAAGTCAAAACATGGCTTGTGTGGTATCAAACGAAAGGTAATTGTGTCTATAGTTCAATAAAATATACTTCAGTTTTTAGTTACATTAACTTTTACGTACACTATAACTATAGTACCTAGTGTGAGCTTAGGTGCCCATAGATTGGCAGAGTATTTTTCCAATAGGCTTTAAGTTACATTTTCCAAAACTTCCTTGCAACCTAGGTGACACTGTTTTGTAGTTTTAGAGGAATTGTAAAAACGCACGTGAAAAATGCCTCAATCCCCCCATAAGACCTAATGTACAAACCGGTCCACCAATACCAGCTGATTTTTTCAGGGTTGAGGCCTGTATTTTTTTATCCGCGTTGGTTTAAGATTTGTTGTGTAGTTTGACAGGCCCCGAATTTAAAAGCTGCTGCTAATGGTGGACTGGTTTTTACATGGGTCAAATGCAAAACCTTGGTTCAACAGCCAGTGTCAAACGGCTGTACAGAAAAAACACAGAGCATATAACCTTTGGAAACGACAACAAACCGCTCAAAACTACACAGAATTTATAGAAGCCAGAAATAGTTGCAAAATTACTATTGACGCCGCCAAAGAAACATACAATCAAAGAATAAAAAACAAGTTACTGAATTGTCCAAGTAGTTCTAGGTCCTTTTGGTCTCTTGCAAAAGCTGTTGGATCAAACTTCACCAAGTCATCCATACCACCACTTACAGATAAAAATACTCACTTAGCCACAACATCAGAGGAAAAAGCCAATATGCTGGCCAAAATCTTTTCCTACAACTCAAACCTAACAGTGCTAAATGGAAAAACTCCACTGTTCATTGAAAGGGTTTCCCACAGTTTAGTTTAGTTTAGTTTATTTATTAAACGGATAGCACCATTTTACAATTTTGAATTACAAAATACTTAAAATAACTTAAAAAATTCACTAGAGTCCCTAAATATATAAAAACACTTAGGTAATTAAAAATAAACATTCACTGTTAAACATTTTACAAACATGAATTAAGACGATTTTTTATCACACTGATAGAGTTGTTAAAAATATCAACCTGTCCTGAGAGATTATTTGCCAACCGAAGAGATCTACTAATGGGGTTATGATATGCATAGTTTGTTCCATGATATTCAATATGAAACAGCCCTACTAACCCGAGTATGGCGAGCAGCATTTAAGCCTACACAATCAAGCAAAGTTGAACAGTCGATCTCACCTTTTATCAATTTACTTATAAAGCATAAATCAATTATTATCCTACGATTCTGGAGAGACTGTATATTTAAAGTTTCTTTTTATGCAGCCATACTCATATTCGCCCCTAATGAGGTTCATTTTGTATGCACAAGTTCTTAAAAATTTATTCTGTACCCTTTCTAGGCTTTCTATATAAGCATTATAATGAAGATTCCAAATGAATGAGGCGTACTCCAAGATAGATCTAACCAATGAGCAGTATAATACTTTAAAAGTCGTATAATTAAAATCTCAAGACAATCTTGTAATAAACCCCAACATTTTAAATCCCTTTGAAACGACACCTGAAATGTGAGCCCTAAACGTTAATTTGCTGTCAACCAATATTCCTAGATCTTTAATTTCATCTTTTCTTTCAATAACTTGGTTTCCTAAGGTATACAAATTAAGAACTGTGTTATTTTTCCAAGAAAATGAAATACAGTAACATTTATTCACATTTAAATCTAAATCATTAATAGTACACCAATAATAAAAATTATCCAAATCAAGTTGTAGATTATATATGTCAAGATCCGAATAAATTATTTTATATAACTTAAAGTCATCAGCAAAATTTAGTGCTTCAGCATGCTCTATAACTTGAATAACATCATTAATAAATAAATTAAACAGAAGGGGTCCAGAATGAGAGCCCTGGGGGACACCAGATGGTACATCGATAACCTGAGACAAAGAACTGTAGATCCTAACACTCATCTTTCGGTCGGTTAAATAACTATGAAGCCATGATACCCAGGAATCTGAAAAACCCAGTCCAGTTAACTTATGTATAAGCAACCGCAAGTTGACTCTATCAAAAGCTTTGGAAAAGTCAGTATAGATAGAGTCAACCTGCAGCTGATTCTCAAAAGCCGAGATAATGCGTTTTTGATACACTCCCAAGTTAGTAACTGTTGATCTTTGAGATGTAAACCCGTGTTGTTGTGAAATTATTATTGATTTGCAGGCCCACGATAAATGCTTTGTAGTTAAGAAATCAAGTAGTTTAGGGATTTCTGACACACTGCACGGTAATTTTCAATGTTTTCCCTATTTCTATTTTTATAAATTGGTTTTAAATAACTATGTTTCCAAAAAATTGGGTATTTCCCAGTCCCTAACGATCTGTTAAATACAAATTTCAAGGGTACCGCCAAAGTAAAGACACTGTTAATTAAAAAATAAGATGGTATTCCATCTGGACCTGATGAAAATTTAACGGGTAGATCATTAATTCATTTATAATATCAGAATATGACAAAACTAATGGGTTCACATCAACAGTTTTTTCGAAATTATAATGGGGAAGATGGGCGTTATTGTCACTTTTGTAAACAGTAGAGAAATGCTCTGAAAAAAGATCAACAGTTTCATGAAGACTACCACTATTTCTATCACCCAAAAACATTGATATTGGCAGTGAGTGAACTTTACTTTGATCATTACAAAATTTCCAAAAAGATCTAGGATTATTATTTATATTTTGCTCAACTCTGCCAATATATGAATTATGACATAAAGCTGTAAGCTGTTTACATTCACTCCGTAACCGAGAAAAAACCATATAGTCCTCAATTGATTTCGACTCTTTATAATTGATATGAGCCAACTTTTTTTTACTAACAAGTCGTTTCAATTCGGGACTAAACCATTTAGGAAATGACGAAGATTTAAATTTTTTGAGAGGCACAAAATGATTAATAGCAGTATAGATAACGTCGTAAAATATTTGAACTGCCTCATCAACATCATATTCACAAAGTGAATCCCAATTGACACTTGCTATGTAATTGTTTATAGAATAATAATCTGCGTTTTTATAATCATAGTAGTACTCTTCATATTTAACAAAATTTGTACATTTTATTCTAAATGAAATATCTAGAGGTATATGATACGCGGTGCTTGAATCAATAGGATCCACAGCTCTGTCCACAAGCAACATGTCAACACTTGTAAATACCAAGTCCAAAAATCTGTTTAAATTATTAGGAATTAAGTTTTTTTGGTACATACCAAGATAGCCAAAGCAATTACCCATAATTTCGCCGGGAGATCCACTAGGACATACCGCTATAACACCATGTTCGTCATTTCTCCATCTGGCATCAGGAATATTATAATCACCAGTTAAAATCAGCTTCGCATTTGGATAGCGACATTTTATTTCTTCCACAGATGAGCAATACGTTTCATAAATATTCAAATTTGACCTAGGAGGTATGTAACAGCATCCAATAAGGTATTGTTCATGATTGTAAGTGACAAGTATAAACACTTGATTCAACAACGAGTCATCACATGGTATTCTTTTCGACACTAGATTATTTCTAACAGCAATCAGGGTTCCTCCTCCGAGTTCTGCGTGGTTATTAACTATATTTTCCCGGTCACTTCAATATATATTAAAATTTGAAAACCCCAACTCAGAGTCAGAAAAATCTGAATTTAACCAAGTTTCACATAGTAAAATTATATCATGTGTACAAGCTAATGTCCACTTTTTAAAGTGCTTTACTTTAGTTCTCATACCATCTACGTTGTGATAGGATATTAGAAATTCTTTTGACTCATTATCTCTTTTAGTGTTACCCGTTTTTACTGGTTTTTTTCCTTGACAATTCTGGGGTTCCCTTTTATGTATTTGATGGTAACATTTTCTCCAATATCTTTTTTTGTGGCAAGTTCCTCTCTAAGTTGTTTTAAATGTTTTCTTTGTGCTAGTGTTAGGTCAGAAGTAATGCTAATATTGGGATCAGTATTCTTCTTTTATTGTTAATAACTTCAATGGCTGTTTGTTTGTTATCCATTATGATTTTCAAGGGTCTGACTTTATCGCCAGGTTTCCCAACTCTCAATACCTTAACTACTTTGGTAGACACATCAAAAACTGGATGTAATAAGTCAATAATAAGCTTTTTATCATCGTTTATCTTATCTTGAACTAACTGTTTTTTGGATTCTGGGACATTGTATAACATAACATTTCTTTCACGAGTTTTCCTTTCATTCATTTCTTGTATAAAATCATTATAGCCAATATCAGCTTGCTTATCTGACCCACTATTATTATTATCTTCTAATGCATAGTTAGTTTTGGGGCGCAACATTTCTGGGTTCCTTTGATTTTCAAGGGTATTAATTTCTAAGCTACTTAACTTTTCTTCCATTTTATCAATCCTTTTTTTTAATATAGGGAGTATTCGAAGTCCTTCCTGACACACTTCGCAATAAAATTTTAGGACTCGCTTGTCCTTTAACTGCTGCATTACTATCTTCTCGGATCCTGAAAGACCTGCACATCCGCAGTGAAAAGTTAAATGACATCCATCACAATTACATGAATCGTCATCCATGACTTGCATTTCACAAACAAAACAATTTTTTGTCATTTTTCACTTATGCGTAATAAAAGCAAAATAAATATTATGCCCGGTCTCCCCTAATATTAAAACTCACACATTGAACTGATAACTTTTTATGTTGTTTATTCCGAGACAACTTTTTTATTGCCAAATGTATGTCGTTCACTGACCATTATTCAACCAAATCAATATTTATTTATTAAAACCCGTTTATATTGCACTTCAAATATTTTTTACTGTTTAATTCTGCACATGTAGATACAAAAACCATTTATTTAGACTAATTTACGCCATAAAAAACAATTAAAATCCGGAGCTTAAATTTTTAATACGTGCATCTCACGGTCAATACGACAGTATGCCAGAGGTACCCTTTTGTCACAGAAAAATACGAAAATCCCTTAAAAAGTTGGATACAAACAAAGCAATGGGTCCAGATGGCATTCCCGCGATAGTACTCAAAAATTGTGCTAACGAACTCACCCCAACTTTCGCTAAATTATTCAATTTATCTTACAGGCAAGGAGTATATCCATCATCATGAAAGTCTGCCGCAGTATAACCTATTCCAAAGAAAGGAAAAAAGACAGATCCGTTAAACTATAGACCAATTGCTCTACTTCCGATGATATCAAAAGTAATGGAAAGAGTTGTGAACAATCACCTAACCAAGTACTTGGAAAAGTACAAAATTATCACCGACAAGCAAAACGGATTTCGAAAATATAGGTCAACTGGCGATTTACTTACATACGTCACTCACTTGTGGCAAAAAGCTATTGAGTTACGGGGCGAAACAAGAACAATTGCCTTAGATATATCTAAAGCATTCGATAAAGTCTGGCAGAAAAATCTGCTCAACAAGTTCAAAGCAATGGGATTGTCGCCGAAACTTTGCACTTGGTTTAAAAGTTACCTTAAGGATAGATCGATTTATGTTGCACTGGATGGCCGGAACTCCAACTCTTACCAAATAAATGCTGGTGTGCCACAGGGAGCAATCCTTTCGCCAACACTTTTTCTGATTTACATAAATTACCTCATAGATAAAACAGCAAATCCACTTTATTGCTTTGCAGATGATGGCAATGTAGTCTCCTCAGTCATACCACCCACATGTCTATCCGCACGTGAATTTCATCATCTTAGACTAACTCAAATATCGCAGATAAATAACGACCTGGAGATAATAGAGGACTGGGACAACAAAAACCTTGTACAGTTCAACGCGCAGAAAACCCAAGCAGCCCTGTTTTCAAAAAAGACCAGCACCGGTGAGCCAAACATCATGCTATCTGGAAGTGCTGTCACATTGCAGAGTCAGTTGAACATCTTAGGAGTCACTGCAGAGACCAACATGTCTTGGCACAGTCACGTGGCAGATATAGCTAAAAGGGCGTCCCAAAAGCTTGGGGTGCTATTTCGTACAAGACATCTGTATACACCAAGCCAACTGCTGACACTCTACAAAGCCCAGATTCGACCAACCATGGAGTACTGCTCACATATATGGAGTGCGGCACCCAAACATACCTTAATGCTTTTGAACACCGTGCAAAAACGAGCTATCAAGCTGATCAATGACACCGCACTTACCTGTAGCTTGGATAGTCTCGAACATCGAAGAACTGTGGGCGATTTATCTCTCTTCTACAGGTATTATCACGGAAAATGCTCTGAAGAGTTGGCACGTATGATCCCCCCGGGAGTAGCGCCTACTAGGCGAACAAGTCAAACAGACGGTAACCATCAATTTACTGTCAAAATAGAGGCACCAAGAACCTCATTATATCAGAATTCATATCTATGGAGAACAGCATCGCTGTGGAATAAACTCCCTGCGACAGTTTTCCCTGCAGGTTACAACCTGAACCGTTTCAAAACCAACACACAACAACATTTCCGCGCACTGGCCGCTTCTCGAGCGTGATAGGGATCTCCTTGCGAATGCGCTTAATCGTAAAAAAAAATGGGTCTTATGGGAGGATTACGGTATTTTTCAAGTGCGCCTTCTATTATTCCTTTAAAATTACAAAACTGTATCAAGCAATTTTGATAATTTGTGTTCTCATGACACTAAGCAAGTTGTAACAAAATTTTGACAAATGTAGCTTAAAGATTGTTTGAAAAATAACCGCTAGAAGAAAGTGTAATACACTATTGAAAAACTAAAAAAAAACTACTTTTTATTTACAATTTATTTACTACCTAAATTTTTTATGGAGAAAAACAAAAAAAATCAATATTTCAAAAACTATTAACTTTACCACCTACCCTAGCACATCCTTAAAGGAATGTATCGAATTACCAATAACCCTTTAGATAAATGATTATTTAAGGCTGTTGGAAACTAATTCTTGAAGAAATAGAATAAAAAAGGCACTGAGTACCCGAACCAGTACCTAACCCGTATTTGACAAAACTATTTGTTTCATAAGGGCCATAATTTAGCAAAGTATTCGAAGAAGCAGGTAACTTTATAGAGACGGCAAAATACAGAGTTGTCAAAATTGTAGTTTGTCTGGCCACAATTTAACAAATAAATTAATAAAAATTGTTGTACTAAGATGAGACATACTAAGCGACAAAACATCTACTTTTCTTTTTTTTATATTGCCTTGTGTTTTCTAAAGACAAAATTTGTTTAAATACATTTTTGGTTTTCTCAGATACGTCTAGTTGTTTAATTAATTTTAGATCACAGTGGACTAAAATTAAACATGTGCAAAACAATAATGTCCTAACAACTCCGGAAAGTATTACTTTTTTAGTCTTGCAAAAGCAATTTGTAAATTGCAACAGGGTTTTATTTTGTATTCATTAAAGTTTGTAACGGTTTTAAATCTGTTTTATATAAATATTTTACACACACAAGAGATCTACTACGGTACCATCGTTTAAGGGTTCGATTTAAAACAAAATCGTACCCGACAATATCAGAAACGAAAACTCCTACAAAGTTTTTAGTAATAGTATAAATTATTGGGAAAAACTTTTTCTAATATATTGATGCGATGCCCCGTTAAAAAGGTAGCAATTTTTAAACTTTCAAAAAACTGGTATTACTCATTAATGGATTTTGACCAAAATCTAATCAACACTTTACAGTATTGTTCACTATTTAACCTAAAACTTTCATAAAAATCGGTTCAGCGGTTTAGGAGCTATTGTGGGCCTGACAGACATACACACATACACAAGGACAGACGTTACGAATTAAAACAAAATTGTCGTCGAAAACAATACCTTTCCTAGCCAATGCTGCGCGGGCTAGGAATGCAAAAATGAATACAAGGAGAGAGACGCAATACAAAAAAAAGAAACAAGTTTTTTTTCTTGATGTGTAATTTTAAGAATTGTAAAAAAAAATCTTTAAAATTAATTCTTTAACTGGGGGCCAGACCAAATTTTGACAACTCTTTATTTAAATATATCCTTGGCCTAATAAAGCGAGCACTCTATAAGAAATCCCTAATAGTCAAGAAAATGTTCATACGAAAATTCCACGTTTTTTTCGATCTTCAGTACCATCCTTAATAACTACAGAGCAGAATTTCAAGAAACACAGTAATAGGTTATGACCAAAAGTATGAAGACTTTCTGATGCCTTCAAAACAACGCCTTTAGAAAACTAATTCAAAAAGTGTAAAACTATTGTTTAAAAAGATAAAACGCATTGTTAAAATTACATGATGCATTGCGACAAATTAATTTTGGAAGACTGGACTGGTTTTTTGGACGATGAATATAAATAATTTTTGCGTAGTTTGTTTTTAAGTTAAATTTAGATTTTCAGTTTTTTGGTTGGTTTTATTTTATTTTAAGAAAATAGGTTTACAAAACCATACAAATAAAGCTTTAATATAATCATTTTCATGTTAAGATTTGAACCTATTCCTATGAGCTGTTCTACTGTTTACTGCAACATTTTAAACTTAGTAATTATTAACAGCCTTAATATAGCTATTTTTAGTTTAAATATTGTGTCTGAAATATATTTTTTAATTCACTTAGAAAGAGTCTGTATATCTCAATACTGTTTTTGTTGAAATTCCCAAAGCCTTTGCAGTTAAATCAGTTGCGAACTTCTTTATACTTTTTAAAAGATCTATAGTGTCGAGCATAAAAAAAGTAAAATTTTCGTATGAACATCTTTTTTATTAAAAATTATAATAAAATACTGTTTTAATTTACCCTAAACAAAAAATATAAATGCTACTTATTGTAACAAATAAATGAATATGTACTACATTAATATGAGTCGAGGTAAAGTTCATTTGTGGAAACTACAAATAATATTAATTTAACTTGGTTAATGCTGCCAGTTATTTTTGTTTTTTGTTTTATTTTGAATTTTTTGGAAAACCTAACCTTAAAGTTTGTTTTAATATTTTTGGGCTTTCAGCAAAAACCTTTAAAAAAAAGTCCTTGTTTGGGAAAAATTCCGATCAGGTGATAATTTCTCTCTTTGTTAAAAGTTATTTTCTTTTTGATCACCTGATCATTTTTGAAAAAATCATGCGCGTCTGCACTAAGGTCACTATATCACGAAGTTCCTTCTAAACTTCGTGATATAGTGACCTTAGTGCTTAGAAGGAACTTCGTGATATAGTGACCTTAGTTTGCACACGCTGGGAGTTTGAAGCGCCACCCTGTGTTTGACAGGGGAATGAAGAAATCACTTCCGGCAAAAAACTGAAAGAAGTCACACGTGGTGTTAAGTTTAAGACCGAAATTCCAGCCACAAGAAAAGGCCGCGGCCGCCAGTGAAAGTGTGGAACTGTTGTTAAATGAAAAAAGGTAAGCTTCTAGCGTGTTGCCGGTTTTTTTCCTTTGTTTTAAGTTTAATAGACTCCCAGAAAGAATGGATTTTGTAGCTGATAAAATTCTCTACAAGATATGTTCTTAGAACTTTTACCCTAGAACAAAGTATTTCGGAGCTTATGCCGTCTAAAGTAGAAAAAATCTGAAAATTTGCCCAAGCACGTGATTTTAGTCATTTTTGGAAATTACCTAGCTCCGTTACTACTGCTCGCAGAACAACCATAGTACCACACAATTGTAGATAATTATATCCTCTAAAAAAAGTCATATAACTCTTTTTGCGATTTAGTGTACTGGAACAAAGTTACAGGCAAAAAACTACAAACAGTGCCAATTTTTGATGGTTTTTTCAAGATGGCGGAGGAAGAACAGGGGTGGGGGTGACGAAAACTCAGATTTTTAACTACCCTTTCGACCTTAATAACATATCCAAAATTCAGAACTACCGGACCTTTTGTAGGGTAAAACTCCTCTATTCATTGTACTATACTATCCGTTTGTGAATACAGATTAACCGGAGGTAGGGGTAACGCCTGTTTTGACCCCAGTTTGGGCATCAACGAAGTAGGCAAAGTTTATAATAAATACACGGCCGTGCTTCGGATGTCACGTTAAGCGGATGGTCCCGGTTAAGAGAGTAGATGATGGGAAAGATTATCAGCAAAATTAAATCCTCCTTGAGAAAAGAAAATTGCCTACCGTTGGGGTGCTTGGCGGGTCGGCACGTTGTAGTATGAATGTTAGAGTAAATAAGTTGAGATTGTAGCGGGCACCAAGTGACTTCGAGTCAGAATATCTTAGTGTCATTCAGATGGCAAAATTTTCTGCAGTAAGCGGACAGAGGGATGAGAAAATCCGCCGCGGCCGATTCGCCGCAGCCGATTCGCCGCGGCCGATTCGCCGCGGGACAATTCGCCGCCGGTCAATTTGCCGCGGGGACAATTCGCCGCGAGATTTTTTATTTTATGGGTCTCAAAACATTATTTTTTCCATTGGAATAGGGAAACTCCAAGAGTTTATCACTTTTTTAACAAAAGCACAACAAAAATAACAACAACTACAACTCCGTCATTTTGACAAGACTGCTATAGAATTAAAGTATAGAAGTTTGGCTCGGCTGCCTAAAAGGTTGCCTATGAGTGCCCTTTTATTTCAAATATTTAATTTTTTCTTTGGTAATGCCAAACCCATTGTATACCCACTTTTTTATTTTGGTTGGTTGTGAAATTTTGGATTTTGCACTTTGGTCAAATCCAATCCGTAAATGTTCTATATATAATCCGTGTAAAATACGCCTAAAGCAATTTTAAAACTTACAGCCTTAGTCATGTTTTCATTTGATCCATTAATGACCAGTCTAACTTCATATCTTTTAGCCAACCACTTGATGATTTTAGAGATATGAGTATCAAGATCGTGCTCAGAGATGTTCTGACTTAACATCAACGTTTTTTCCCCTTTAATAGTGCTGTTTTGTTTTTGAAGTTTCTTTCTTTGCCTTTGCTGTAAGTCTTGGTCTAAATATTCCGTACCTGAAATTAAAAAATCCAAAATTTTGGTACATTCACCCTACCACCGGCACCGGTAAGTAATAATGATAATGAAATTTTTGTGATTAGTTTTCTCTTTATCCATTTGCAAAATACAAAAACAGTGCTTTGTTTGGCAACACTGCATGGTATCATGATTAAACAACAATGTTTTTAGCAGTTTGTAAAACCCGCAAAAATTTCGGGTTTTCCGGACGAGTCTAGATGATAGTAAACAAGTGGGCGAACTTAATTACCTCCCTACTAAAATAAATTAAGATATATCTAAAGAACTACTTACACCAGTCTTACAAAGGTCTTTAAGGTAGCACATATTTTTTTTTAATTAATAAAAAAAATCATAACAAAAACATTTCATGTAAAAAAAAGCACGCAATCGCCAAGTATAGAAAAACATTTCCCAACTAGTAAGAACCTTTCGTTTTAAAATTTGTATTGGAGAACTTTGCTTTATTTTGATCTCAATTCTTTTTACGGAATATCATTTTCGCGTACTTTTTTTACATGAAATGTTTTTGGATTTGGATATTATTTAAGTTTTAACGTGGTAAAATATGCGGAATATTGTTCAAAACTTTTGCCCTATTTAAAATTTTGAGGTTTTAAAATTTTTTCCCATGGTTTTATCATAGTTCCAGCCTTCCAAAGCTCAGCTCTCTACTGTCTCTGGAAGTGGGCAATGTTACTTTTCATAACTTTACATTAATAGGGGAGGGAAGTAAATTAAAAATGTTTCCTATAGTTTTATCATAGTTCATATCGGCCTTTCAAAGCTCGGCTCTCTAGCGTTTCTGGACGTAGGCAATGTTACTTTTACATAACGTTACATTTATAGGGGATCAAAGTTAATTAAAATTTTGGGGTTTTGGAATTTTTTCCTACAGTTTTATCATAGTTCCTATCAGTTTGCCAAAGCTCAGCTCTCTAGCGTTTTTGGAAGTGGGCACATAACTTTACATGTATAGGGGAGGGAAGTCAATTAGAATGTTGGGACTTTTTGATTTTTTCCAAGGGTTTGGTCATAATCTCTATCAGTCTGCCAAATGTCAGCTTTGTAGCATGTCTGAAAGTACAGTAGAATTTTGATTATCTATGCATGAGTGAGTGAGTGACAATTTCGACGGTTTTTAAAATTTCGAAACTACTTTACTGGCTCAAACGGCTTCACTCTTTTTAGTCTTCGAACTAGCATAGTATTGTCTAGAAGCTGAATTACTTCCACATTCACATGCCGATGGAGTCTCTTATTTGTATCTTCATGGCTTTTTGCGTACTTTTTTATAGTCTCTGCTACAGTTTCGATATTTAGATCTCGATGAAGGTCACTATTCACAATGTTTCTTAATACTTTATTTTAAAATCTCTGTAAAACTAGAATGTTTCTTTCCAGCGGAATTTGGCATCAAGTGTCATACCGAGATATTTTGCCTGATTTGAATATGGTACGGGAATGTTTGTATGTAATTTATATTTTTGTTTGTAAAATCAACATGAATTGATTTGGTTTCATTTAATTTTATTCGCCACTTTGTGGTCCAACTGTGAACTTCGGTCAATATCAGTATCATCGGCAAATGTTGCTAAGTGACAATTTTCTGGTTTTGGGATAAGTAGAGATAAGGGCCTAGTACGCTACCATGGGGCACGCCTGCTTGAATTTCTCTTAAATTTGAGTATGAGTCTTCCTGTTTTACTCTGAAATGTCAATCAGATATGTATGATTCTAAAATATCCGAATATTGTTTTGGCAGAAACCGTTTTAGTTTAAAATTAAGGCCTTTATGCCACACTTTGTCCAATGCTTGTGCTACATCTAGAAAGACTGCAGAACAAACTTTTCCCTCTTCTAGTGCTTTTTCTATTATATTAATAATTTTATCTATCGTGGAATGCTCGTCTCGAAAACCAAATTGATGAGATGGAATAATTTCTTATGATGGGTTTTATTCTTTTAAGCAATAATTTTTCATAGAGCTTGGATATAATTGGCCGCAAAGATATTGGCCTGTAAGATGACACGCCATGGAGTGGTTTTCCCGGTTTTGGAATCATGATAACTTCTGCAACTTTCCACATTTTAAGTACCTACTTAAGCATTAATTAGGATGCATAGTTTTACGATAGCTTTTCTGGGGAGTTGTTTTATGACTACCCCGTTAATAAGATCATACCCTGGGGCTTTTTTTGATTAATAATTAATATTTTTGATTTCTGTTAATATTTATTTTGGTGATGTAAGCTTAATATGGCCTTCGATTTGATGGGTTCCTTTAAATTAAAGTTTTTATCTGGTGCTTCATGGGCCTGAAATGTTTTTTCTAAATGACTTGCAAAAATGTCTGCTTTTTCTTCGTTACTTCTTGCCCACTGGTTGTTAGATTTTCGTATGGGTGGAATTTGGATAATTGGTCTTTTAAAATCTTTGGTTGCTTTCCAAAGGGAATCTGTAAGTTCATTAAGAAAATTGTTAATAGAGTCATTTTTTATTACGAGAATTTCTCGCCTTATGCGCTTTGTCATGTTGTTGAGATTTGTTTTGTCCCGAGGATCACGGCCTTAAGATGTCTAATTTCCTTTGGATAGTTTTTTCCCTTAAAAATTTTCTTTGGTCTTCTCAAGCTGCTTGTTGATTATTTGTAACAAAATATTCAATTTCTTTATCGATTTATTTATTTATATTATCTGACAGACTTTGTTTAAAACTAATCCAGTCGGTCAGTTTATTAACTGGTGAGTTATTTGCTTCTTTCTTTATTATGTTTTTACTAAGAGTTGGAATAATAATGAATGTAAATCAAAACTTTCTTCTATATCTATAAAACTTAAAGATATATTTTTTACTATAAAATCGGATATCGGCTCACATTGATATTCACTAATAGCTTGCAAAAGTTATTTTCCTTTAGAATTCGTCAGTCTAGATCCCCAGCAGGTATTTTTTGCATTAAAGTCACCTCCAACTACAAAACGGTTTCCTAATTTTCTGAGAAAATTAAGATTTTGATTTTTCTTTGGTAAGTGCTTTGGTGGTATATAGACAGCACTTATGACTAGTGTATATGTTTTGGTTTTTACACTTACCAATGTAGCTTGAATCTCTATGGTTTTATATCCCATCTCCTCATAGTGTGATATATTTTCTTTAATTATTACAGCACTTCCCTCATGTGCAGTGTTGCTAGGGTGAGTTGTATGATACACTTTATAACCTTTAAACTTTATGTAAGACTGGTTAGTGAAATGCGTTTTTGACACATGACATACGTCAATTTTTCTATGTCTAGAATGATGTCTAGAATAACTGGCAAGTCTTGCTGATGTTGCAAGAGACCATTGGCATTCCAGGCTAGAATTCTAAGATTACTGACCATTTTAAGGCATATTGGTAGCTCCGTTATTGCTACTTTGTAATTTAGTTAATCGCTCATCAAGTTTGTTCAATTTCTTCAAAATTAATTGTATTTTGACTACCGATATTAATATCATGTATAGTAGCTGTTGCTGCTACTTGGCTGTATGTCCTTGTCACAGAGTTTTGAGTGACTGTGTTTCTTGCATATACATAATATTCCAATACCCACGGTAACTGCCCATTCATGATGCATGTCTTTAAGCAAAAAAGACCTGATTGGTTGCTTTCAAACACATATGCATATTATTTCCATATTGCATTATTATTGCAATACCTACGGTACGTTACGATGCAGAATGCAAACATATTTGAAATAGCAAAATCAATGGGTATAAGTCTATCCTTTTTGCGGTCCTTAAGATAAAATGTCCTGATTGGTTAAACTTTTACGCATGAATATTATTTTATTCTTGTATTCGTTACGTCAAATCATCGGCGTACAGTTGGCAAAAACTCTATCTATGTAAATAAAACCATTGTGTAAATAGGTAACAGGGAGTATTGGAATATTACGTATATGGTTTCTTGTCTGTTGGTTTTGTCTATTTGTACTCACGTTTGGTATGAGATTCGGTCTCTTAGGTTTATTTTTAAATTTTTGTATTTCTTTAGCAACAAGGCATCCTCTGTAGTTAGCAGGAGGCTTGCCTCCACAGGGGCATTCTACAGTAAGATGTTTCCCCCTGCATTTTACGCAACGTGGTTCTTTAGCGCAATATATTTGTGTGTGTCCATAAGATTGACATCTTTTGCATTGAGGGACTAATTTTGAGGTTTTTAGTGCTTTTATTTCCACTTCAATCCCAAGAATACTGGAAATTTCAAAAATGTTGTTGATATCTTCATCGTGCTAAATGTGAGCATAAACATATTAAGAGGTCGTCTTGTTCTCCATTTCAGTTTGTTGCTGGCTTCCAGTGCCTTAAAACCTTTTTTTTTGTAGATCAGCTACAATTTTTTGTGGGTCACATGAGAAGTGTAGCCTATTCGCTATTACTCTAATTGGCCTTGTTTGTTTTCGTACGAGTGCCATTGATGCTTTATTTCATTAAGCATTTTAGTAACCAGCCGATAGCTGTCTGCGTCTTGTACATTTATTTTAATACTTTCATTATTTAAAACTTTTATTTTAACTCCTTGTATGATATTTAACTTTTCATAAATTATTTACGCCATTTACCATACTCGGTGGAGGTAATGGAGCTTTTTTAACCTTAGTAGGGGGTTCTTCATTTTTTGGTTTGTTGCAAGGCTCTCCAGTACCCGAGCTTTTTTGTGGTGGTGCGAGTGAAGTACCCATTCGACGTTTTTTTTTGTCTGATCCATTCAGTTTCTCTTGCCAGATCGTCCTCATCAGTAATGTAGTCCATATCGGACTCTTCTTGTTGAGTGACTTTTGTCTCTAAATCTGCTAACTTTTTTTGCATACTTTCCAGTTGACTTCGGAGATAATCCACTTGTACACTAAGTGAATTTTTTTCGTTTTGGGATTTTTTCCATTTGCTATATAAAACTTCTTCATTTTGTGTTCTAGCATGGCTATCCTGAAATAATGTGGCATTATCCATTATTTCTTGATTTTCTTTGGGTTTTTCGCTAATATCTAAAAAGCTTCACAGGTGATGGTAACCTTTTTTGCTTTTAAACATGATATATATTAAATAATAAACATTGTTTATAGATATTTAACACACATTTTCGCGCGCGCGGTTTATTATAAACAAAACAAACCCCGACTTTGACGTCGTTAGCACTATTATGTATTTACAACCCAACACAACCGTACCGAACTGCGATCGAACGAATACTGGAAAAAAAATGTTAACCAAAAGAAATGCATGAAAATATAGTAAATAAATGGACAAATGGTAATTTTATGATAAAATATAACAAACAGACAACTCAAAGGAAAAATAACTTGTTACATATCAGCTTAAACAAAAAAGAAAAAAAAATGTTTTTTTTTGCGGTTGTGTATTTTTAAACAGAGTAATTGGTAACAATAGTAAACTTCACAGTAATTTTTTCTCTAAAACATTTTATTTCTACTTTTTACTATTTTTTATGTATTTTTATTGTTAATTTTTTCTTTAACAAACTCAATATTTCTCCATCCCTACAAATTGGTTGGTGAGTAGGCCGCTTTAAGCTTTTCTTGAAAGTCGAACCTCGCGGGAGTTAGTTTTTTTTCTATTTCCCTCAAAAAAACTTGTCACCCCACAAAAACATAAAAATTGACAGACCCTGTACAAATTAATATTTAATTCGAAGGGCATTAATAAGAGCTTTTAAACAAGCTCTTTAATGCAACCCATTCAAGAAAAGAGGAAAAGCTGCTGAGCGCTTTGGGGCGTCAAATCAAACGCCTCGGTCGGTGCTTCTGCTAACTATCTTATTTATATGTTTGTTCTAAAGGTTATGAAAAAAGAATGACATATTTTTTTTCAGATGTGTCAATAAAATTTTTAACCTTTGATCTTCTAAAAAAAACAAAAATATGTCAATCATTTCCGACATTTTTATTGATGTATGTCAAAAAAAATTATTTCATTATTTTCCTTCTGTCATAAGCTTTGAACGCCCAGTATAAAAACGTCTTGAGAGTATTTTATTTTTCAAACATTTAAAAAAACTAGCAATAGAGCGGCTTACACATTACTATTTAGAAAAATCTAAATTTGGGGATTTTTTATCCCCTATATCTGTAACACCTCTGGTTGACCTAATATGAAATGAAACAGTTGTGCTATTTTGTTCATTTCACCAAAAACAAGAAAAAAGTAGAAATTTAACACACAAAACCACTTTCTATCTCTATTTCTCATTCAAAGTAACATAAGGCTATCTCTCTTAGTGTATTACATAATTTAAGAGCAAGCTTTAATATATATGCAGGGGTTTATTTATAGCATACCTGTCATAAGTTTGTAAACAGGCCTCTGAGTTTTAGTATCCAAGTCAATAATTTTAACAAGTTTTAAGTCTCTTCGTTTAGCCAGTTTCTGAGCTTCTTCCATGGTGATAACGCTGATATCATCTCCACTAAGCAATGTTATTTTGGGAATTATTGTAGTTTTCTTTTTTTTTAATTCACCTAAAGAAATTTCCAAAAGTTAAGTACGCTCCTATCAGTTGAGTTTGAGACCAATGTTAAAAGTTGATGGTTTGATTTCTTCTTTTTGAACCTTCTTCTGGGAGTGCTTGGTCTTTAGCTGCCAAAAGGAACAAATTTACCTTTCAACTTGTATAGGTGCTCCAAAAATAAACTGAACCGACTATGGGACTGTCCTTAAATTATGTAACACTCTAGGGGGGAAGGGGGGGTTTGGCCGTGCGTTACACTCAATATTTTTTTAAGTGTTTTTTTCTTGAAAATGTGTTACGAGGGGGGGAGGGGGGTTCAAAAATCCTGAATTTTTGTGTTACATATTTTAAGGACGTTCCCTATAGATTCTGGCCAGCCCTGACCCTTGAAATTTTGATTTTGAAGTTATTAAGCATGAGAATTATCATTATTTACAATTTAAATTTACATTATTTGAATGCAACTTTTTTGGTAACTTGTCACCTATACATATATTCATCAATAGGTTAAATAATTGTTTTATTTCAATTATTAAATTTCTTATTTCATAATTTATAATAATGAGGTGTGTGGGTTTTACACAAACATTTATAGCTACCTTCGAACATATAATATTTTTGATGTAGCTGCTGATAAGGCTCATATAGAAATATGACAAAAAAAAACAAATTAAACATGTGCCTATTTATTTATTTACTTTAATGCCTAGTTCACTTAAGAGGTACCTATGTTAGGGTTGGCATATCCGTTTTTTCAATGGACAGTCCATTATTTTAAGGCCGTCCATTTGTCTGGTCTATTGAACTGGCCTGTCCATTATTTTTTCCTTAAAAAACCTACTTATCGTCGGCGAAACCCGAAAAGTGTGTAACTCCCATTTGACAAAATTTACAGGAGAGACCAAAAACACTTTTTTTAAAAATTGGATTCGAAAACTCTTGATATTTAAAATATAGTCTCTACATAGGATAATTAGTATTGCTTACAACTAATTTTGTCTTTTTGCGGTATTTTAATTTTCCTAATGGACTTTCCTATGAACCAAAATTTTATGAAAATTTTATTTGGAGCTACACAAGTTGCGATAATTTAAAACCTTGGAGTGCCTACCTCAAATATTAAAAAAATTATATAAGTACAAAACGCTGTTACTAAAATCAAATTTTGTTAACTCAAAAATACTTATTTTACCACAAAAAGCATAAGTTTGGCCGATATATGACAAGATTTTATAAGTTTTAACCAGTTGAATAGTGACCAGTTTTAAGCAGTTTTGAAAAAATTTCATTAGCAATTTTTTTTATTTTTTCTATTTGTATTTAAAAGATTTTATGAGCGTCCATGTTTCAGAAGTTTTCGCCAACAAATGTTTCCATTTTTTTATAAGCACTTAAAAGATCTAATGATAATTAAAGAACAGAATATTGACCAGCTTTGATATTTGAAGAGTTTAGAAGTATTAAGTTTTAAGAAAATTTTCAAATCTTATAGAAAACATAAAAAGAAATGTTTGACTAGCATTTCTTTTTATGTTTTCTATAAGATTTTAAAAGATTTCATGAGTTTCCAGTTTCAAAAAGGTTTTAACAAACAATTTTTTCTTAAGAGTACGAGATTTTATGAGAATAAAAAAGCAAAATAATGAGCTCTTTTGAGTTTGATAAGCAAGTTTTTCTATAAGAATTTAAAAGAGTTGATGAGTATCCAGTTTAAAAAGTTTTTAGTACAGCAAATTTCATATTTGAATAATGTTTCAAAGTAGGAGACAGCTTTAAGAAGTTTTAAACTAACTTTTTCGATGAGAATTGAAAAGATTTGACTAGTAAATTTTTTGATTCTTTCTATGAGATTTTAAAAGATTTTCTGGACAGAAACTCGTTAAAGTTCGAATCATAAGGTCAATTTCTGGTGAAATCTTGTGAACCTTCAAAAGATTTGACGTGGATATGCCCGTAATAATATGCGAACATTAAATCAGATTTTCTAAGATGCTGACAAAAACTCGTGAAAGTTAATAGGATCTCGTATATATCTTCTGCGGATTATAAAACACTTCTTTCTGGTGTAATCTCATAAACTTTTAGCAGTTTAATATACATACGTGACTGGTGGGAGTTCGCGAGATCTGTTACGGATTTGACGTGGACCATAAAACCAATTTCTTATTAAATCTCGTCAACTTTCGACAGATTTAACGCGGATATGCCCGTATCAAAGTGCTTTTAGAAACTTATGAAAGTTTGTCAGATCTGCTATGGATTTAATGTGTAGCATGCAACAAATTCCTGGTTAAATCTTGTAAACTTTTAACAGATTTAACGCGGATATGCTCGTAATAATATGCTAACTCGTAACTATTTTCTGTGGATTATGAAACTCTTTTTCTGGTGTAATCTCATGAACTTTCAACTGTTTAAATATAATTGTGTATTTTAAACTGGTGAAAGTTCATAAGATTTCACTAGAAAGTGGTGTTTTATAATCCACAGAAAATACCTATGAGATCTCATGAACTTTCACGTGTTTTTTTTTTAACGAGATTTGACGCGGCATTTTTTACAGGGCATTGTTATGTTTTGTACTGATACAATGTATGAGTATGGAGTTACACATTTTCATGCTCATAAAAGATAAGTGTTTTTTAAAATAAACTGTTGGCGGGTTTTATTGTAAATTATCTTTTTAACTTTAGGTTTAAATTATAATAAAGTTAATTATCTTACTTTATATTATGCCACACTTGTTTTATTATCAAATTTCAAATCAAATTACTTGCCACAAGCGGTATTTGAGTTAACCTTATAGTAACCACGATACACTAAGACAACATCAAAAATCGTCAAATTAAGCCACTGTCAGTCACTTTTAATCAACGTTAAAATGAAAAGTTCTTTGCAAAAGAACAAACCGATTCTATACCGCGAGGGCTATATGTTCGGTTTAGTTTGGTTCGGTTCGGTTCAGTTTAAATTGATTCGGCTCGGTTCGGTTTGGTTCGATTCGGTTCGGTTTGGTTCGGTACGGCTCACACCCTCTAGGGCAAGAAGTCAGGAAAGTTTTTTTTTTGAAAAAATATGTTAGGATAGAGACCCGTTAGTCGAACTGTTGCTATTTTTTAAGACGCGTTTTTAATGTCATTGTTTTTATTAGATGTCGCTGTTTTGAATATCGCCGTTTTGATGTGTCGCTGTTTTGATATGTCGCTGTTTTAAATGTCGCTGTTTTAATATGTCGCTCTTTTAATCTGTCGCCCTTTTGATATGTCGCTGTTTTAAAATGTCGCTGTTTTAAATGTCGCTGTTTTAATATGTCGCGCTTTTAAATGTCGCTCAAATGAGACCGCTGTTTTGAATGTCGCCGTTTTAAGTATCGCTTTTTTGAACCGGAGCCTACAAAACAACCATGTAAACTGGAGATTTACACATTTTTCATTTACAAATAACAACAGACTGGAGTTCGGTTCATCAGCTAGTTTTCTATTCTACTAATTTAAAAAAAATCTGCTTGGCTAGAACAAACATAAATTTTTATAGTAATAGCTTTCGATTTTAGTTAACAGATAACAACATAATCTAAAATTCGTCCTAATGTGGAGTTACACATTTTTCGGGTTTTGCCGACGTTATGTCTCAATATTTCTTTTCTAATATTTATTATTGTATAAAGGTGCAATCCATGGGGCTTATTAATGGGCGCGATTATTTCTTAATAATCAATCAAAACCCAAGAAAAGATTAATAAAATCATAATCAAAAAATTAAAAAAGCACCTGAAAAATATTATATAATAAAATAATTTTTTACAGAAAAACTAGCTCCTTCCCCCCCAAACAAAATGAGCTTAACCTACCACATGCCGATATTATGTATAACATCCTCATTAATGTCAAAAAATATTTTTAGATAATGCAAAAATAGAATATATGCGTGAATCCGCGGAAAGTGTGCCCTTTTAATTTTTGACTTCTTATAAAGTAATTCCTGTACTGAGACAAACAGATTATTTTTAGTTGTTTATATGTACCTTGTTGATATCTATTAATGAGCAAGCTCACTAATGTATATTTTTTAAAATATAGCCGTTTTTTAAAGTAAGTAAGGTAGCGGAATGAGGATGCATGCAGCGGAATGATAAAAAGGCCTTGTTTTGGTTTATTCTAATAATTTTTTTTTAGCAAAAATAAGAATAATAAACAAATAAAAAGCAAAAAGTTATACAAGTTAACTATACTATAGTTAGTGTGATCCTAATTTTACCAAGAAAAAAAATTGCTCTGATTTTTTTTGTTGTATCTTTGCATGTAAGATGATTTTGAATTTTTTTGTCGCGCCGTCTGTCTGTCTGTATGTCCGTCTGTATGTCTGTCTGTATGTCTGTCTGTAACGACCAACGCGCACAACTCAAAAACCGCTTGCCCGATTTGAATGAAATTTGGTACCCAGACTGGGTCTTGGGTCGAAATGGTCCCATTTAAAAAGGAACAAAATCCACGGAACGCAAGCCAAATAAAAAGGTGGGGGTAGATTTTACAAATTAGAGATTATGTGAAAATATGGCGTGTGTGATATCAAACCAAAGGTAATTAAGCCTGGAGGTAAACAAAATACAGTTTAGTTTATTTTTAAAAAAAGGGTAAGGGTAGATTTCAAAAATTAGAGTTTAAGTGAAAATATGGCGTGTGATATCAAATGAAAGGTAATGGAGTTAAACAAAACACATTTTAGTTTTTTTTAAAGGGTGGGGGTAGATTTTATAAATTAGAGTCTAGGTCAAAACATGGCTTGTGTGGTATCAGACGAAAGGTAATTGAGTCTGGAGTTAAATAAATCATATTTCAGTTTTTAGTTCATTTTCCTGTCTCATTTCGACAGCGGAATGCGAAGACAGCAGAATGAGAATTGAACGGTTTTTCTTTATTTATCATCTCACCATGGGAATGATAAATCAGCTTGCTACAGCCGTTTGTATGTAGGGTGGCTGCACCAATAGTCGCCACTTTAAGAAAATTTTTCTGTTTAAAAATTTGCAGAGGCCACAATTTTATAATTATGCTAATAATTTTTGTACACAGCAATTGTTACATGATTATAGGAACCTACTACCATGTGAAAATAACCCTATTGTAATCATTAGGCAATACAGAGTTTTTTTTGTAAATGTGACTCCAGAACCCAGTGGTCACCAGGACAAAAATTTAAAAAACCCAATTCTCGCCATATTTTTTTTAATAGTCGCCACTTACTGTAAAATTATAGTTATATAAAAAAATTCATGAATTTTAAAAAGCATGTTTACTCCTAATTATTATAAACTGATTAACACATATTACATGAAAAAAAATAGCCCTTAAAAAACTTATTAATGCCTACTTAACTACTACTAATACATGTTATGAAAAAAGAAATGACATCAAAAAGTCTTTTTTATTTAGGTACTACTTATTAATATTTTGTTTAAAAGTTCTATAAGAGATTCTAATATTTTTCAAAGCAATGTTGTCAATAGAGAATGGTTCATTTCCAATTAATTCAATTGGTCCCCAGAAAAGATATTCCTTCTTAACCGTATCTTTATCTTGTTTATGGGGCCACACAAAGCAATTTTCAGTAGCTTCTTTGAGAAACTTAATTACTGCTTTTTCATGATCTTGACTCAAAACTCTTCCAATGAAAAATTGCTCATCATAGAATACAGCATAGTAGTTATCAGAAATAATTTGCAGTTTCAGTGGTGCATTTTCTTCATTGTCAGAGGCTAATTCATCAATTTCATCTGAGGTATCGTCATATTTCACAGACTCGTCATCAGAGCTGCTGCTTGTCTCTTGCTTCTTTAATTTAGTTTTTTTAATTATTTTCTTTGATTCTTTTTGTCGCAGCTTTTCCATCTTTTTTTTCTCTCTCTCAGCCTTTCTCTCTGCTTTTTCGTTTTCTTTGGCGGCCTTTTCCAATTCTCTTCTTTCAAAATATTTCTTCCATTCCTTAGAAGTTATTACTGAAGGCATCCTCTCTTTCCTTTTGGCTTTTTGTGTTTTAGTCTCGGTTTTAGTCTTTGAAAAATCTGGCCAAAATAAAGCTTTAGAAAACGGTGAATCCAGGCTTGAGATCTCATTATCCTTTTTCCAGGGTGTTTGTAAGCTATCTTTCTCAATTTTTTTAATATTTTTCTCAGTGATCACCCTTTCTTGCTCTTGTAAGATATCTTCATGTGGTATTCTGTTATTATTTTGCTCCTGGTTATCTACTTCTGCACTAAAAATTTGTTGATGGAGTATTTCTTCTTCTTGCGTGTCTTCTTCCTCTGCAGTCACATGTTTCTTTTTCTTATCTGTTTCTTTATTTGCATCTCTAGATATAGAATCCCTCTTTATTTCACTCCAAACCTTAAACAGCTCTGGCAGCTCATTCTCTTCACACCAATCTTCTTCTTTTTCAAATGTTATTTGGAACCTTAACATTGTTTCTAGACTTATGTACTTTTCCATAACTTTCAAACAATTTTTTAGGCTTGCTTTATTAGGAGATTTAATGGGATTTACTTCTGAGTTTGTTAAGGCATTAATTCTTTTTTAAGCACTTCGAAAAATCTATTTGCTCTACATTCCAAGGATAGATTCCGCATCTTTTAAACCCATTTATGACAGCATCTGATTTAGTCTGAGATAAAGCTTCCTTTAGTAGCAAAGGAAAATTTCCTTTATTCACCTGCTCTACTGAATTATTGAACTTCCAGTCATGGCAAACTTTTTTCCATGCAACTTTCAGTGGTCTGAAAAAACTGACATCACATGGCTGGATGACATGGGTCGCATTAGGATGTAGTGCTACAATTACAATTTGGTTTTCACTACAGAAGTCACTTAGTTGAGCAGTCAAATGCGACTTGTGGCCGTCAAGAAATAAAATAACTGGTCGCTCTATGTTCTGTTTTTGAAGATATGGCTCTAATACATTTGTGATATACTCAAAAAATGATACACCAGCCATTGTCTGTTTTGCCGATACCCCAATCATCTGGCACATTTCTCACTATATCTGCAGGGAGATGCTTGTAAGGATACACCAGAAAAGGAGGTAGAACTTTTCCATTTGCTAACAGACAAATTGACACGGTAATTGATTCCTTTTCAGATCCTTTAGCAATCTCATACACATTTCTTTTTCCTCTGGGGGCAATTACCTTTCCTGTTTTTGGGTACAGTAGAAAAGCGGACTCGTCGCAATTAAACACTCGAGAAGGATCATCTAACACTTCAAAAACATTCTCTTCCTTTAGCAAGTTTTCAGTTGATGAATGCCATTGACGCAAATCTTCTTCAGAAAGCTTTGCACGGGCACTAGATAAGCTCTCGGGTGTTCTTTTGGAAAGCTCTTCCTTGTGTCTTTTCATAAATAGCTGAAAAAACTTTCTTCCAGGTCTGCCATCTTGTAGATTGTATGGGACAACCCTTTCTGTATTAATTAGTATTTTCTTTACTGTGTCCAAAATATCATCTTCAACCACCGGAAATTCCGTTCGAGAAATACTTATAATCCAGTTAACCAGTTTCTTCTTCTTCAGTTAGCAAGGTTTTTGGTCCCATTTTTCGTTTTTCTGGAGTCTTGCCTTTTAATTTATCACTTAATGTTTTTCTGGGAACACCATGGAGTTCAGCAGCACTCTTTATTGAGCGCCCCAATCTGGCTGCTTCTAATGCTTTTGCCATATTTTCTTCACTATAATTAAATAGCACTCTACTCGGCTGTCATTTGGGAGCCATATTTGCATCTAAAATCAATACATTTTGCTAAAATTCTAGTAGTCGCCACAGTTTCAACCCAAACTCGCCACCCTATGGCGACAATTAAATGTTTGTATTTTATTGCATTAATTTTTATTTTTTATACAAATGTTTACATATTGAGAATAATTTTATGCAAAAATCAGTCAAAATAAGCCTAGAATGCAAAACCCAATATTCGCCACTCGGTGGCGACTATTAGAAAAATAACTATATCATTTCCAATGCTCGCCACCCCCTGTTTATCCTCTCACAAGTAAAATAGTTGTGCTTTTTCCTTAAATTATTGTTAAATAAAGGGAGTAGAAGGAATGTAAGATAAAACGCATTTAAAATTGCTTATATTACTGGTAATATTATTAAAAAAACTGTTCTACATACCTTAATCAAGAGCTCAGGCACTCTCACAAAATTGGAGGGAAAAGTGACACTTGTAAAGAATAATTTTTGACCATGTCAGTTGCCCCCTACATTGCATAAATGTCACTAATTTTAAGTAAACAACGCATGATACATTCGTTAGATGGTGCTAGTTGTTTTAAAATAGGTATTTTTTGGCTCATTTTTTGCAAATATATCCGACAGTGGCGACCATTGGTGTGATGGCGACCACTGGTGCTAGCACCCTATTCTTTAAGCAAATTTAAAGAAAAAAATGAATAAACACCTCTTTTAAAACTTCTAATCAAGAAGACTAAAACTTAACCTATGCACTGACACGTCGGTTCGAGCGAGACTGTGATTCCCCTGCATTTTGTTTACTAATATGTACAGTTGCAAACAGAAGTGATGATATCTGGGACACTTTTTAGAAATTTCGCAAAGTCCATACAAGATGTTTTTAAAATTATTTGATAAATGTTTAGATTGATTGTGTAATAGTACATCAAAACTTTTTTTAAAAGTTTTTTTGAATCTTATGTACTTAAAAATTTCAATAAAATCATAAAATTGGTGTTTGGGACAGCCAGCGGAATGAGAATTTTAGTCATTTTTTGGGGTTTGAAGTTAATTTATTTGAAAACTGTATGCCCAAAAATAATACTCTGCCAATATATGGGCCCCTAAGCTCACACTAGGTACTATAGTTATAGTGTATGTGCGAGCTAATAAAACTCAAACCTGAAATATATCTTATTCAACTCCAGACTAAATTACCTTTTGTTTGATACCACACAACCCATGTTTTGACTTAAACTCAAATTTTTGAAATCTACCCTCACCCTTAAAAAAACAAAAACTAAAATGTATTTTGTTTAACCTTTCGTTGGATACCACACACGCCATGTCTCGAAATTGTGGCGTATACGAAACGTCAGCAAGGAAGCCATCCTCTTTCTTGCGCAGGTGTGTGTAAGAGAAAGTATCATGCGGATTGTATGAAAATACCAAGCGATGCTGTTGCTATTATACAGAGTGTACCCGGATTATTTTGGCAGTGCCCAACCTGCAGAAGCCTGCCTACTGAATCTATTACATCTAGCCTAGAGGATTGTATTGAAGCCAAATTTAACTTAGTCAAAAAGACCTTACTGGACGAAATTAGCTTGAAACTCGATCATAAATTACAAAATTTTTCCTCTTCAACTTCAACTGAAAACCAACCTACTTATTCTGATATAATCAAGAGATAGACATGCTCCAACTTTGTAATTAAGCCGAAAGATGTAAATCAAAACAATACGCAAACAAAAACTGATATTCTTCATCAACTTGAACCGGCCCAGGATATGATCCAGATTAATCGTGTCAAACATATATCGAACGGAGGCATCGTTTTATCCACCGATCATACTGATGGTCAGCGAATAAAGGACTTGGTGACAAAGAACCTAGCCGAAGGATATGAAATCCGAGAATCGAAATCTGCATCTCCAATGGTGCGAATTGTTGAACTTTCAACTGAATACAATAAGGACATTCTGTTAAATCATTTAAAAGCACAAAAATCAATTTTTAACGAATTTGCTGAAATTAAAATGCTTAAAGTCTGGCCGACAAAAAATAATAATAATATTTTTCATGTGATACTGCAGTTAGATATGCTTACTTATAAGAAACTTACTGATCAAAAATGTATTGTTATCGGTCTTGACAACTGTAGAATTTACGATGCGACTTCAGTATCACGCTGTTTCAAATGTAATCAATTCGGTCATTCAAAAAAATACTATCAAAAAGACCCCTCCTCCGAGTGGACATTCTGTGGAGAGGGACATGAAGTAAAGGACTGTAACAACTCTGCCAATAAGTCCTGCGTCAACTGTAAATATCTTAAAAATAAGTATGATCTAAATATTTCAAAAAATCATCCTTGCTGGGACTATAATAATTGTTACGCCTATAAACAAGCTAATCAGAAATATAGGTCGGAAATATTTGGGTCCACCATATAGCCATCACAAGTCCCTGCCCCCCAAAATACCGTGATCGACCGTATTGGTACCTCCCACAATAATACAATAATTCAATAAATCAACCAAATCCGGGGCCAGTGCAGTTGGTCGAGTTTCAGCGTAGCCGTGACTTCTTATCACTGTACTATCAAAATGTTCGCGGGCTTCGTACGAAAACAAAACAACTTTTCAATGCAACACTTACCTGTGATTTTTCAGTCATAGGGCTCACTGAAACTTGGCTATGTCCTGGCATACACGACGCAGAATTATTTCAGCCAGAATATTGTATATTTAGATCAGACAGAAATTATGATGAGGTGAAACAAAATTTGGGGGGTGGAGTCTTATTGGCGGTGAGGAAAGCATTTCAAACTACCAGTTTAAAACTTAAATTACCAGTTGCAATTCGCGACACAATTGACATTCTAGGAGTCAAAATATCTTTTTCCAGCAATCTTCATATGTACATAATCTTAACATACATTCCGCCAGGCAAAATTTCTTTTCTATATGAACTCCTTTTTGAATACCTGTCCTCTCTTACTTATTTATTTAACGAAAAAGTAATCTTTCTAGGAGACTTTAATTACTCGGAATATGTAGCTTATGTGGAAGGAGCACTTCCTTCTAGTGGGTTAAATCATTTGGTTAACTTTATGAGTTTTTTGGATTGGCAGCAAATAAACACTATAAAAAACTCTGATAATCGATTACTTGATATTGTCTTATCCTCTTGTCCTAATTTAATCTTTTTGCAGAGATGTCATGATATTCTGCTTAATGAAGACAGGTGCGATCCTACCTTGTTAATAAAATATCAAATAAATGACGACAAAAAGCTTAAGTCGTATGTAATGGATGATGTATTTTACAATTTTAAGAGGGTTGACCTAGGAATTTTATACCCAAGCTTAGCAGAAATCGACTGGCGAATTCTTGAATCAATAGGTGATGTAAACACAGCTGTTGAACTTTTTTATCATAAACTGTATCTTTGTCTGGATGACCTTGTGCCTAAAACACTTAAAAATCGGCGAAAATATCCTCCTTGGTTTACCTCTGACATAATTAAATCGATAAAACAAAAACATAAATTTTTCCAAAAACACAAAAAATTTGGCAATGATACTTATTTAGATAAATTTCGGGAATTACGCGATAAAATAAAGCGCGATATAGAAACCTCATATCAAAACTATTGTACTCAGCTTGAGTCAAACCTAGCATCTCAGCCTGGAAATTTCTGGCGCCTTATTCAATCCTCACAGAAAATCAATAGCCGACCTCCTAACATGCAAAACCAACATGGTGAGTGCTTATCTGACCCACAGATTATCGCCAATGCCTTCGCCAAATACTTTCAGTCATTGTATACCTCAGATCAACAGATCCCCATAGCACATATGAATACTGAAGACCCTTCGATTACTAATGAAATATCGCTTAAAAAGTTTCAGGAATCTGAGGTATTGCGAGCCCTGAGGAGTTTAAAACCGAAGGCTATTGTTGGTCCAGATAAAATTCCAGCATTTCTGTTGAAAGACTGTGCCCATATATTTTCTTATCCTTTGACTATTTTGTTTAATTTATCCTTGAAACAAAAAACTTTTCCAGACACTTGGAAAGCATCTAAGATTATACCAGTCTATAAAAAACAAGAAAAAAGCCTAATCGAAAATTACAGACGCATCACCATTATTAACAATTTTTCAAAATGCTTTGAATGTGTCCTTCATACTTCACTCTACCCTGCTTTGTCTGGCCGGATTGACTCGAGACAACATGGATTCATGAAAAACAAATCAACTTCCACTAATTTAGTCACAGTTACCCAATTTATTGCTGAATCAATAGATATGAATGCTCAAGTTGATGTGGTCTACACAGACTTTTCTAAAGCATTTGATCGGCTGGACCACAGCATTTTACAACATACTTTTGAACACTTTGGACTGTCTGATGATCTTTGTATTTTTCTCAAATCATACCTAACTAAGAGACCGCAATACATTGAATGTTGTGGTCGAGCTTCATCTACAATTATTGCTAGCTCTGGGGTCCCTCAGGGATCGATATTGGGCCCATTATTTTTCATTGCTTTTATTAATAGTATTTTAAACGACATTCAGGTTATTTGTCTATTATATGCTGATGATCTTAAAATATTTTGTCGAATAAATAATTTATCTGACTGCGAAAGACTTCAAAATGCCCTAAATAGAGTTAATACTTGGTGTCACTCTAATTTACTACCACTAAATCCTATCAAATGTAACATTGTCTCCTTCTCTCTTAAGCAACAGGTAATTCAGTTTGACTATTCTTTCGATGGCGCCATATTGCCTAGATCACTGGAATTTAAAGACCTCAGTATAACATTCGACAGTGCTCTTTCTTTTGTCCCTCATATAGGGGATATTGTTAAGAAGAGTTATCAAATGCTTGGTTTTATAATCCGCAATTCTCAACATTTTAAGAATATCGCTAGTTTAAAATTATTATATTTTGCGTACGTCCGATCAAGATTAGAATACTCGTCTATTGTGTGGTCACCGTGCTACCCAACACATATTGACTCAATTGAAAAAATTCAGCGCAAATTTTTAAAATACCTGGCTTTTAAATTGGACGGTGTGTACCCAGAAATAGGAACACCAAATGAGGTCCTTTGTAATAGGTTTAATATCAGTTCTCTAAAAGATAGACGCAGTTTGGCCGAGATACAGTTCATTTATAAAATTATTAACAACCAAATCGACTCGCCAGAACTATTGCAACAATTAAACTTTTTAGTACCTAGAACTTCGGCTCGATTGACAGTGCCATTTTATTTACCAAACCAACGAACCAACATTTACAAAAATGCCCCTTTAACAAGAGCCTGCAACACTTGTAATTCTTACAATGATCGATGTGACATATTTAATTGCAGTATCGCTTATTTAAAAAAATTACGGCTGTCCTAAATCACTATTAACTTATTATTTATTTCTTTTATAAACACTATCTTTTATTAGCTGTAATCAACTTCAACTGTATTTTTCCCACTCTGTAATTGGGTTTGTTCCTGTTCAGTGGCTGTAAAATAAAATAAAATAAAATAAAATAAAAATATTTTCAAGTAAACTCTAATTTTTGAAATCTACCCCCACCCTTTTTGAGAAAAAAAACTAAAATGTATTTTGTTTAACTCCATACTCAATTACCTTTCGTTTGATATCATACATGCCATATTTTCACATAAACTCTAATTTTTGAAATCTTCCCCCACCCTTTTACTTGGCTTGTGTTCGGTGGATTTTGTTCATTTTTAAATGGGACCATCTCGACCCAAGACCCAGTCCAGGTACCAAATTTCATTAAAATCGGCCTAGCGGTTTTTGAGTTATGCGCGTTGGTCATTACAGACAGACATACAGACAGACACACACAGACAGACGGCGCGACAAAAAAGTTTCAAAATCATCTGAAACGCAAAGATATATAAAAAATTTTGAAATCGGAGCAACTCTTTTTTTCTCAAAAAAATTAGGATCACCATAGCTCACACTACTATAGTATAGTATATGTGTGAGCTAAAATTGTATTGTCAGTCAAGTTATAATTTCATGATCTTTGCAGAAATATAATATTTACCACTACATCTATTTTATACAAGTAGTTGCAGGTTGTCTCCCTCAAATAGCACATATAGTTTAATAAATACAGTATTTCATAAAAATTTTCCACTACAGCATTATTACCCTTGAAACATAAAGAAACTTTTAAATTTAGGATTATGTTTTTAAAAATTATTTGGGCTGCAGTCATTTTTCTAAAAAATTTCAATTGAGCTGACATTTCCACCAAAAATATCTAATTTTTCCTAAAACTTTCACCAGCTGCATCATTTTTATGCTTCTTTTTCAATAATTTTTTTTCTACAATGCCTTTTGTTTCAAAAATTATCTAATTTAAAAAAAAAAAATTGCCTTCAGCCTGGGCAATTGCTTTTAATTTTCTGCAACTTATTTTTGTAGCAATTTTTTCTAATACTACAAGCATTTTTTGCAATATCTAGATGCCAGTAAAAAGACCAAAGTTGTGCACCATGTTAAAAATTGGCTTTTTAGCGTTTATAAATTATAAAACTGAACAGCATACATGTTTCAAAAATGTCCTTTAATTTTTTTAAGAAAATATGGCAACCTTAGGTATGTACCTGTTATTAATGAAGGCTCTAGGCGTTTGGGTATGTAAGTGGTAAAATAGATTGTATTCTCCATACATACCTGTATCAGGATCCCTTTCATACAAAATATTGCTGCTAGGTTTTGAAGAGAAGGCAGTTATTTGAGCAGCTCTTTGCACCAAGCTCTGCGCTGGTTGAAAGTGGCTCCTGCATAAAGTTTTACTTAAACTGCTTATGGAGATTAATTTTAGCGATCGAGACACTATGCAAAAAGACATTTTTCCAAAAAAAACAAATTTTTAAGTAAAAATAACAAATGTTTATTTCGTAGGTTATGGCATTTTTTGTGTTTTGTTTATGGCGTATTCTATTGAGAAAAAGAGTGCAGCACTGGTGCACAACTGGCTCGGTATCTGTAATCCATTGACATGCACATTGCACTTTTTCTGTTTTCGTATTTCATTCAGGAACTTATGAATTCAGTTTTGCACTGAGTGCGGCTTTTTCGTTACCGGCTCTGAGGGCTCGTGCCGCACCGAAAACTTTTTCCCGCCATTAATTTTAAACGCTTATTATTTTCGTGGGAAGTAAAAATGAGTGCAGATAAAGTGAGCGATTTTTTATTATTTTCCTTGCTGCTAAGTAGTAGCAGCACGGATCACCTAACAAAGTGATCCGTGGTAGCAGCGATGAAGATGAAGAGGAACAGTTTTGTGCAATGCAAACAATAAGAACGGAACCCCCAAAAATCAAAAACTTTATTGACAATGTAGTTTACAGACAGAGGCGTATATAAGGGGGGCCGGGGGGCCCGGCTCCCCCCCGAAGCTAAGATTTTTTTAGATATTTTCCACATATTTCATGAATACAAGCATAAAATACGGCATCATGAGGTCTTGCCCCCCCCCCTGCTGCACTCGGTGCAAATTTTTGACAGCACCGTTCCAGTGTCAGTGCACCACCAGTGCTGCACTCATTTTCCCAATGGATTACGCCATTGGAATTGTGGGGTTCGTTCACAAACTGCACGGTCCCTAGACAGGGTGCGTTCACAAACTGTACTTGTCTAGCCAAAAGCCAAAAGATAATCTACAGGGTTAGTCAAAAGACGAAAAGGTTATGTTATTTTGTGAATATCTAAATTTAACAGTTTTTTGACTAATAAACTTTTTTAAAATGGGAATTTTTTAACAGAGCATCGCATTAATACGCGGTTTTCGGAATGTTCTAGACTACATTTTATCCAATAATTTGTGTTATAACCAAAAATATTTCCAAAAAACTGTTTTCTAATATGATATATCATGGAGTTCACTTGAAGTGTACTAATAGGCTAGCTAGGAAGGTATCAGATCCATCATGGATCCATCATGGATCCATCTATTTTTATTTATTTGCATATAAAAATCGAATTTATTATAATTCTTTTAAAGTGGTCTTTTTTGAATAAGGCAGACTTTTTTCTTTCAAACGAAAATTTAACATATTTGCCCTATAATAAACTCCCAAAAGTCAAAGTGCATAAGGCCAGGACTAAGGTAAAGACAACCTACCAGAGTGAAAATATCGATTTTCGGCAACTGTTAGGAACAGTTGTTTTTCTAAAAGCGTGAGGAAAATCATAAATTAAATAATCTGTTTTTCAAAAAAATTGAATTTTAGTGTATAAAAGAGGCGGTAAATTGGAAACAGGTAATAATACAAAAGACTTACTCAAAAATAAAGAAAACACCCTATATATTGGCACTTTTGTAATGTAGAATAACGAAATGCAATAAAATTGTTTGACTATACAAAGTATTTAGGTAATAAAATTTTGCACATTGTTAACAATGCACAAACTCGAATTTTCCGTACGCTCGTAGAAAATTTATCTCTATTTTTAAATAGATAATATATGCGTTTGTACCTATGATATCTGTCTTAATCATAAAATAAAGAGCAGTTTAATAAATTAAGTTTCAATAAAAACACGTTATTATTTTCAAAAAACTTATTTTAATTATAAAATATTGCTACAATTCTAAACTGTACAAAAGTTATAAACAAAAAAATAATAGTATGGTTATAAAAAATATACAATAAAAATATATATCAACCTACAAGGTTGTTAATAAACACTATTTAAAAAAAATGTAATTTTTCTATACTTTATCTGGCACTGAACACTGGTTATGTGTGAGGTATATTTGTAAAAAAAATCCTATTGTAAAAAAGTGGAAATAGAAATTGAATAAAAAAAAAATGGCAGTCTGAAATTAAAATTAGATATTCTAACTAAACAGTAATAGAAACTAGAAACATTAACATATCTATATTATAATTATAACATTAGTATTTACAAGGGATTATGCAAACGTAAAAAATACAGAATGCTCAAGCGTATACATTTGCAACTCCTTAGGCCTGATTCGCAGTTTTGCTTTTAGCTGCTGGGTATCTCGAAAAGAGAAAGAAAGGCCTTGGGCTCGAACTTGAATCTTATTTTTTTGTAGGTAGGTGGTAGGTATAATATTCCTATTAAATATTTTTGATTTTTTTTCGTATTTTCTTTTTTTAGCATATTACATTACATTCAGAAAAAGAAATATGGAGATTAAAGTACCTACTATATACCTACTACAAATTTAAAGGATTTATATTATCTTCAACATATTTTTGAGTCGCGAAATTTTGTTCAAAAATATTTTTGTTTGAAAACCATTGGTTCGAAAGCATTAGTTGCAAAAACAATTGTTTAAAAACCAATGTTATAATGGGTAACCATATTGACAAACATTACTTAAATTGGTAGTGACTTAAAAATCGATTGAAAAACATAATTTTTTTTATTACCCCTTTAAACTAACGCTTTTTTATATAGTTGAATAGCTGATGCTTTCGAACTAAGTCTTATGACCCCATATTTTCGTTAGTATATATGTATTTCTGGTTATGAAATTTTAAAAAGAAATTTTTTTGTATATAAAAGTATTTTTAATACGAGCTTTAACATAAATAGGAGTTTCTTTTTTCTATAAAATTCACTTATTTAACTTAAAGCTTATTTTGCATTAACTTGCATATTAAATATATATTTATTTTATATTGCACAAACAAACTCCAAAATCAAATATAAATAAAAATAAATTTATATTTTTTTTCCAAAAATTTAAACATAAATTGCGAGGTGTAACTCCTACATTTTTTCGATAAACGAAAACAGTCTTTTTGGTTTAAGGATTCATCAACCCATCGTTTTAAATTTTTTGAGCACGATTTTTTAATTTTACTACAAATTGTCATTAAAAAAAACGCAAAAAGAGATCTAAAATCTGATAAAAATGAAAAATGACGGGTAAAAATGAGCCCTTTAAGTATGTATACAAAAAAGTACATTTGGATCAATTAAGAGATTCCTAAATCTATAGAAAAAAAGGTGAGCTGCAAAATTATCCAGCGTGTTTCAATGTAACGTCCTGTATACTTATATCTCGAGAAGTAACTACCTACTTTCTAAGAATTATTTATATACATAGGAAACCAAAAATCTTTGTTTAGCTACTGACTAGTGTGCTTACCAATTTTTTAAATCTCCTCGAGACATCAATGTTAATTCTATTTTTAAATGTACTTTTGTGTATCAATACTACTTTTTGTATTTTTATATTATAGTTTAATCTAAGTTTTCTAACACTATCTAAAGCATAGGAACAAAATCTCTCTTCTTTATGATCTTAAAAATTAATATGTACAAAAAGTGACTTAACTTAGTTTATTTCTTTTCGCGTGTCCACAAAAAAAGGTTTTTACTACAATCTAACAGTTTGTAAGTAGAATATTTTGGTTTTATTTTTGTTATTTATATTGCACAATCCATAAATAGTTTTATATTTCGGGATTTACAAAAAAAATATTAAACCCGTATTTTGTAAAATATTAATAGCATAATTTGAGTATAAATTTTTTTCTCGAGTTTCGTTAAGTTTGGATTTATCAAGTAGGTAGGTATATTGTCAAAGTTTAGAGAGTTAATATTTATATTATGCTCCTTTAATTTTAATACAGAGTATATGAATAAAGACATAGATGCAAAAACGCTTTGTCACCAATCTAAAATTTGATTTCTAGAATCGATTCAAGTATCTTGCAACTCTTACCGAGAAAAAAAAAGGTCGCAGAAACCAAAAACAAACTAAATAGTTTCAATCGAATTAAATTTGACCTAAAAATCTCAGACATTGCAGCAGCATAAAGGAAATAAATCAATTTTTTTTTTAATTTCAAAGTTTTTTAGATGGTAGGTAATGAAACGTTTGCGGATCCAGCTATGTTTCAATGGGAAACCCTGTATATAAAATTCTTGTGTTTACATTCAATAGGGACACCCTAAAGTTTGACGACATACCTTATTGACATCCTCTAAAATAGTCTGGGATCCGGGGCAAGATTTTGTAAATATTTTTAAGAGATAGATAAAAAATCTTGGTGTCGAATGTCGAGCTAATAGAAAAACTGAAATTTAGGAAAAATGGTATCAAAAAATAGGTAAGTTTCGTTGGATATCACAGAGTAAATTTAACCCTTTCCTAAACTGCAAGTTTTTGCCGCCTTTTTCTGTGGTCTGGTGTAAGAAATCAGGAGGTGAAGACCCCCATAGAACTGGCTACTTCGTCCCCAAACTAAATGGGGTTACCAAAACCCCCTTGACAAGGGCCCTTCCTTATAATACAAAAAAGGTCTCACATTTTTATTTCACTTTTTAAAGCGTATCTTGTTGCCCTCCCCCCAAAGGATTTTTTATAATATTATGTATATGTATACTACCCCAACTTGTACAGAATGATTTTTTAAAGGTTTTCGGATATTTCTGGACACAAAAACTTTTAACTACCTAAATTAAGACTCAAATCTTCAGTCATCGCTTTCCTTATTTATTTTATATAGACCAGTGTAAAAAAGACAAAAATAAGTAACAGTCTGGAAACTATTGAAGGGAAATATAATGCCACCAACAGGAAAAATAAATTATACTTGATCCGAGTTAAGAGGGTAAAAAGTTTTAGGGGTGGTAGCCGTTTTTCAAGGTTTTCAGCGAAACTAGACCTCCTATCGAAAAAGTTACAGGTCATAAGAAGTTCAATGACTTTTTTCTAAACTTTTTAGTTTATATAAACTAAAATTTACCAAGCAAAAGCGAAACATTTTTTTTTTTTTGATTTTTATATTTCACATTTTTTTTATTTTTCACGAAACTTGATGTATTTAATACCTACGTTATAATATTTATAATATACATTTTATTTTGGTTTTAAACTTAAAAAGAGGCTCAATTTTCACCCTAAAACAACAGTGCTCATTTTTTTCGAAAAGACGTCTATTTTAAGATGGTGTAAGAAAATATACATTACTATAAACAGATTTGCCAGAAAATACCAAAAAGTGACACGGTAAAAATAAAAAATAGCGTAGGCGAGATGAAATTGCAGTAATTTTATTTTGTAATTTTTTGAACTGCCTAAATTATTTTATTATTGGCAAATTTTGCCATAGTGATGGTCATTTTTTTAGACTATCTAAAAATAGCCGTTTAAAAAAATTACTTTAAAATCAGTTTAAAAAAAAATCTGCACTTGGGCATTTTAAAAATGGGGCCTTATTTTTGGTTTTATATCAAAATAAAATGTAACAATCAATTTACAAAAATTACAATGTTAGGACACAAGTAGGTGTATTTCCACCAAATTTTGTCATACACAAAATAATTTGAAGATAAAAATCAAAAATAGAAATACCGTTCCGTCAAATTTTAGGTTATGTAAAACAAAAGACCTTTTTATTACAACAGCCTTGGTTGCTCAGTGCGTTCGCGCATCAAACACAAGTGAGTTAAGGAATCTCGCTTGCTACAGTGGCGGGTTCGATCCCCGTCGGTTGCCGAAGTCGGGCGCAGCTGATATTTATGGGATTCCTGGGGATTATCAAATGTAATATTGTCCTACCCCTTCATTCACGCCGGCAACTAGGCCGGATGTGGTCGGATATCTCGTGAAGGCGGACTTTGTTACACTTCTGCCCTACTTTTGCAAAACCTAGTAACTAAGTTTTTGATAACTTTTCAGGAGAGCGTTTTTTCTGAAATATTTTGCCATTTAGCTAATGGGAAATAATAAAATTGAATTGGCTATTATCGCGAAACCGTCGTAAGAGATAAAAATACAAAGAAAATATATTATATGTAGTTTTTTGCGCCGGTCTCAAAAGTGCAAAAAAATTTAAAACCTAGTAAATCGAGTTGCTAGGTTTTGCAAAAATAGGGCAGACTTGCCTTCAGTCGGTAGGCCATTCTAAAGGACCGGATAAAAAAATACCCGGTCTGGAGTTCCAAGAGTGGCCGATGACCCGTGCAAAGAGTCACGGTTAGCAAATGGGGAAAAAAACTTTTCTATTACCTATAACTATTTTATTTAACTTTTTTCGATAGGGAATCAAATTTCGCTTAAAACCGTAAAAATTATTATCCAACCTAAAAGCTCTACCCACTTTACCCCAATACCTCGGATCGAGTCTAATTTTATTTACCTATAGGCTGCGATAGATTTTCTATTAATTCCAATGGTTTTAATGCTGTTATGAACTTTTTCCATTCCAAAAGGCATCTGGATTTTTATTCTTGACGGCCCGTGAGGTGATGTGCGGTGAGCTCTCCCCTCGTGGATTTATTTCCCCGTGTAAAAAGATGGTGAAAGCGTTCCAAGTCCAACCATGAAAGTGAACTTTTCGCTCATCTCACTGGTTTAAGAAAGAAATATTTATTAGATTTTTTTAATAGTTAAATCTTTGTTATGTTTCAGGAAATTTAAGCTTTTTCTACACATTTTAGTATACCAGAAGTATCCGAAATACACCTAAAACATTCTTAGCACACCCTGTACGTTTTTAAAAAGATTATAATCCTTTGATTCTAAAGGCATTTTTTTCTTTTACCATTAAAAAACTAAGTTTTAAATTATACTCGGGCACAGTTTACCTAAATGTCGTTATAGCTAAAAAAATTAAGGTACGATTTTCACTATATACAACTACCACCCTGGAAGGGGCTATATTAAAAACTAAAAAACAATTTGAAAATAAGTCTTTTGAATGCTAATTTAAAAATCACTAGAATATTTTTTCAAAAACAGTCTATATCGAAAATCACCGAACCGCTATCGAAAAACATTATCAGCATTCGTCCAAAGTTTTTCTATTTTGTCCAATAATTCTCCCCACTCCTTAAACCCTCACCAATGAACATCGTGAACATCGGTGGGAGTAAGGACCTCAATCTCTTTGTTTTTTGAGGGAGGTGGGGTAAATTCGTCAGGCCTAATGTTTGTTTCATTTTGTTTTAAAGTCTCTGAGGAGTAACCTGCCGATTCTGCCACCATGCGCTCGATTTGGTGGAGGCATTCTTTAACGTAGTCCTGAAACAGAAAAAAAACACCTCTTTAGCGGCAGTTCGTCGGGTGAAGTAGGTGCACATTTTTTAAAATCTTATTGTAGAGAAGGGTGGGGTGAGTTTGTAAACTGGGAGACTATAGACACACACTGTTTTTGGGTATTCGGCACAGAATTTCATTAGGGACTTATTGCAATAAAGCCAGGCACAAATTGTGCCGGGCACTATATTCATAGCTTCGCATTAAAATTTGACAGTTGATCTTTAAAAATTGACATACCAAAGTTGAATTTATAAATCCAGTCGTTTATTTTCCATTAATAGTGGCGTCACTTTTAATTCCGGCTCTTATAATACACAATGGCATAACTTTGAAAGAAGATAGCTGTTCTTATAATGCGAAACTGTCAATATAGTGCCTGGCACTATTGCAATAAGTCCCTATTAGCTCTATTCCCAACGGTGTGGCTAAAATGCGTGGGGCCCCAGGGCAAACATTTTGGGGGGGCCCTCATAACTCCTAAGAATATAAAATGTGTCTTTTGCCATAATAACAAAATATTTTGTTTTTAATTTGCAAAATCATTCATTTGATCGTTTTACAACGTATTTTAAAGCTGGCTTTTTTAAAGCAAGCTATTTTATAAATTATAATTATGTATATAAAAAATACATTGACAGTGGCAAATCCAGGATGTCCGGAGGGGAGGGACCAAGAAGGCAGTCAAAACATTTTTTGTAATAAGGCTGAACTTTGAACTTAAGAACCTGATGAAAATAAAACGCACTGCAGGCAAAAATTTTAGTAAAAGTTAAGTAATTTTGATTTTCAGTTAAAATTCAGATTAACAAGTTATTTGTTACATTTAAGTTATGAATTTATTGCCGCTTAAAAACTATGTTTTTACTGGGGCCGCTGGGGCCCCTTTTACGCCGGGGCCCTGGGCACTGTCCCGGTTTGCCCAACGATAGCTACGACACTGCCCATTCCCCTATTCTCAGTTATCGCATACGAGTAAAAAAAAACTACTTTTTTCAAATTTTTACAGGTGCCTGATCTAATATTTTAACAGCTTTCCAAGTTTGTAATTCATTATATGTATTATTTTTATTTCAAATAAAAAATTTTAAGAAAATATATTGGACTATATTTAGAAAGCAAAATGATTTTTTTAATGTGCACAGGGTAAGAGACTTTGGACATAGTAACTAAACTCTCCCAATTTCGTCCATTGTGTTCCCTCTTTATTTTTATTTGCTTTTAATTTGGAGAAAGACTAGAAGGTGAAAAAGAGACCCACAGGGGGTTTCGCCTTACATAATGCAATATGTATTAATGTCCAATGTTTAAGTCACTTTTTTTTAGTTTCTTAGTTTTGTAGTAGCTCATTTGTTTTATTTGTATTTTTAAGAATACTTTTATAAATATTTTTGCTGATGATTCTGCCAGAAGTTAATTTTTATTAACTTCCCAACATGCACAGTGGCGTAGCTATCTGGTGGCCCCGGGTGGCAAGAGTATTTTTGGAGCCCTGTAATCTAGAGAAAAATCTGACCTTGATAGGGTATATCATGTTCCGAAGATAAAAAGATTTCATTACATTTACAAGTATTTTTGATGCCGTGGGTGAAAGTTTTCGCAGTGTTAGTCTATAAATTCAGGCAAACTACATTATTTTAAATATTACTAAAAGTACAATTTTGATAGGAATAAATTTTAAAATAAATAAAATTGTGTGAAAGTGAAAAAACTTTACTTTTTACCCCCTTTCCATTGTAAATTGACCAAGTTGTATTAAATTTAGTATATCAATAAGAATTGTATTCCTACCCCTTCTAACTTCTAAAACACCGTTTTAGGCAAAAAAAATATCAATACAAAATATTATTAAAACAATAAAACCTGGCCAGTGCCAACCTGGCCAGTGCCTTTTGCTACCTTATGGAGATTTTTCAAACAAAATAGATGCGTGCGTTTTCTTTGTCATTTTCTTTTAGGCTTAATAGCCTCTAAAAACAAATAAGTACTCAATTTAAATAATTAATAATAGCGCTACACAGTAAATGCATGGATTAACAATTTAAGATCTTTTTAGAAAACGAATTTTTTATTTTAAGTTCTTGAAGATTGGGAAATTCAGAAGGAATATTGGAAAGCTTATCTTTTACTGTAAAAATATAAGAATGTGAAAATCGTCAAATTTTGAAAAAAGTAAAAAAAAAAGAATTTTTTTTTTAATCCACACTATATTTGAAACGTCATCGTCAGGGCAAGAAGGATACAAACTCACGGTCCCTAGAATTAGGCCGATCTTCATCTTATATATTATATATGTCAAATTTTTTACGTCACTGGTGGTCCAGCTGATTTTTGTAAACAAAAGTTAGATGAACAACTTATATTTTTAGAATTTTTTAAAAACTAAGGCAATTTTCCTACTGTTTTTTAGTATATTCTTATAAAATAACATTTTTGAGGTATACCAGTCGGTATTTTTTTTTAGCCCGCTTGATTTTTCTTTACACAAAAATTAAAATTCGTAGAAAATAATGTGTTCGTTTTAGCTTCAAAAGTAATCCGCCTTTGTTTACTTCCCAAGTCCTCGGTTTACCTTTGATACTAAACGATCACATTCAGTTTGACTTGTATTTTAAGTTTTGTGTAATAAAAAATAAAGCGGGCTAAAAAAAATAACGACAATACGTCTAAAAAATTATATTTTATAAGGATGTACTAAAAAACAGTTGGAAAATTATCTTGGTTTTCAAAAAATGCCAAAAATATTAGTTGTTTGATATCTAACTTTTGTTTACAAAAATCAGCTGCACCACCAGTGACGTAAAAAATTCGACATATAAAATAATTATAAGATCTGAAGACCGGTCTATTCTAGGGACCGTGATACAGACTGACTCGAGGGGCAAGAACTATAGACATAAAGGACTGCTTAGTTCCATTTAACCTGTGTTAACAAATTGTGCGGGGTGAGGAGAGCGGCGTGACGTCACCACTTGTGCTAAATCCTTTGTTTACGTTCGTTGTATATGATGTTATTCGTATTTTCAAGAGAGTTTTGTTGATATTTTGCTGAATAGTTTGTGTTTTTTGGATTGTTTCAGTGCAGTGCTACTAAGAAAAGACATATAAATAAACATTTTCACCTGTGGTTTGTTAACAGTATGTAAAAATTCGATTCAGGACAGAGAAGAACGTTTGTTTACAGGGTACAAAAAATGGCCACGATTTTCTCAGCAAATGGGCTTCTTGTTTAAGAATATCTAATTAATATTTAATTCTTATTATTATTATTAATTATTCTCTAATTATTATCTAAAGTATATTGATAAATAATTTCCGCAGTAATTTTTTTAGCTCACTATGCCTGTTCCTTCTTGAGTCCAGCAACTATCATTCGGCGGCCTTGTAAAACCTTCTCGACATTGGTTGGAAAAAATTAAAAAATGGAACTCATACTTCGAGTTATATCGTGATAACTCATTTAGACTTGGTACCAGAATTGTGGGTAGATTGGCCAGCAAAATTAAAAAAAATAAACCATGCCACTTAAAATAATTTTTGATTTTTGTAAATTGCGTACAATAATAAGAATAAACTTCCATAACGATCAAGCACAGAAAACTAAAAATTTGAAAAGAAAAAATGTGAGGACTTGTAGATCAAGAAAATTACAAAAGATTGTGAATTGAAAAGGAATATTTTTCTAAATTAAATATTATTATTTATATTAATATTTTTAATTTATTGTATGTATCTGTAGTTTTCTGTTTTTTTTGTAAAAATGTAATAATAAATACTTTTTTATGTTCTATATTCCCGTTTTTCTAATCTCTTAACATGCTTTAAAAAGCGGTTGTAATAATTAAATTATACATCGTGTGCATTTTTTTCTCTTTGTTTTTGTCTATTTGTTAAGAACAACATTTGTGCTTTTCCTTTTTTTAAATAAATCAATAAATTTTTCGTCTATATTTCCGTTTTTAATTATTATCGCAAAATAATTTCTTTACATACTTTTAAAACAATTGGACAAAATATACCTATAAGTACTACAACATTATGTGTAGTTTTTTTTCACTTTAAGTATTTAAATTTAATTTATTTAACAGATATTTCAAAGAGAAAATCATTTATCATCCTTTTATTTAATGTAAAGACAATATTTTTTAATGTAAAATGCCTCAATTTTGCATAAAATTTAATTTGCATAAAGAAAATAGCTCTAAAAGCACATAAAATCCAATATAACGATAGGCCCGCTTTCTGCCCAGCACAAGTGGTGACGTAACAGCGAGTTTGACCTTGAACATCGATTGCAGACAGATTCGGCAAACTGAGCAATCCTGTCTAGGGTATAATCGTTGCTCGAGGACGAGTCGTTAAATACCGAGATGAATTCCAAGACGTGCGCAAGCGTTGATCTGTCACTTCTGCCAACCAATCAACTGAGAGATATTTCAGTATGCTTTTATACAGCAACACTTTAATAATTCCCAGTTCTTTTTGATGAAAATTCGTCGTTTTTGTTCTGTGAAAATGCCGGTGACGTGCAAGTTGTGTGACAAATTATTTAGTGCCCAATTTAATTTGAATAAACACTGTCATCGGGGTTCTACTGTATGTCTATGCTACGATAAACATTTTTTTTTAAGATTTAGCGCATTTAAATAAATACTCCCATGGCAAAACAAAATAAACGTGAAATGCATATAGAAGAAATACTGCATATACCTCAAAAAATATTAATCGCAGCACATAGATATTGTATATGTATGAAATCAAAAAGAAAAGACGAATCTTAAAATGCAAAAATATACAGGGTGTTCCCTCTCAAAAAATCGACTTTATTGTCACACCCTGTACAGGGTTTCCCAAATTCGTTGTTTTTTTGTGGTGTCGGGTATTTCTAGGGGAGAAAGAAAAAAACTGAGCCCCCTTTGTGACGCTCAAATGTTAAGAGAAGCCTAAAGGTGAAAACTACATTTAGATATAGCAAGCCGTTTTTAAGCTACGGAGTGTTTTTGTCTGCATTTTGCTTTTGTGTAAATAGCTTTCTTATAGATCTTTTCTTGAAGAATTGACAGATGTCAACGGTTTTTATTTATCTCTTTTGGTTTTTAAAATATTGCATAAAGTTGTTATTTTTCTTACAGAATAACTCTAAAACTCTCTCTAAAATTTCCTTTAAAATGATGTATCACACTCAATATTTTAATTTTTAATTTTTTTTATTGTTTTCTTTATTTTTATTTTTTAATCACCTCTTTATTATTTTTTAATATTAAGCAAACTAAAATATGTGGTAAAAAAAAATATAAAGAAATCCCACTAATCCCATAAAGAAAAAATTAATTTTATGTGATATCTCAAAAACTAAACGTGACAAATGAAATTTAATTTAACAGTTGAATTCCTCTTAAAAAAGTGTCTATTTCACAGAAATAAAAATATTAATAAATAAACAAGTTATAGACCCCTTCCCAAAATGCAGACTTTTTAAAAACACCCCGTCGTTTAAAAACGGCTTGCTATATCAAAATGCGATTTTCTCCTTTAAGGTTCTTTTGAAATTTGAGTGTCGCAAAGGTTGATGAGGTTTTTTAAGTTCCTCTAGAAATACCCGAAACTCCCCAAAAACATCGAATTCGGGACACCCTGTACATGGTGACGGATAGAAAAAAATTATGTTGGCTTTTAAAGTTCATCATCATCATAATTAACCAAAAAAAATCTACAATTTATTATAGCCCTTTATTTTCAATGATAAAGTTGCTGAGTGCTCCGGTTATAAAAAACCACCCGGTACCTACATAAAATCATACCTAAAAATTAGAATTGACCATTATTTTATACCTTGAATTTTTTATTATACGTTAAGCTCTTCGATCTCGCGCCAATCACGGTATTCGCGCCAATAATTTAAATTAGACATTTTGACGTTAATTTTGGCGCATGCTCCTTTGATGGAATTCATCTCGGTATTTAACGACTCGTGCTCGAGGGGTACTAAAAATCTCTGCCGAATACGAAGAAAAAGCGACTGTGCATAGTCTTCCCGGGTGCAAACTCATCCCACCCACCCCTACCAGTCAAGCTTACTACCTAGGTATGTTTTTTTAAGTTACAATGCTGCCTGGGCAGTGTTGCCGCAGCAAGTTTTAAAAAAGGAATGAAAATTTTCTGAAAATGTACTGAATTTGATCAAAATGTACTTTCTTGGTTGCAAATAAATTGGTTCACTTTGAAATTAGAATTCTTACCATATATAAGCCTATTCCAAAAAGTTTTGCAAAATACTTAAGCGGTAATAAAACATGTATTTAAATAAAAAAATATTTCACATAACTTTTTTTTAACATTTGAAATCCACTTACCTAGGCTAAAAATTATATTATATTATTATGGGCTGTAATATTTGAGCTTTACTAAGGGTCAATTTTAAAGTAATTTTCTTTGAAAATTAATAAGGGATTCACAGCGTTGCGAATCAAAACAACTATTATTTTTTAACAGAAGTTTTGCCAATAAAATATTTTGAACAGTTTCTTATTTATTTTAAAAATTTATTTTCATTTGGGTAAAACCTATTATGATGTCTGGTATTCAATTTCGTACTGAAAATGGGTCATTTTTTAAAATATAGTACTTGCGTACTGAATCAACATTTTTCGTACTGAATTCAGTACAATTGTACTGAAACGGCAACACTGTGCTTGGGTAGGTTTATTCTCACAAAGCTCAAAGTTATCTTGCAGAGTTTAGATTAGACGCCATCGTCGGTCGTCGGGTTTTGATTATTTTGATTGTTTGACTTCTAAACATTTTATTTAAATTTGTCATTTTGCCAATAAAATAATTTGAACAGTTTCTTATTTATTTTAAAAATTTATTTTCATTTGGGTAAAACCTATTATGATGTCTGGTATTCAATTTCGTACTGAAAATGGGTCATTTTTTAAAATATAGTACTTGCGTACTGAATCAACATCTTTCGTACTGAATTCAGTACAATTGTACTGAAACGGCAACACTGTGCTTGGGTAGGTTTATTCTCACAAAGCTCAAAGTTATCTTGCAGAGTTTAGATTAGACGCCATCGTCGGTCGTCGGGTTTTGATTATTTTGATTGTTTGACTTCTAAACATTTTATTTAAATTTGTCGGAAAACAAATATTAATACTCGGTTTTACAATTTATCAATACCGGATATGGCAGTTTAGACAAACAATATAAAAACTTTTGAGACTGTTTGCAGCCTTGGAGCAAAGCATATAGGTAGTGAAAGAATCCCAGGCATTCTTTTTAAAAATAAGCAAAAAGATGGACGTCTTGAATAAACAGTGCCGTTTTCTAGCTGCTCGGAAGTTTAAATTTTAGGACAATTAATAGGGATTAAAATTGTAGTTTTTATCCCTTTTTCGGAAACGGCAAAAACATATCTACAAGTTTAGTTAAATAATTTTTTTGAAAAACTTAAATATCGTCGCTATCTTGTTCACAAATTTAATGAAATTTGGGATAGTTTTGTATAAGCGACTACGGCCAAGAGCCATCTCAGTTAAAACAGAAAGAGACGAGGAATTGAAAATAGTTATTTTTGTACAAAGTAATATTTTACGCCCGTTTGTGGAAATCATAACATATCAAAAAATGAAATGAAATGAAAATAAGAAACGCCTTTTCTTGACAAAATTTGAAAACAGTTATTCCTCTGGTATTTCTTACCTTTTCTATATTAGTAATTTCAGTCAAACTCTGCAGTAACGAATCGGATGACATTCCGCTTTTGATCACCCAACCTAACCCAAATAGTGCCGAAGCAATGCTTGCGCAGGCTATTATACTTGGGTGGTACCTCGAGAACTCAAATTCTGAAACAAAGAAAGATACCAATTAGATTTCTATACTTATTAACTCTCCCTAGGATTAGTGGCGGCTGCTACAGGGAGGGCAACGGGGCAGTGTCCTATCAAAACTAGACAACAACCAGTATTTTTAATTGATTTATTTTAAAAAAGTTAAATCTCTCCTTACGACATGTATAGTTCTTTTTTTTAGTCTGTGGTTAACTGGGTAAACTTTTTTAGCGTAAATAATTACAAGCCGACCAAATTTCAATTTCACCCAATTTTCAGCGGTGTATGAATGGCGTGCGGGGGCGGGAGGAATGTTTGTTTTAGTTGACGTCGGCCATATTCATCGTGCCAAACCGTTCGTTGCTCTTCCTACGTGTTGCCGGTTCTATCCTTAGTGAAAACGTATGAGTTTGTTTTGATTTGGGGTACGTCAGGGTCAGTATTTAAAAGCCTTGCCGGTCGCGTGTCCATTGTTTGTTTTTGTTTGTTTTCAAAATGGAAATAAATATCGTCGATTATATAATTAACTGTGCAAATTTAAATACGTTGACATATGAACTTCGATTACAAATAAAATCTTTAGGGTCACATAGACCGGATCTAAAAATCCTAAAAATTAAAACAAAATCTTAGTGCAAGTAATAAAAAATTATAGGATGCTGAAAACTGGTTGTGCGGTTGTGAAAAACGAAATGCTTTTTTTTTGCTTTATTTGTCTTGTTATGAACCATTGACGAAGTGCTCCTGCGTGGGTGGCAAAGGGAATGTGTGATGTCAAGCACTTTAGTGAAAAGTTAAAGACACAAAGTAAGTGCTACTGATTTAAATAATCACATAGAATTTTCCATGCTAGGCAAGACTCTGATATTAGGTGCCAATTGAATAGTGCCTACAGGAGAAACATTACCAAACATAATGAAAATGTGGCAAAAAATAGTCATATACTTAGTAGGTTAATAGACTGAGTTTCAAATTTTGTGGGATTTTTGAGGTTGCTCTACAGGGCCATGATTGGTCTGACACTGGTGCTAATCCAAGCACTTTACGCATGTAAAAGAAGGGCGAATAGACTAATCTATAAACAAATAAACTAAAAACTACACCAAGTAGCTGCTTGTTTGTAAAATGCTAAAATAAAATTGTTTAGGTAAGTTTTTTATATCCTTTTCCATGCAATATAAATTTCTGCCCCCCCAATTTATAACGTCACCAGCCACCACTGCCTAGGATTAGAGTTGTGACATGGGCGCACCCAGGGGGGCCCCCGGGCCCGCCCCCCCCCAAGCCTTAGATTTTGTTACATATTTTCAACATATTTTAGAAAAAAAACACAAAAAATAGCTTATAATTCGACATCATGAAGCTTCGGCCCGCTCCCCCCCACAAGAGGCTTCGCCCCCCCCCCCAAGACATATTCCTGGGTGCGCCACTGGTTGTGAGACCATCGGAATTAGACACTTAATGGAATAAGAGCAGCGCTGTATTTCACGCAACATTAATTATTATAGTTGGTCGTGCCAATTACGTAAAGAATCGCCCTGTACTTTTGGCGAATTGGAAAAAAATTAGGTATTTCATTTTTAACATTTTCCCACAATCTTTTAATTAAGGTTAATATGTAGTCATTCGCCTTGGTTTTACATTTTCCTAAATAAAAAAAACAATTATTTTTTAAAGGATCAAAAGAAATCGATTGTCGCTTTGATCGGTCCGCAACAATTTTGTCATACGTCACATTCCTGTCAGTTTTAATTACCGTTCTCTCAGCTATTATACCTATAATTTTATAAATTGTCTTTAATTTTGCTTGGGTGCATTTAAAACAAAATAATTAAGAAACAAGAAAGAATGAATGAACACGAAAATACCCTTCCACCCCATAGTTATGAAAGGACTTTTTGAATCCAGAAAATTTGGATTTATTGGTACAAAAATTTAAATGACAAACACGAAATATTTAAATTTAAGTTTGTACTCTTAAACTTTTCACAAATTTTATATTTAACTAATTGAAACGTAAAAAATTACCAACAAATTTTTAAAAGTATTAAATGGAACTGTAATGAACCTTGCACATCCTATCTGTCTTTTCAAACCCATTAAAATATATATGTTTAAACATTTTAGAAACCAAAACTATGACCAAATTCTTAAAAAAAAAAATAATTAAATAACCTGTTTTTAAAATAAACTAATAATAAATTGGTTTGAGAAAATGTAAAACTGTGTGGTCATTGTATTATTCATTGAATAACCCGGACCGAACTTGGTCTCCTCGCAGTCTACGATTGCAGACCAGACCCGACCCTGGCCTTTTGCGATTTTAATAGAGAGTTGTAGAACAATATACGTATACACGTGTCCTCTTAACGTATTTACGAATTGTGCGTTATAGGATATTTACCCTATATAACCAGCGTACATTTCTTTGTACGTTGATAAGTATAGGTTTCGTACATTCGTATATGATGCGTATCATGAAATATTTATGATTTATTCTCGGTTCATTTATGTGAAACTATTGGAAACTGATACATTTGATACATAAAATAGACGTTAGAACTTACGTACACCAAAACGGGAACCACTAAAACTTTCTATTAACCAGCCAGAGTGCGGCTAAAACTCAATCATTTCATTTTCATTTCGCGAAAGACAAAAAGTGGGCCCCAATCAGAAGCAGTAGAGATGAGCGAAATCGCTTTCAATTCAAGACAACATTTTTTAGAACAAAAAGTCGGTTTACTAAATCTTAGATATACAATATAACAGTTACAAATTATATAGCAAAGGTTTAGGTCAGGCTTTTTGCCTTTATTCTGCGCGTCGCAGGAGCATTTTGTCACGTTGTTACTTTTATTAATAAAGCCAGAGAACCTTTACTGTTAAAACCAATTTTGATTCTGTGATTTGAGATTTATAGGTTAGAAAGTTTTTGTTTCTAAAAAATATTATAAGATAAAGCAGCTTTTTGTTTCATTTTTTAAAAGATCCTAAATCTAAAAACTTCTTTTCCAAAGAAAAATAGAAGGCCCCTGAGCAACTCGAAGAAAACAACAGGCAAACGAGAACACACTTTAATTATTGCGACGTGTATTTTAAAGTTGGAGTTGGATAAAAAAGTATGGAGTTTTTTGCTCATCTCTACAAAATTTGCAATAAGGGGCAGCCAGTCGCGTCTGGGGGGCACAACCAGACAAGAATATATCGGGCGGCCGAGGAATGTGCTCGCCGTTCGGGGGCCTACCCAGCCCAAAGTCGGCCCGTTCTCACGGTTCCATCGCCAGACCGGTCCATTCCCGATCCGGAAATTCCTGATTCGCACAGTCTTTTTCCGACCACTGTACGTGTCCGTGCGAATACTTAATCCTGAAGTCTATCTGTTTTATTAAACTTTGAAGAAACTTAAATCGATTTTATAATTCGCAGATAAATTTTATAGTGTGTACGAAAATTAAATCAGTTTTAGGACAAGCAAAACTCATCTGCAGGAATACTTTTTCAGTTAAGATAATATTAAAGAAATTTTTACATACACTAGAGGTGTTGAAAAAATAATTATTCGTTACTCGAGTAGTATTTTAGTATTTGTCCCTATTTTTATTTATTTTTGGATTTTATGTATTTCTTTGTATGTAAGGCATTAGATTTTTAAAACAAAGTTGTACAGAGGACAGTTTCTACGTAATTCCTTCCTTTATTTTTTTAATTTTAGCCCGCATTTTGAAAATTTCAATTAAATATTTCCATAATATTAATAACAAAAATATACCTACAAGTAAATGATCTTCGAATTAACGACAGTCCGAGAATTTTGCACTAATTGTCTGGTTGAATTGAATACAGTTACAGTAATCAAAGTAACAATAGTAACAAATATATAATATGATTACTTAGTAGTCGAGTAACGATTAGTAACGAGTATTCAAAAGTAACGAAAATCAACACCTTTAACACACACTGTAAAAAGTGTGATTCAAGATTCAAATTCAGATGTCCATGAAGTATCTGTATATACCTCAGAAACAGCATAGTGATTCGATCCTCCGTTAAAAAGTTAACATTTTTCAATTTTTAAACTGTCAAAAAACTGTCGTTAATATAAATAGATTTTGACCAAAATCAAATCAGTTATTTACAGTATTGTACACTATTTTACCCGAAAATTTCATGAAAATCGATTCAGCAGTTTAGGGTCTATTGTGGACCGGACAGACATACATACACACCACACACACACAGACAGACGTCACGACGATATTGCTAAGATAGGTCAAAATACACCCAAATAACAATTTTCGGCGTTATCTAAAAAAAAATACATTCTCTAGCCATTGCTGCGCGGGCTAGGAAGGTAAAAAAGGTGTCCGCAATCGTCAACCGTTCGAATACCCGAAACAGGAATTTCACGAAAGACCGACCTGGCCTACTCAAGGTCCCCTGCTCTCCTCTTAGCTTATTGCGGATGCTGCGACAAGAGATTTTGTTTTTCTTTCGTCCTGCGAGGTCCATATGATCGAAGATTTCGCCGGCACTGCTATTATCAACCGTGTAGGCGTTTAAAACATAAGAAGATCGATTTTTGTCATGTACTTTAACATATAAACCTAATAGCCTAAAATACTGGTCAGAAAAAATAACAATGAAAAAATGCACACAAAAAATTCATATCAAATCAGCAAATGGCATCGATTCAAAACAAAAATTGATTTCCTATGCACAAAGTAATATAGCTCTTTTATTATAAAATACATTTATTTTGTTTCAAGAAAATCATAATTGCTTATTTAAAAAAACTTTCTTGCATGAAGACAATTTGATTCCCTTCAAGACGATTTTGTATTATTAAGAAATAGTAATTAAAATCACGGAGTTTTGTATTTACTTTTATTTAGCCTTAACCATTATCTTATTGCAGTGATTAAATCTATTTTTATCTATCTATTTAGCCTTGATCCCTCCATCTTTGGACATAGGCCTGCCTCAAAATCTTCCACTCTTCTCTGTTCTATCGCCGTGTTCATCCATGATTATATGTATATTCCAAATTAATTTATATATCTAATCCTGTTTAAACCTAATTACATTTAAAAGGACAACAACGGGCTGTACCTATGCAAAACTAGCACCAATAATCCAAAACCGCATTAAAATTAACGTTGGGTAAAAAATCACCAACGAGCACGACATCAATTCCATATTTTTTTAACCCATTACCCATTAGGCCCATTAGCGATGCAACCAATCAGTGCGCTAGTTTTTTATGCTTGGCTTTCTTGCGTATTGGGTTGCGTGTCGGCGACATCTTGAAAACCACTTACAACTCTTACGACATTCTTAATTTTCATAATTTACAAGAGATTCCGATCGATACGATGTTATTTCGAGCAAAAACTGTCGGAATCGAGAATACAGACGAAATATGGACCATTACCATTAACGGCGCAAGAAAAAAATGTATCACCATTGCGTTCCAGATCGTTTGAGATGATATCACGCCGAGTCGCGATTCCAAGAAGAAAGAAAAAGTAACCCTAAGTTCACTTGTGTAAAACGAAGACGACGATAAAAGTCTTCTGAAAAATATATGTTTTTATAATGAAGTTTACAAACAAACTAAAGAGCAAGAATTCAGAGCTATACAAAGCTTTCTTTTAGATAGGGACCCGAAAAGATGTTAGACTGCTGATAGGTATTCTAACATGTCGGACCTACGGATAATCCCCCCACTACCACTACTTGGACATGGATAAAAAATAATTACTCCGATCTACGTATCATATGAGACGAGTTTGTGTTCTCCTCAGACCAAGAAGTATAAGAGAATACCTCAAGATGGCGGTTAGTTTTATTTCCTCTCTTGTCGAGAGGAATTTAAGAATGAAACAGGAAAGCACCTGGCATCTGTTCGGACAGCCAAACGGTGGTAAAAGCACTGTGCAAACCTACCACGTCCGCGGGATAGGTTCAGAGTGCGGGAGTGCACTACAGAAAATGGAGTGAACAAGGGAGGAGTAGCTCGTATGTTTCTCGGACCGGAAGAACTCGCCTTAGGTGGGTCCGGGTAAAAATACATTAGACCAGAGCTTTCCTGGGGCTCACAATAAGAAGACAGATTAAGTTTTGCCTGGCTAAGTGGGTCTGGCTGGTGTTGAGAAAGAATGGATCAATACAGGAAATGCTAAAATGAAGTGTGTAAATGGATATAGTAAGTTTCGTAGAGACTGGCTACTAGGCTGACGACGAAGGCAGGTAATCAAATATAGAAATCATAAATAATGTTTCGCCTATTACGTTTGGTGTACCTTTTAATTATTAAAGCCCAAAGATCGCGCAACATTTACAAAGTTAGTTCCACGGATCACCCAGGTCGATAGTTCTAAAAATCAGTGTCTTGCCTTGTGGAACTGTATCTTATTTTTAAATTAGAATTCAAATTGAGAGAACTGGGAGGTCTTCTATATACGACCACGCACATAGAGCGCTGGTATTTTGACTCCGTAATCTTTTCTTCTTCATCTTCTTCTTTTTTTCTGGCGGTGCCGTTCGGCCAATAATTTCGGCAGGTCAGCAACAATGTGTAGATATATCTAAAGCCGAAAAAGAGCGCAGCCGATTATTTTCCATTTCGACATGCACGCTACATGATTGGTCCATCGAAATTACATCTTCAAAATTACTAGCCAATTTTATACGCGAAAATATCAATAAGTTCGGCGGATGCCGTCGATTTTCGTTTGTTTCTTTTTATTTTTTCGACACATACCATTGACTTAGGACCGATTGCGCCAACTTTACTCAAGATGAAGGTCAAAGTTCGAAGCTTGTTTTGCAACAAGTTCCATAGCGTTTTGCCTTCTTTAAATAAATTTTGAACGTATGCTGGTTTACATAAGAGACTACTTATTATATTGGGTTGACAAATGGATCAGCTGAAGCATTGTTTCCATTAACTTGCATGTACTTAATAGAGTTTTATTTTTAATATTTTGTACTGTTGTAGGTTGCTTAAATAAAGGAGATGAACCGATTTGTACGAAAATTTCAGAAAAGATAGTGCTGAATCTTATGTAATAATTTTTTTAAAAAAGTTAACGTTGCAAAAGGTAATTATTTAGAGTAAATGCATCTTAAATTACGTAACGCTTAAGGGGTGGAGAGGGTTTAGCTTTGCGTTACACTCAATGCCTTTTCTCTTGAAAATGCATTACGAAGGGGGGAGGGGGTTCGAAAATCTTGAATTGTTACGTATAACGTAATGTTCCCTAAGTTTTTCGGAATATAAAAACATATTAATAATATGTTTTTATCAAGTCGTTACGTGATGAAATCAGGCTTAAATTTTAAATATTTCGTTAGCGTATTTTACGTGGCGTGATTGGTATTGGTAATAACATCTACATTATTGGTAACCTTATTTACTCATTGATAAATTACACACCGGTCTACCGGCTCTCTTGTTGTTTTTTATTTTTGTTTAAATTCATTTCGGTAACATTTTTGAGAATGGGCTGTGAGAAGTACCCGCATGTTAATCACGGATATAATAAGTGGTAATAGTACGGTTTACTTAATACAGAGTGATGCAAAACTATACATTAAGATGCATATTCCTACGATGAATATCTTAAAAAATAATAGTGATAGACAAAATGTAATTTGACGGCAAAATTTTTCTATTAAAAAAAAATATAAAAAGCAATTTATCTATCAAAATGAACATTTTTACAAATAAAAAAGTTATGGACTTAATGAAAAAAACCCGTAGCTTAAAAACAGCCTGCTACATCAAGATTCGATTATCACATTTATCTCTCCCTTAAAAATACGTGAAACCCCCCACAACACATATTTGTGCAAAATTTCAAGTTAATATGTTAATTCCTTGGACACTTATCGCCGAACCCTCCAAAACATGAAATATGGCACACCCTGTACAGTTATAAGATTTTTTCGAAAAAAGATTGTTACTAAGGACGACGGATCCATCAGTTTATATGAAGAGTTCAAAATTTAATGCAACATGTGCAACAGGTTTGAGCTCTAGACAGCAGATAGCATCTTTAATTAATGATATATTTATATTCGTTTAATACTCGGTACCGTTTATTTTTTTTAAATCTGGTATTTTGACAGATGGGTGGTCGATGGACCTTGAATGTCAACTCAAAAAACAACTATGACAAATTGCTGTAACAGTTGCTAAGCCAACAAATTCCGCTAATAGTGCAAACTAGGGGGCCTCGATACATTTTGATGGTTGCTCGCATTAGTCAAATGTATTCAGGGCCTCCTTCTTTCAGCTTTCATACATTTTCTGAAAAAAGACCCCCTTAAAACGTTGCGTTGCTGCTATGCGTCAATTTGAGTACTTTCTGGGTTAAATTCCATTTGTTAACCTAAAAAATTTACTATAGCTATAAAACTATATGGATCGCATTAAAGTTTTGAATTTAGGTTAGGCTAAGATTGAGGTTAAGTTTTAGTAACGATATTCGTTCAGTGTCTCCCTCTATGTTCCTCTATGCAAAACATAAAAGATACGTACTCGATCGGTACCCAAGAGAGGGCGCAAGTTGCCAAATGTTGTTTACAGTATAGGTCTGTGGTAAATACGCGCGCTATCTTGTTACATTTTGAAATGGAGACGATGTACCAGAAGAGTGTGCGAGAAATATCAAATAAACACATAAATATAGACCGGCTCGGCTTGTTGATACGAACCCGTTTTGATGATTGTATCTCTCTATCTCTGAACATAAAAAAATCGATTCTTTCGCACAGGCCGCCAAAATAAAGTTTGCCAAAACTAAACTGGTCAAAAAATAATGCGACTTCGTTATATTTCCTAACCCGAGCGTTTTATAGGTCTTCTTCAAAATCTTAAAGATATCTTAAAAATGTCCATTCCAAGACAAAACAGATATCTGAAAAGTTTAGGATATATCGTCGCCTTTTTCAGGAAGGGACCTTACTAGTATTTGGTAAATTCGTCAGGAGAGCTAAAAGACCATAAAGGAATAGGTCGGTTTCGGCAGCTAGACCAAAACTGATTTTATTAGCCAAAGCTGAACTATTTGTAATGAAGATATGCCACTTCGTAAGACCAAAGAGTTGCATGAGAACAGCAAAATATTTCAATTTTCGTTATTTTGTTGGTTAGGTCCCTTCCTCAGAACGGCGACGATATGTTCAAAGTTTTTTTCTCTTTACCTCGTTCAATACCTTGTTCAAAAACACCCTGTATTCCTGGATAATCTTGTAGTTTAATCTGATGAGGCGAGGGGTAAACCGCGCTCCAAAATTGTGTATACTAATACCTCATTTTACCTCTAATACCCGAATTTGGTAAACTAATACCTCTGTTACCCTCTAATACCCATAATAATACTTACTAATACCCACTAATACCTAATCGAGCATACTAATACCCACTAATATCTCTGGAAAAAATCTACTTTTCGCAGTTAAAAAGTTCTTAGAGTGTTTTTGGTCAGCACATGTAGACGTCAATTTCGTTAAAGTTGTGGTTATGTTAGTGGTTAATAACCATAACTATTTGGCACGAACAACACAGTTTTTGGACACGCCACATAACGAACTGTCATTTCATAAAACTGCAAGGAAACCATTTTACAAGAAAAATAGTTTGAAACTTTCATCAAAATAATCAAAAATGTTCAATGTTATACTCCGATTCAAAATAATTGACATTTTTATTGACTGTTTGACAAATGTGACATTACAAATAACATTTAAATGTCCGACTTGTCAAACTCTCAGTAAATGTTGTCTCAATTTTTTTGAATTGGAGTATAGTTCATGGAAATGAGATCCCCAAACCCGCAAACCTCGAAAACGACATATTACACGATATTTTCCATCTCACCACATCCCCACCCCTTCTTACCCCCATCCCCAAAGCTAAGTACGTCATGCAGCTTTTGAACAACCTGATTAAAAATTTACATGTGAAAACAGACCCCAAAAACCGTCCTCATTGCATTTTACAGCGAAAAATTCATTTTTTTGGCAGTTCAACCCACCTTTTACCCCCTACCCCTGGGCTGATTTGACTTAAATACAATCCGAACCATTCTCCTATGGAGCTCTACCTGTGTGCCAAATTTCAAGTCGATAGCTCAATTCATTCAAAAGTTATCGCGTAAATTAACAGACCGACACACCGACAGACTTATAGACCGACAGACACAATTTTTTTTTTGCTGAAAATAGGTTTTCTACGCGTTTTGGGCCATTTTAAGACGATTTAGCCAATAAAAATTTTTCAAAATTTTTTGCCGATACTATACTTCCACATCATTTAGGACTTTACAAGTAATAATGAACGGCACTCAAAAACCAAAAATTTATTTCGACCCCTTGAAAAATTTAAAATTGAATTTGAAAAATCATATTACTACCTGTATTACACTATTATTGGCAACATTGTAAAAAAAATAGCAATCGTGCTGCACTCGGTGCTGCATGAAAATATTGGAGTTAACATAACCTAACTTTATTGCTCGCTTTATTACTTTAGCCGATTGCCAACTTAAATTAAATTATTATAAAAAATGAATCATATAGACAATTATCAGTCTCACAGACACCTCGATACGCACGGTTTTTTTCACAACAGGTGTAGGCAATGTTGCCAAATCGTTAATATGTATCTACTAATAAGGAGGTTCCCATAAAAAATGCTCATAATCTACTGTAGCATATTGATACGCGTCGAAAGGTACCAGATACCAGGTGTTAGTCCACGGTTAGAAAAACGTTAAATGCAAGGGACTGTAAATATTTTAATTAATGAAAGCGCGAACCAACATAAATATATTGATATGAATTACGAAATAATCAAACGTCCATAGGTAAAATATTTGTGCCACACAACGGTAATCAGAGACAAATGCACTCACCTCTTTGCATCCACTTTCTCCACGTTCCAAGGGGCCCCTGAATGGATCTAATGATGTCACCACGTAGCTGAAGGGCTGAAGTTTCTAGTTTTATGCTTCAGTATACAAAAATCGAGCACTTTCAGGTGCGGTCTAGGACAACTGGGCGCCGCCAACTCGGCGCCGCCAACTGGGCGCCGCCAACTCGGCGCCGCCAACTGGGCGCCGGGCCAACTGGGCGCCGGGCCAACTCGGCGCCGCCAACTGGGCGCCGGCCAACTCGGCGCCGGACTAAAAATTTTTTTTTTGATAAAATGTGTAGATGGAAAATAAAATATATTATTTATATAAAAACATCTTTAAAAAATCCTTTACGTAATTATCTATCACATCTTGTGAAGCGTTTTTGACACACTTCCCATTATCCGATTTGGATGATATTTGGTACACACGTAGTGGTCCCATGACAATACAACATTAAGAACAAAAAAATCCTCCCACCCCTACCCCCACCCCTTCTATAGAAAAATGTGTATTTTACACACTTCCCGTTATCCGATTTGGATAAAATTTGGTATCCACATAGTGGTCCGATGATAATACAACAATAAGAAAAAAATATCCTCCCCCCCTACCCCCACCCCCTTCCATAGAAAAATTTATTTTTGACACACATCCCGTTATCCGATTTGGATGAAATTTGGTATACATATAGTGATCCGATGACAATACAATATTAAGAAAAAAATATCCTCCCACCTCTACCCCCACCTCCTTTCATAGAAAAATGAGTTTTTGACACACTTCCCATTATCCGATTTGGATGAAATTTGGTATTCACATAGTGGTCCGATGACAATACAACATTTAAAATAAAAATATCCTCCCACCCCTACCCCCACCCCCTTCCATAGAAAATGCGTTTTTGACACCCTTCCCATTATCCGATTTGAATAAAATTTGGTATAGGTACATATAGTGGTCTGATGACAATATAACATTGAAAAAAAATCCTACCACTCCTACCCCCACCCTCATCTATAGAAAAATGCGTTTTTGACACACTTCCCATTATCCGATTTGGATGGAATTTGGTATACATATAGTGGTCCGATAACAATACAACAATAATAATGAAAAAATGTCCTCCCACCCCTACCCCCCACCCCTTCTATAAAAAATGCGTTTTTGACACACTTCACTTCAAATGACTTTTATAAAATTTGGTATATGCATAAAGGTGCGATGGCAATACAGCCCGAACAAAAATATTTTTTCTACCTCTACCCCCACCCTCTCCTTCCCCCAATAGAAAAATGAGTTTCCAAACAACTCACGATCAGCGATTTCATTATAATCTAGAATAAACTCTTCTTTATTTATTTACCTCTGCATTTTTCTGCTAGATTGATTCTTGCAAATAGTGATATTTAATTGATACGGATATCTTATCGTGCTAACATCGTCAAAATTTCCATCAGTCGGCCATCACTTTTATTATTATGATAATATTAGAATGTTAGAAAATTATTTTTTAATTTTTAGTGCATTTTATAAGAGCTTGTGACTAAAAAATTTTTTTTTACTAATTTATTTCCGCAATTTTGGATCCGCCATTTTTGTTAAATGACCTCAAGCAATGTAATATTTCAAGTTTGAGACAAATCGGTTAGTAAATAAGAAAATCCGCCATTTTGGATGGAAAAATGCAGAGGTAAATAAATAAAGAAGAGTTTATTCTAGATTATAATGAAATCGCTGATCGTGAGTTGTTTGGAAACTCATTTTTTTATCGGGGGAAGGAGAGGGTGGGGATAGAGGTAGAAATATATTTTTTGTTTGGGCTGTATTGCCATCGGACCTTTATCCATATACCAAATTTTATAAAAGTCATTTGAAGTATGTCAAAAACGCATTTTTTATGGAAGGGGGTGGGGGTAGGGGTGGGAGGACATTTTTTCATTATTGTTGTATTGTTATCGGACCACTATATGTATACCAAATTTCATCTAAATCGGATAATGGGAAGTGTGTCAAAAACGCATTTTTCTATAGATGAGGGTGGGGGTAGGAGTGGTAGGATTTTTTTTCAATGTTGTATTGTCATCGGACCACTATATGTATACCAAATTTCATCCAAATCGGATAATGGGAAGTGTGTCAAAAACTCATTTTTCTATGAAAGGGGGTGGGGGTAGAGGTGAGAGGATAGTTTTTCTTAATATTGTATTGTCATCGGATCACTATATATATATACCAAATTTCATCCAAATCGGATAATGGGAAGTGTGTCAAAAACGCATTTTTCTATAGATGAGGGTGGGGGTAGGAGTGGTAGGATTTTTTTTCAATGTTGTATTGTCATCGGACCACTATATTTATACCAAATTTCATCCAAATCGGATAATGGGAAGGGTGTCAAAAACGCATTTTCTATGGAAGGGGGTGGGGGTAGGGGTGGGAGGATATTTTTTTTTTAATGTTGTATTGTCATCGGACCACTATGTGAATACCAAATTTCATCCAAATCGGATAATGGGAAGTGTGTCAAAAACTCATTTTTCTATGAAAGGGGGTGGGGGTAGAGGTGGGAGGATATTTTCTTAATATTGTATTGTCATCGGATCACTATATGTACACCAAATTTCATCCAAATCGGATAACGGGATGTGTGTCAAAAACAAATTTTTCTATGGAAGGTGGTGGGGGTAGGGGCGGGAGTATAAATTTTTTTAGGGGTTTGGAGGATATTTTTTTCTTAATGTTGTATTGTCATGGGACCACTACGTGTGTACCAAATTTAGTTATAGTTATATAGTTAGTTAGTTAGACAGAACATCTGAAGCTAAAAAAGCTTGTAAAAAATTGCGTAAAGAATTTTTTAAAGATGTTTTTATATAAATAATATATTTTATTTTTCATCTACACATTTTATCAAAAAAAAATTTTTTAGTCCGGCGCCGAGTTGGCCGGCGCCCAGTTGGCGGCGCCGAGTTGACCCGGCGCCCAGTTGGCCCGGCGCCCAGTTGGCAGCGCCCAGTTGGCGGCGCCGAGTTGGCGGCGCCCAGTAGGCGGCGCCGAGTTGGCGGCGCCCAGTTGTCCCATTCCGTTCAGCGGTAGATATTTGAAATAGTTGGAGAACGAAATTAACATGCCATTTTCTCTAGGCGATTGACAAGGATCTCCCTGGTTGTTGGTGCGCATGTCCAAATACGCGGAATGCGCTTTGTCCTTCATACAGTTGTGTGTTTTTAAAAATATATATAAACAACCGCGAAATTTAGCGGGAGCTAACATAACTGCCCTCCAAACCACACAATTTTAGAATCTCATCCGGACAGATATAGATATAAGAAAAGAATCGACCGATAAATATAAATGAATGAAAATAGATAAGTATCGTAAGTTTATTTAGAGATAACGAAATCTCGAAAAAAGGCAAAACAAACAAACAAAAAATTCAAAAAAAAATTAAAAATAAAAAAAACCTATTGTAATACCCGGTAAAAGGTAGAAAATTAAAATTACTTTTAATTTGGCAAGAGGCACAGTTTTACAACTGGCCGCTTATAAACACCGGTAACCGTTTGTACCGTCGCAACACGCACCTGACCGTCCCCGCCGGGATGCAGTTCGATGACCCGACCGACCGGCCATTTCAAAGGCGATTGAATGTGATCACTTGTTATGATAACCAAATCATTTAATTTGATATTTGGGGACGAATCAGCCCACTTGTGTCGCTGTTGTAGCGTATGCAAATACTCTATAGAATACCGTTTCCAAAAATCATTATGTAGTTTTTGGATTAGTTGCCATCTCGAGAGCCGATTTAGGGGAACCTCGGACAAATCTGACTCCGGAATTTCTGAATTAAAGGGTTCAAGTGTCAAAAAATGCCCAGGGGTAAGAGGTTGAAGATCGTGTGGGTCTGAAGAGGCAGGAGATAAAGGGCGACTATTAAGTACGGCTTCTATGCGACAGGTAAGGGTGGACATCTCCATGATAGACAACTTGTGGTCGCCGACAACTCGTACAAAGTGAGTTTTAAAACTTTTGACGCCCGCTTATGCCAGGCCATTGAAATGTGGACTGAGAGGAGGTCCCAGATGCCAACGAATGGAAAGTCTGGTGGCAGCACTTCTTGCGTAATCCAGTAATTGGTTACGAAACCCTATAAAATTACTGCCTTGATCTGACCAGCATTGCGTCACGCTTCCGCGTCTGGAAATGAATCGATGGAATGCACCTACGAACCCTTCGGTGGACAGTTCCATGGTTAATTCCAAATGCACGCAATGTGTGGCCGTACAGACAAACACACAGACATACGATTTGAAAGCTTTACAACCACGGTAACGATGAGGAATCACAAAGAAAGGTCCACAAAAGTCGATAGCTACACTCGAAAAAGGTTTAAGTTGATTGATTCGATGAGCGGGAAGTGAACTCATTATGGGCGGTCTATAGGGTTTAGGGTTGATTCTAAAACATTGCAAGCACTTGGATATGGTTCTTTGAATTGCCCGTCTGGCAGATAATATCCAAAATTGCTGTAAAAGCAGATTATGTAATGTTTTAAACCCAGGATGAAGATATTGTCGATGAGCGGACTCGATAAGAAGAGTAGTTAAACGATGGTCACTCGAAAGTAAGACGGGGTGTTTTGCAGAATAAGACAAAAGGTCAGATTTTTGTAATCTGCCACCGACTCTAATGATCTTATTCTCATCAAGAAAAGGTGAAAGTTTTCGCAAAGGTTTCGGTATTGGTTTATCCTTAGATAACGCGGAAAAAAGCTCAGAAAAACAAGAACCTTGCACGCGTTTGATAAGAAGGTGTAACGCACTTTGCATCTCACCGGTGGTAGGAAAAACAATATTCTCAAAAATAAATTTTTGGTCCGGCGGCTTAGTGGGTTTTTGATAGGAATGGTTTTGAAAAAGGTTAACTATTCGAAGGACATAACAAATGATACGTTGAATTTTTGATATAGAGGAATGTTTGATAAGAAGCTGATCTAAGAAGTTGACATCAATTATCGCATTGCAACAGACTTTTGGCTTTTCCTCCAGATTAATATCTCCGAAATCAATCGGCATTTTTGGTTTATGAAAATCGGGCCATTCGTTTTCGGGAGACCACAAAAACGACGGTGCGTTCCACCACATGTCATGTGACATGAGCTGTGAAGGGGTGGCCCCTCGTGACGCAATATCGGCTGCATTCAAAGCAGAAGGAATGTAGCGCCACGAGTTTGAGGGAATGATTTCTTGGATTCTACTGACTCGATTTCCAACAAAGGTTTGCCAGCGATTAGGAGGGGATGAAAGCCAGTGCAATACGACTTGCGAATCGCAGAAAGTAACGATATTTGTAAAAGTTATTTTTCCTTCATAGCTAGATAAAACGAAGTCAATTAATTCGCTTAAAAGAAATGCGCCTAGGAGTTCTAGCCTAGCCAAAGTTTGTGACTTTATAGGCGCGACCCTAGATTTTGCAGATATGAGAGAAACAGATATATTATTTTCCTCTTCTACACGAAAATATACGACGCCTGCGTAGCATCGAATTGAAGCGTCACAGAAGCCGATGATTTGACAGGTATTGGTTTTTGACAGTTTGATTTGTCGGGGTAATTGAAAATTGGAAAGAAGCGGGAATTCAGAACGAAGTTTGTTCCAAGAGTCGATGATAGAAGAATCTGGTTCTTCGTCCCAGCCTATTTTCGATATCCACAACTGTTGCAAAATAAATTTTGCTTGTAGCAACAAGGGACAAAGAAAACCTAAGGGATCGAAGATTGTCCCTATGATAGATAAAATAGAACGTTTGGTTGGGGGTTTGTCCTTCATTTGGCATTGATAAGAAAAAGTGTCGTTTTTTGGATGCCATTGAAATCCTAAAACTTTGATAAAGTGGGGTTCCGCCTTGTCGAAAGAGAGAGGCATTTGACGATCGGACTCTGGCAATGTTGCCAATAACTCAGGACAATTTCTTGCCCATTTTTTAAGTTCAAATCCTCCCGACTTCAACAAATCATTGAGTTCTGTTTGAAGGGAGGGAGCTTCAGAAAGCGAAGGGCTAGTTCCCAAGATATCGTCGATATAGATTGAAGTTTTTAGAACAGTACTAGCCATAGGAAAACGTTCCTTTTCTCTCTCTGCCAGCTCATTTAAGGTACGCATGGCTAGAAAAGTCGAGCATGTCATGCCAAAAGTGACAGTAGAAAGTTCCCACACTGAAAGTGGGTCCTGTGGAGAAAACCTCCACAATATCCTTTGATAAGGACGGTGATAAGGATTGATAAGGACTTGACGGAACATCTGTTTGATGTCAGCAATGTAGGCAATAGGATTAAGACGAAACGTAAGGAGTAAAGAAGCAATATCCTTTTGAAGTTTCGGTCCAGATAACAATGTGTCATTGAGACTAATATTTTTTGGGGTGACTGCCGAACAATCCCAGACTACCCTTAATTTTGTACTTAAGCTTTCCGGCTTTAGTACGCAATGATGTGCTAAAAAACACGACACGTCGACCTTTGGTTGACTAGATAAAACTAAACTCATATGATTAGAATCGATATAGTCTTGCATGAAACTTGAATAGGCAGTGTACAGATCAGGATTTTTGATTAATCTATTTTCTAGAAGTAAAAATCTACGATAAGCTTGCGGGTAAGTATTTCCTAGGTCAGGGTTTATTTTGTCTTTAAACGGAAGATCTACCATGAATCTACCGCTCGGTTGCCGTACTACACTAGCAGTAAAAATTGATTCTGCCTGTTTTTCTTCCTTTGATAAGATTTGTTTTTTAGGCAAATGTTCGATTTCCCAAAACCTAGGGAGAATGACCTCTAAAGGAGGTGAATGACTCGTTAAAAAACAACTGGTTCGTTCCGTAAGACTACCTACTTCGTCAACCTTTCCCATGACGACCCAGCCAAAGATAGTTTCAAGGGCTGAAGGCTGCCCTACCTGTCCAAGAACCCTGCCCTCCTTGAATATCTGTGCGAATAGCTCGCAACCAATAACCAGGTCCACAGGTCTAGATTTGAAATAAGATGGGTCGGCAAGTTTAAGGTTTTGCAAGTGTTTCCACTGATTATCGTTCAAAGAGAATGTAGGCATATTGGAACATAGTTGTGGAACAACAATTGCTTCGAAATTAAGTAAAGGAGTGACTTGTCCTTGTGGCTTAATGTGACATTGAACGAGCCCTTTGGAAGTAAAAGAAGACATCTGATTTAATCCGAATATTTCAGTGGTGTAACTTCGCCTAGGAAGATTAAGACGCTGAATACACTTTTCACTGATGAATCCTGTCTGTGATCCAGAATCAAGCAGTGCCCTTACAGGTTGAAAATTTCCGCAACCGTCCATAACATCTATTATGGCGGTGCATAAAAGAAAGGTACCTGAAGGTCCTGAGGCATTTAATGACACATGAAGATTATTGACAGGTGGTGTGTGAATGACAGGACTAGTATCTTGGCTTCCAGACTCTTGATTAGTTTCTAAGATATGAGTTAAAGTGTGGTGCCTTTTACTATTGCAAGTCCTGCATGAATATTTTGATTTGCACGTATCTACGCCATGCAGGGGATGAAAACACGCTAGACATAATTTTTTCTGTTTGACGAAAGATAGGCGATCGATAGGTGAGAGATCAAGAAATGTTTGACATTTCGAAAGCACGTGACCTTGATTACACCGGAAACATTTTATTCCCGTACTTGATTTAGTTGAGGTGCCAGCCAGTCCTATAAAAGGCGAATTGGATGATTTATAGGTAGGCTTTTGCCCAAACTGATTTCGCATAGAATTTGAATTTTGATAGGTAGGCTTTTGCCCAGACTGATTTTGCATAGAATTTGATTTTTGATATATAGGCACCTTTTTGGGTGCTGTTGATTGAGGAAGTGATTCCAAAACTTGACATCTTTTTTCTAGAAATTGAAAAAGTGACTGAAAAGTGGGAATTTCGGTATTAGTATTGGCGTGACTCATTTCGAAATTTGAACGCGTTGGAATATCCAATTTTTCTAATAAAATGAAAAAAATAATAAAGTCCCAACTGTCAACGTCAAAGCTAAGTGATTTTAAAATTTCTAGGGATTCAGAAAAGGTGTCAATTAAATTACGTAATTTTTTAGCTGACTCGTTTTTTAAGGTGGAGTTCATAATTGAGCTTAAAGCATCATTTGCGAGGTCTCGCTTGTTTTGATATCTATTGACTAATTTGTCGTAAGCAATTTTATAATTTTGATCAGATAAGCTAATCCCTGATATCAATTTTAAAGGCTCATCCTCGAGATATGAAAATAAATATTGAAGTTTTCGAACGTTACTTAGACTTTGATTTTGATCTATAATGTTATTAAAAAGATCGAAAAAGCTTGGCCATAATTTTTTATCACCTCGGAATATGGGAATACCTAACTCTTTGAGTTTTGGAGTTTCAGATTCGTTTTGTCGAACATATGATCCCGAAAAGGATGGGGCCTCAACCGGAAATATTTTAGAGTAAACCCCCTTACACGCATAAAAATATTTACGAGCTTCTGAAAGGATCGCATCCAGTGTTTTAAACTCCTCATCGTCCGAGTCGTCTATCAAGATAATGACGTCATTATGTGCCAGCATGCATTTATCGAAGGTTTCATCCAAATCGGCATACCTCACTTGAAACTCGTTTCTCGCTCTTTCATCCTTTTCCGCGGTCTGTGACAACACATAACACTCGGTGATCGCAGATAAAAAACCCTTGCGTTTTTGCGCGGCTTTTTTGACAGACATGATTTTACCTTTGAAATGACGAAATTGTCGGTAAATATTCAATTAACGCTAAATTAATGCTTCTGAAATAGAAAAAATGACGAATTGTCGAAAATATGCACTAATTTATCGCAATTGATGAAAATTGTTTTAAATATCGAAATGATATGGTACACACCTATCACACTGAACGTTTGTTTTGTTTGTTTTGATTCCTACTCGCTTTTGTTTATACCACGAGGAGTAGACCCGTTACCATAGCAGCGGACCAAAACCAGGTACTGCGCCGACTTTCTCTCTCGACGTTTCAAATACGATTCGAAAAAATTCAAGGCCGCCTCGGCTCAAATAGGACCACTTTATGTTAGTCCACGGTTAGAAAAACGTTAAATGCAATGGACTGTAAATATTTTAATTAATGAAAGCGCTAACCAACATAAATATATTGATATGAATTACGAAATAATCAAACGTCCATAGGTAAAATATTTGTGCCACACAACGGTAATCAGAGACAAATGCACTCACCTCTTTGCATCCACTTTCTCCACGTTCCAAGGGGCCCCTGAATGGATCTAATGATGTCACCACGTAGCTGAAGGGCTGAAGTTTCTAGTTCTATGCTTCAGTACACAAAAATCGAGCACTTTCAGGTGTAGATATTTGAAATAGTTGGAGAACGAAATTAACACGCCATTTTCTCTAGGCGATTGACAAGGATCTCCCTGGTTGTTGGTGCGCATGTCCAATTACGCGGAATGCGCTTTGTCCTTCATACAGTTGTGTGTTTTTAAAAATATATATAAACAACCGCGAAATTTAGCGGGAGCTAACACCAGGTTACATTGGACTTGTTCTGTGGTAAATAGGGAAATAAGTTTGAAAAATGTTCTTTTATAATTCTAATACAGCTATTACCCAGACTAATTCCTCTAATACCCCGCCTATTACATCTAATACCCTTCTAATACCCACTAATGCCTACTAATACCCACTAATACCCTAATAATACCTCTAATACCCACTATTTCCTCTAACAATTCCCCTAATACCCAAGATTTGTACACCAAAATACCCACGCGGTTTACCCCTCGTGATGAGGTTTAGTCTGTAACTTTTTTCTTGTATTTATGAGGTATTTTATGTTTTCACACTGTGTGCGTGTTACTTTTTAACTTAACTTTGGCAAACTCTATAAAGGATTTTCGAGGACCCAGGCCAGGGGCCAGAAAAAGGTTGAACTAAATAAACTACACATACCTATTATTTATGCTGGGTTTTAAAAAATCGTGATTCTTTTATTCTGTCTGTCGGGTCAGATTTAGATCCCTGTCACTATTGTAGAAATACTACGTTTCCATAAAACTCATCTCGAATTGAGATCGATCAAGATGTAGATACAAAAAACATTTAAAATTAACCTCAAGTGAGAGAGAGATTTTACATCAAAAGAAAAGCGAGAATAAGCGTATGCGTTCCTGTGATTAGCTGCATTTCTGCCTTTACATTATTGTAGTTACGTTGAAGTTAAAGAAACAGTCTGAAATACCGCCAATTTTTTCGCGATAAACTCATATCCTATCATTTCTCGATGTGACATATATAAAGGAAGTACTGTATCGTATTTCCTCGCATAAAAAACAGCTGTTATAATATTATTTATTCCAATAAATGACTATGAGTCTGGCTCCCCTGTCTAAGGCGGGTTTGGCGACAATATAGCTTTGCATATGTCGCAAATTCTTAGATTAATACAGGGCTATCAAAACGATTCTCCACTCTTATGACATCATCTGTCAAGCAGCCCCTGCATTTATTTCAATGTTTTATTAATTTTTAAAGATTTATGAACAATTTTCATCTTAAAATCAATTTTTGTGAGAGTTAATAAAATTGGTTGAAAACAAAACGAAAGCCATTCAATGTTAAAAACAATTATTTTAAGATTTTTTTTAATTCCTAAAACTTTATCTCTTTTTAGCATATTTTATAAATTTTATTTATATTTGATAAATTGTATTTTATAAAATAATATCATCAAATTCAGTATTCTCCGAAATGAGACCTACATTTAAATACTATTCGGTATCTGGGTAAAAACACTCTAAAGATAATAGAGTCACCAAGAGAATTGATATTTAAACATTTAATTTTCTTCGTACATGCTATGTCAAACAGATGGCAAATAGGCAGGCTCAGTACTAACTCGTTAAGTATTGGTAGGTACTGCGTAAGTACCTCACAGCCCATTAAGAAAAACCACACTGCGATAACTGAAATGCAGATTCTAAATCGTAAAACCATGTCGCACAGTATCACGTAGGTGACATGTACACATAAGAGCACATCAAAAATTACTTTATATGTAAGGCCACATATTCTGGTAAATTCGATGAACGTCATTTCAAAAATGACATTCAAAGACAAAAATTCCCACCGCTAACCTATAAGCAAATACTTTAGAGCATAAATGCATGTTTTTGTTGTTGTAAAATTGAAAAGTGAAGCACTCATAGTGCGCATGCGTGTGTTTGCCACATAGACACACAGCTGCTTTGTGGTTAGACGCCATATTTGTTTTTATTTACATCTTGCGGTGTTTTACGTTTGTCGTGTAAAATTATGTTTTCTATTCTGTGAAAAATGGGAAATAATTCATTTAAAATATATGCGGTTTGCGCAAAAATGTCCGGGAGAAATTAGATTGTACCACTCCATAGGTAAGTACTTGTATTTTCCTTTATAATTTGTTAATAAAGTGAAGCGTGGTTTATAGATGCTTTTAAACACTCTTCATGGTGTCCACAATAAACATGCAATTAATTCTAGAAAAACTACAATTTTAATCCACAATTTGATAAATTTTTACCCAATCAACTAGTTTTTCGAAAAAAAATAATAGACATAACCCAAAATTTTTGACAAATATTGTAGTGACGTAACGCAGTATGTTCGAAAACCACCAAAACTAACGAATGCACAGTAACCGAAATCCTGTCTAACCAAAAAAGGAACATTAAGAATTAAATGGGACCCCCATGGCTTCAAGCATCGCGTGTGGGAATGCATGGGTATGCCCCATATTTATGCTCTAACGTATTTGCCTATAAGCATAAATAAATAACATATACGCATAAATATCAACTAATGTTTGCAAAAAAAAATAAACATTAACGTTGGTATTTTTGACAATTCGTCAAATCATGTTGTCACCTAGGATGGAGTATGTTCCAAAACAACTAAAACTAACGCATGTACAGTAACCAAAGTTTTGGTAAAGGAACATTAAGAATTAAAGGGGGCCTTGGCTTCAAGCATCGTGTGTATGAATGAATGGGAATGGCCTGTATTTATGCTATAAAGTATTTGGCTAAACCACGTCAAAGTGAAAGTAAAAATTGTGGAATCTACTTAAATTCTTTAAAACTTTTTCTCATTTCCAAATTATATAGACATACCTTTTTCGTCTCTTTTTACCAATAATCCATTTTCTTGGACAATACCCATTGAAGTCTTTCGAAAGCTAGACCAAAGCATTTTAATCAAACTTCATGTAACCCGCGGGAGAAATGTTGAAAAGACAATTGAGAAATTGTGGTAATTGTAGGCATATTTCTAAATCGATTCTGTACAAAAACATAATTCGACAACTGTGCAAAAACAGTTTGAAAACAAGTGGTTTTAAAAGCACCACTGCTTTGCAACAGGTCCTTTTAAAGTCGTTAAAAGCATCAGAAGAGTTTAAAAATAAAACAAAGCGAAAAACAGGCCTGCATTCCCGTCGTGCCAATTTTAAACGGGAAAAAGTACATCTTCTTTTTGTAAGTCAAACGGATGTGCGACCCCGCGGTTGAGTTTTTGAGAATTTCGGCACAGAACCAAGATGTAACGTCGTATCTGCAAAAAAAGCACTTCAATTATAGAACACACAACTGTGTATGAATTGTTAAACGGCTAAAAGGCAAACTGCACATGCTATGTCAATCAAACAACCCCTATTTAAAAAAGATCTTATACCCAGTATTGCCAGATTTAAGGTTTTCCTTCAATATGAAGGGGTTTGAACAAATATTTTGACTATTGAAGGATTGAAGGTTTTTATCCGAATTTGAAGGATTTCAACTATTCTGTGGCAGTTATAATATTTTGCAAATATTCTAGTAAGTTTACCAAACTTATGTATGTTAAATACTTTATTTTTAATTTAGGATTTTTTTTGGTTTGTTGTCGACCACCCACCCGTTACTGTTTTGAAGGATATGAAGGGTTCTTGTCGCTTAGTTGAAGGCAAGTCGTCAGAAAAGTCTGGCTACATTGCTTCCACCTAACCTTTTGGTGGATATTATCATATGAAGGTAGCTAGTATGGCCCAAAGCGCCCGGCAGCTCTTCCTCGTTTTTTGAATGGGTTGCTCTTCCATGCACGGTTTTAAAAAAAGAGGAAGAGCTAAGCGTTCAGTGGCGTCAAATTAAACGCTCGAGCCTGTGAACACCCTCGGTCAATGCTTCTGCTAACTACCCTATTCATATATTACAATCTAGATTTTCTACAAATATAACCTAAAATTATAACCGTATGACCAAAAACGTACAAATAAGGGTAATTTATTACCCCAAACTAACCCATTTAAAATCTCACAACTTATGAAAAATTTTAAAGTTATTTTATTTGTTTTAAGTAAATTATTTTATTAAGCGTTATTTACAGATATTACTTTAGGTCCCAGTTTTAGTTTTTAAATAGGATTTCATAGGCCGAATTTTCAATTATTATAAAAATTCTTTAATCTTTAATTACAGACAAGTGTAAATTTAAGCAGTGGGGGTAAGAGGGAGACTATCCTTTCTAGAAAAAAATATGCCCAGGTAATTAATAATTACCCCTCCATAGAAAGACAAATGCTGATAAAAGATGCGTCGACCATTACAACCCTCGTAGATTTTGTCCTCCAGTTACCGAGAAATTCTGGGTGGAATCTAAGAGTAAGAATTCTTAGAGTAAGAGTCCTTACTCTTAGATTCCACCCAGAATTTCTCGGTAAGAACTTTTTCAACACCAAACAGGTAACAAGGGGTCATCAAATGACGTCTTTTTTCGTCAACAAGTGGTCATTTGGATGACCAGCACGTTATCTACCAAAGATGTTGTCTTTAAGACGTCAGTTTTTTAACGCCCTTTCGCTGGTTAGATTTTAACGTCTTAAACAAGTCATTTGTAGGTCTCTACTCGTACTACAACACACTTTGTTCAAAGGACGTAAATTCATACTTAGATGGATGGTTCTTCACCCGAATTATTCGAGATGTCAAGGTATGTATGTATGAAAATAAATTAAATATTACATCAAGACAAACTTCGAGGCCTTTAAGGCTTCGCTTTGAGGTGCAGATGTCTGGGCAGCCTAGGTCTAGGTTTAGGTCTATTTTGATCTGTACCTGTTCCAGGTCTTTCAGCTTGCAAGTCTAAGTAAGTTTCCTTCGGTGTTCCCAACTGCAGGGAATATTTTAAATGTTCAGACGAGTTTTTAAAAAAACTCATAAAGACGTCACTAATGTTCTGTTTTAGTCCCAAATACGTCATATTACTCACGTCTAAAAGTTACGTCATTTTGGGTGTGTCTTTTGAACGTCATAAAAATGTCATTTACATGTCAGGTTAGAAACGTCATAGGTCATCAAAAATGACCACTTATTGCCACCTTGCTATCTGGGCACACTTTTCTTAATTGGCCTGATAAATCAAAGCCCTCCATTCGGCCCTCTCTGATACGATTCTTAGCCACCTTCTTATTCCCATATTCTGGATGTCATCTTCAACCTTGTCTATCCACCTTTTTCGTGGTCTCCCTCTCACTCTCCATCCTGCAGGTCACAAATCACCAGCTGTTCTAATTCATAATTCATCCGTATCCGTCAATAAGCATCTTCTAAGATCTTACGAAGAATTTTTCTGTTCAATATAGTGTATATAGTTTTGTACGATGCAATTTTTATTATTGTAAATACGTTGTTTTTAACAGAAATTGTGATGCGGTCCTTATTAATTTGAGGCAATTTTTCTAATGACCTAAATTGTTTTGCAGACCTCTCTATATTATATTTCGGCCGCTCTTGGTATCATTCGGATCAGGTCAAAGAACTGCTAATTTAAAAATGTTAATTTAATCGACTGGCCCCCCAAAACGTAGAAAAAATGACGTCACCACGTCATAACCTTGGTGGTGAATGAAGGCCAACCATTGTATAGAGATACCCAGTCGGCAAGCAAAAACTAACAAGTTTTAGCACGGACGTATATAAGGGGTTAAGGGATGCAGACCCCTCTATGATCGCATGCGCGTATTCTATTTTTTTCTATACCCATTCAAGATTTTACACAGATGCGTATTCAAGGAAGATTTTTTTTTCTTAATTAAAGAATAGCGATATGATAGAGAATGAAGATGTAAAATAAATTAAAATAAGACGGTTTAAAATATTAATAGTTTATAGAAAAATCTTCTTTTAAAAATATTTTGTTGAAAAAGATTTTTTATCGGCATTTTTTAAAAACATTAATCAATTAAATTCGGATTTTTTTTGAAAAATATTACATGACTTTTGACAAACAGAACTAAGAAAATAATTTTAGATTTGCCGACACAGTATGAGATTTTGTAACAACAAAATAAATAACAAATATAGAAATAGACAAGAAGTGTTAATGAATTTGTTTTAATAGTTAGACGGAAATTTCGAGTTCTTAAAGAAATGTAAAAGATGTAATTAAATAAATTGATCCATGACGGATCTGATACCTTCCTAGCCCATTAGCACACTCCAAGTAAACTACATGCTATATCAGCCTTAAAAACAGTTTTTTGTAATTATCTCAGAAACGAAAGCTCCTATGAAGTTTTTGGTTATAACACAAATTATTGAGGAGGCCGTGTTCCATACTGATGCGATGCGCCTTTAAAAAGTTAGTATATTTTCAATTTTTAACATGTCAGAAAAACTGCCATTAATAGATTTTGACCCAAATTTAATAAGCTCATTACAGTGTCGAACACTATTTCACCTACAAATTTCCTAAAAATCGGTTCAGCGGTTTAGGAGCTGTCGTGTTACGGACAGACACACACAGACAGACGTCACGCCCATATTGCTTAGATAGGTCCAAATACACCCAAATAACAAATTTTTTTCGTTATCTCAAAAAAAATTTTTTTTTCGTCGAAAGCAATCTTTTCTAGCCATTGATGCGCGGGCTAGGAAGGTAAAAAATAAAATTTAGAAAAAAGTTTATAATTTAATTTGAGCTTTTTCAAGTTTTGAACAAATTATGCCAGATCAAATTATATTGAAGCAATTCAAATGGTTAATAAACTGCCAAAAAATTAACATTGTTGTAGGTCATAAAATTAATTTAATAAGTAAAATGGCCATCATAATAAAAATTTGTAATTCAAACAGCTCGAAAATTGTTTTGGCAATATTAAATGCTAGCCCAACCAGAACGAGCAAGTTTAAATTAATTTGTATTAGAATTAATGTAACAAAGAACTAGGTATTAATTTTAAGACCGAAAATAAAAGAGGAGATAGAATAATTAAAGGGAATAAAAATTATTGTGTGTTTAAGACCACACGGCAGCAGTGTAAACTTCAAAAAGGCGAAATTAATAATATTGGCCCATAACATATTCTGCAAAGCGGACCGAACCGAACTCTTCTGTGTACTGGCCTTCATCTGCATCATCATATCGCTCGCTGATTGTTTCTCACACCGAGCCGATTTCACCCGAATGAGCGTTACATAGCCGAGCCTGACTGCTCAGTTCAATTCGCTACCCACAAAAACTGCTAAACGCGCCTAAAGAAGTTTACACTTCAAAAAGTATGTAAGCGTTTAAATGGCTATTGAAATCGTCAAATTATTTATTTTATAATTACTTAAAATAAGTTATTTGAGTCAAAAAAGACCTAATTATCAAATTTTGTTATGGTGCACCATGTGTCTGTCTGCAACTGCGATAACTCAAAACCGTTTTACTTAACCTGTGGAAAAACCATCAGTTTTATGTTAAGGTGGGAGGACTGTAAGGGGGTAGAGATGGGGATGAATAATGAAAAAAATCACAATTTGAGGACTACTTATAGCAATCAGGGAAATGGGGTTTTCAAATCTATATTAAGAAAGACATTTAAAAAAATAAATCTTCTTGTGGTTGCGGTCGGCTGTAGGGGATTGAAATATACAAAAAACAGAGCTCGAGAACGATAAAACAAGCAAACATTACGTAAAACTCTATAAAATACGAGCACCTATATTATATAATGAAAAACTTACTAAATAATATCTTTTAAAATAAATTAGTAGATAAATTTTAAAGGGAAAGGCAAATTTTTTTTTAATAATAGGTTTAAATGTTGAATGAGACTTACCTCTGGCACATAAGGCTATAAGCGTCTTCGCATGATTCAAGACCATTTCACAGTTGAACCCTAGCCTCTGGATTGGTAACCTATTTATTAAATGTCTAAGGAAGTCTTGCGGCGTGACGGCGGCTATGTCCCATTTGAGTTTGCTTAAGACTAGGAGTTCCCAACTCTGAAACAAAAAAAAAACTAGGTTTTTAAAACCATTTCTTAGAAATTTATTTTTAAAATTGCAGGTAATCATAACAAAAACATTTTATGTAAAAAAAGCCAAGTACGTGAAAATGATATTCCGTAGAAATAATTGAGATAAAAGTAAAGCCAAGTTCTCCAATACAAATTTTAAAACGAAACGTTCTTACTACTACTTGGAAATGTTTTTTTAAACTTTGCTATTACAGTCAAACTTATTTATGTTTAATTTAGCACTGTCCTGAGTTATTTGCAGCCGTAATAGCGAAGTTTAGAAAAATATTTCCAAACTAGTAAGAAAAATTCATTTTAAAATTTGTATTGGAGAACGTGGTTTTACTTGCATCTCAATTCTTTTTACGGAATATCATATTGGCTTACTTGGCGTTTTTTTACATGAAATATTTTTGTTATGATTTCACTCTTTTCTTAAAGGATTTGGATAATATTTAAGTTATAAAGTAGTAAAATATGCGGAATATTGTTCAAAACTTTTGCACTGCCTTATTTAAAATTTTGTGGATTTTTTTTTACATGTATAGGGGAGGGATTAGGATTTTGGGGTTTTTTGATTATTCCCAAGGGTTTGGTCATAATGTCTATCAGTCTGCCAAATTTCAGCTTTGTAGCATGTCTGGAAGTACAGTAGAATTTTGATGATCTATTCATGAATAAGTGTAAGTGAGTGGCAATTTCGACGTTTTTTGAAATATCGTATGAAGATCTACGACTGTGCAAAGTTTGAGTTTCGTAGCTCATTCCGAAGTAGATTTTTAGATAGGTCAAATATGGGCTGAAATGTTTCAAGAAGTTCTAACAGCTTGGATGTGTCATATCGTGCTATATTTCTTTAAATTTGCTAAATCTAAGGAAATCAATGCGGAATTTTTTTAACCCATCTATACATATCATAAGAGCATTTATCAGTAAGTGTGGCAACAATGTCATCTCGTATTACAATAGCAATTATGATGATTATCCCTTTCTCACACTCCACAGTTTTTCATTCATTCATAAAAGCCTTTAGCCAGAGCCAGCGTTGTTTTATCCGTCTTTTTATTTTTATAAGCCCCACTATCATCGTCGTCGGTTCTTTTTGGTGTGTCGACAAGATAATATGGGTCATTACGTCTACTTTTTGTCGGCGCTAATGAGGATGATTTGACTCTTTTCCTTTTGGCACATATTATACTATACGAGGACACTTACAATGTTGTCGCCACTCTTATCACAGACTATCAAAACTTTGTGCTCTCATTTAAAAATAATAGGGGTGGACCGAAAAGGGCACTTTTGGGAGGTTTAAGGTAGTAGAATAAAGAGTATTGTGAAGGGGTGTGACCCTTCAGTCCAGCAAAGAAGACAGAGTAGGTCCTTATTGCTACGCCCCAGGTCTATCACTTAATTTCTTCCCCCTTCCATTTGGGGTTCAGGTGGCTCATTCGGCCTTCCTGTTATGTTTACAAATCCCAGTATGTTATAGCTCCATTGAACCAGTCCAGTCCTTTCTCGCTCCGGGTTGGTTCCCGTTCTCGAGTGTCCTATGTCTCATCTTTGCACAGGCCTCACACTCTGCCACGAACTGCCTTGAGACAGGCTGGACAGGTATTAGGCTCGTTCTCGCGACTTTTATATGTGTCGTGTGCTTGCTCCCTTAAGCGGTTATGTCCAGTTAAAATAACTATCAGCAGTCCAGTGTTTTCGTATCAACCGTTTACCATTGCTTAGGTGCTCCAGTGCCTCTGCGAATTATTCTACTAAGAACCAATGATATATTTGCTCTTCCTCGCCATTCCTGACTGCTTTTAGGGTTGGCGCCATTATTATATTGTATACTTTTGCTGGGTTTAAAGTGCTTCAAGGTAAAATCGAGGAAAACTACTCCTCCCTTTGCTATGCTCGAGTTTCAAGAAAAAATAAATGATTTTTTTAAAGTTTACATTTAGAAAGAGGAATTAGATTTATTTCTGGACGAATTATTAATAAAGTTTTAATTTGATGTAAATTGTTTTTTATATATTTTTTTACCAAAACTATTAAACTGAATTTTATATATCACTTTTAATTTCTGAGAATTGAATGAGATGAATTTGGTATTACCTTTACAGAATGGTTCTTTTTTTATTTGATTTTCGAAATCCCACAAGATTTGCTTATTATATAAACGGATTGAAAATGAATCAAATCAATTAATCTACAGGATGGTTTAGTAGACTGATTTGATAAAAAGTGTTAAAAGTTAGTTGTTTTAAAAGATATCGAAAAATGTTATTACGAAGAGTTGTTGAGATTAAACACTTACGGCAGATTCTCAATTTTCAGAAAAATCAACCCTGATTTTATAAGTCGATTATGAAAATTTTGTTTAGACGATTTTAAGCTTATTTTTATGAAAATTGAGAATCAGTCATAACTTTTAATTCTAAATAATTTTTCTTAATATCCTTTTTCTGACATCTTTTAAAACAAAGGTACTTTGTAATTAATTGACTTGGTTGGAAGCGATTCCCAGGAAATCTAAATCTAAATCGATTTTTTTTGTCATTTATACCTTACCGGAACTTAATCCGTGAACACACTGTAGATATTTTATATTCATGTATTTTTTTTTATTTCTATATATTATATATATATTATTATTTTTTTAATTTTGTTTACTTAATAAAAAAATTAAATTATTAAATAAAAACGAAAAGTATAACAAATACAAAAAATAAAAATAATAAAATTACCAACTTTAAGTAATATCTCGAAAACTAAAACTGACAAATGAAATTTAGTTTGACTTGAGAGTGGGATTCTTCATTAAAAAACTATAAAAAATCAACTTACACTAAATTGAAAATTTTCTAAATAAAAAGTTAAATGACCCTTTCTCAAAAGGTAAATTTTAAAGAAACGACGTAGCTCAAAATCGACTTAATTAACTAATCCTTTGACTTAACTTGGAATTTGAGCATAGCAAAGGGGAGTCGATTTTTCTTCTTTCGAAATACCTTAAACTCCCCAAAAGTAGCCAATTTGGAGCATTCAATTTCATTATCGTACCTCGTATATAAGAAGATATTTATTCTTTATTGGAATATTATGAGCGAGTTCTTTAATCAATCACCATTTTTTTAAAAATCAAGAAAATTTTAAACATGAAATGCGTGAACCATTACGATGAACATAAGAAACTTTTAGCGACTTATCCGTTCCAATAAATAAAACCTTTATCGTGGCACTTCGCGGTGGCAGGTCAATTAATTAACTCACAAATTCTTTGGCATACCAGTGCCATTTTTTCATTTGCGACGGTATGCCCAACGCGCATGAAACTCAACCTATTAACACTGATACTACAACCATCTTGGCATTTAAAAACCCGACCAAAACCAAAAGCATACCAGCACGGCATACCAGCAGCGATATTTTTAGATACTCTCGGCGAGCAGTCTGAGCCGATATTCCTAGTATAATAAAATTTGCGGTGATCGAAATAGGTAAAACGGCTTGTATAAAGTTAATTGATTGGATCGAAACAATTAAAAAAGCGATCGGAGAATTGACACTTTGAAAAAAGCGGTTTAAGGACGTTCCCAGAAAGTATCAAAGACATGTTTTCCAAGGTTGTAGACATAGATGACATTGTTTCATGCGCGGCATACGTACAAATACGATCAGATACAATGTCAACACCCGAACAAACATATGACAACGATCCTGCTTAAGAAACAAATTTGGATAGCAAAGGAAATGTCACAGAAAATGTTTTAGCAAAGCAAGCAAAACAAACTGAAAAAGTAAAAAATCAAATCTTGTTAAGAATTTTAAATCAATACCCTGAAAGGAACCAACCAGAATACGTACCTATGTATATGAAACTCGTGATTAAAACAACCATAAAAGATTTGTAAACGTACCCAAAAATTTTACAATAGAAAAAACTGGTAAAATTAAAATAAACACAAACGAAGTACTTATGTATACTGTTTTCTGGAATTGATTAAATCAACTAAAAAAGATATTTGCGTAATGCTACCAAATGGTTGTCAAATTCACCCACTGTGATGATTAAAGTTAGTTTGGGTTGTTATACCATACACTGAGAGAAAAATCTACTTAAAAATAATAAAAAACATTATCCTAAATAGAATATCTGTATCAAATAGAAGACAAATAAAGTATACATTTAGGACAAAAATTACGATGCACCTAAAATATTTGATAATATATTACGGGAATAAATAGAAAAACCATGATAAATTATTAGAAACAAATACAGTCGAACCTGAAGAGACAACCAAAACAGTTCGAGTTATGGAGAGTTAGAGTTACATAGGTTAAAATACATGTAAAAAGTGCAGGGACCGCTTCAAAGGTTCGAGTTATAGAGGGGTTCGAGTTATAGAGGTTCGAGTTTTTTTTTAAGTTATATGTTGGAACCTCTAACTACCTTCCTCTTAGGGTGCGTGTCGATTTAAGGGAAATACTATCCCGATCTTCTCTAGAGAGTAACTGAAAATTAATCTCCATAATGTGTCCATTTGCAGCAGCTCTCGATAGAGTATCTCTCGAGTTGACACTACGCTTGCTCCCTTGGAAACAAACTTCCCAAACCAGTTTAATACCTCTAGTGTTTCCGCATGCCGGACGTATTAGCAAAGTTTACACAATGGAAATATTAATTGTGTAAACTTTGGTATTAGTTAATAAACTGATGAACAGATAAGATATACAATTTGATTTAATTAAAACATAATGTACCATGCGAAACTTTTTGTTGACTCTAGCGTCATCGTTTAAAATTCATTTAAAGTTTAAAAAGAAGTAGGTTTAGCTTGAAATCTAGGATGTTAGAACATTTTGGTTCAGGAGGTTTTATAATGTCATATATTAGATTTAAATTCAAAACCTATTAAAAACAAATAGATTTGCTATTCGAAATTAAAATGTATAATGAATAAAGATTTTATTTAAACTAGGTGGTCAAATAATTTGTTTTAAATTTTTATGGAAAAATGTAGTCCAGGTAGACGAAAAACCCAAAACAAATGATGCAAAGATTTAAAACAGTTGAATTTTATATTATTTCCAAGCACACAAAACTCAGTTTGATAATTTATTTGACCGATTTTTTTCAGTGTAATACAATTGTTCAAACAACTATAGATTTTTGTGTTAAAACAATAAGTTTGTAGCCAAATCAACTAATTATTTTGAGCAAATTATTGACGACCAAACATTTTATTAAAATCAAACCAGCATTTCTTTTTCAGTGTATTCAAAACTCTCGAATCTATAAAAAGTTTAATAGATTTTGGTAAAAATAATAGTTATAACAACTACAGCAACAGAACCGAATCCTAATAATGATTTTAAAGATGTTGTCATGCAAGAAACAGTAAAATTCATTGTGAAAAGTGTCCTACAAACTCTATCTTAATTACACTTGACTTTTGTATTCGATGAAAGATAGTGTGAGACAAGATAAACTTCGTTTTTGACTATTATTTTGGTTATCATACGTTCTAAGTTCGATGAACTTTTTGTACAAATTGGCATGATCCACTTTTTAAGAAAGAAAAACATCAACATTACTTAAATATATCTTTAATAAATTAATTGCATTATTTATAATTTAATATTTGCTATCCATTCCAAACTTTTCCTAAAGCTGTCATCCGTATTTTTATCTATTATTTTTTCTTCTTCTGGTTTTTTTCCTTGTCTTTTCGATCTAGTGTGTGCTCAGTAGGAAAGTGCATTTTCTCGTTCCTATGTGTTCGGCTATTATTAATCATTTTAGAAAATATAGCTTTCTTTTTCATGTTCTATATCACGCAAGCTTGCCTAAAAATCTAAAAACCACGCGAGGAACAAGACAATTTTGGTGCTCACACGCACAAGATTTAACCATCCAGTTCTACACCGCGTAAAAGAGCAAATGATTAAACCCCGCTATTATAGAACTCACGATTAGAGTGTAGGTGCGAGCGCTCTAAAACTTCCGACTTAAGTCTAAGTGTAATCGCAGCTATAGTATTTTTTAACCTACGCTATTTTATGATTTGTTAGGTCATTGAGTAAATAACCCACATATACTCAAAGGTTAGGTGCGATTGTTAATACAAGTCTTGTAAAACCTCCAATAATAAAAAACCATCATACATATCTAAAAATTAGGTTTAAGAAAAATTGTTTCGAAAAAAACTTTGCATGGCGCATCTTTAGGCACCTCGTAAAAAACCTAAGAATCGTGTTCAGGTCCTATAAAACAACAACTTGCAAAATGCGCCATTTTTGCATTAAAAAGGATTCCGATTTGGTGTCCAGATATTCGGTTCCAAATACATACTGTGATGCATGTACCACATACTGTGAATTCAAAACCACGCCCTGTTGCCAAACCATAGCACAATTATCGTTATCCGAAAAACCTTTTCCCTTAAGATTTAACTTTAAAACTTTATCGGCAACGCTGCCGACGAATTCTTCATGTTCTTTAAAGAAACGACCTTCAGCTTTCTTGATCTTCCTTTACGTTCGAAAGCCACATTCCTTGACCATGTTGTACATTCTCTTTCTTTTCCACGGTCAAAAATAGAAAAGGAAAGAGCAACTTTATGTATCGAAACACCTTATGCTGGATCTTTATTTTCTTCTATATTGGGTGACATAGCAAAAAAAAGTTCTTCTCTCACATGATAGGCCTTATTTGGAAACAAAAGTTTCATTCGGCGTGTTTTTGTTTATTTTGTTGTTGTAAAATGCTGTTTCAATGTTTATTCCCGACTGGCTAGCCAATGAAACGGTGAAGGTTTATTGGTAATGATAAGTACAACCTTTTGACTACATTTCGGTACTACCCAGTAATTGGTTAAATGCAGATATTAAAAATCGTTGTTTTAAACAACGGTATTCTGAAAAACGAAAAACTTTCTCTCGTGTTGCACTTTATCAAAAGCCTTGGTAAAATCCATATAAATTGCTTGCATTTATCATTGATCATACGGTATGCAGACCAGTGCAGAGCTTTCGGCAAAAAAATCAAACCAAAATGTTAAAGGCACAAATTCCACATTAAGGTACACACCATTTTAACAGCTATGTGTGGGTGTTCCTCGGGTGGTAGTCTCCTTCTTGGAAGCGAGGAAGTCTTTTTTTCGAGGCAATTCGTTAGATTGGGCTTTGGGTCTTTGTGGGGCTTTTTCGAAAGTCATTGTGCTCAAGGAACATTAATATGGGTCACAATGGGTTTTTTCGAAGCTGTCATGACACCTTATATTGTGAAAAAGGCGCCGGTTTTTAATATTAATGGGTTTAGAATTTTTTTCGGGCCGTGTTTTTTTTTGTTGGTGGAACCTGCTATGGAATCTGTAATCTTCTGAAGAATTTGGGGTTTCAATGTAATGATTTTTTTTATTTCTTTTTACTCTTACCGAAATTCAATTCATCCCATTTTATCTCTTTGCCGAGTGTATTTTTAAAGCCGACTTTTTAATTCTTATAAACATAAACACAAACATATGCTTTAATAACAGAGACTTAATGAAATAAAGTCATACAGTAATAGTGCCAGGCAGTATTTTGACAGCTTTACATTGAAAGATGTCACCTGATCTTTCAATATATGACCTTTGTTTTCTAAAAGAACCGGAATAAATATTACCATCTTTCTAATTAAAGATAAATAAACTTACCACTTATTAAATTGGACTTTGTTGTGTCAGTTTACTGTCAAAATACTGCCTGGGACTATAACTTAGGGTTTCTCCATCCTGGAAGCCTACTATTACTGCCTGGCGTTATCTCAATAAATCTCTAATAACTCAGTTATCAATAGTGAACATTTAATTTGGCTATAAAAAAATGTTGAGTGAATTATATTTTTTTATGTGATTATCACCGCAAATTTGATAAAACCTTCCGACGCACATTGACAGACAGACGTGCACACAAACAGGATATCGTAGTTTATAAACATACTGATTTTTTTTAATCGGCTTTTCATTCAAAAAGTTTTGATAGACGGCCGTCATGCCTCAAAAAAAGAAACCAAAACGGATAACTTCCGTTTCACCCGTCAACACACGATACTTTCTTTGTTCGACAAGCGATATTAGATAAAAACAGATGACTTTTAAACCTATAAAATTGGAAATTCTTATCTTAATCAATTTTCGTAGAATTTTTTCAAAGGGTTAAAATATCTGGTACGTTTACTAATAGTTCATTCTTAGCTTTTGCTTTGCACAGCTGATCTCTATTTATTTCCTGATATTGTCTCTTTATTGTTGACGTTGTACTGTTTTGTAGAGGGTTTTTTTCCAATATTATTGGCCAATGTTGCCATATCAAAGAATTCGTGCAAATGTTTTACAAGAATCCCAGAAATCTCTTACAGATGGTTTTTTTTATGCTTTAAATCCAGTGGCGTGTACAAAATATCGCTTTGGGAGGCTTGGATATTTATAATATCTATTCCCAGATTCTTGGAGTGAGACTCGTAAGCCTTCAAGATCCCCTTCCTGCATACGGTTATGTTAAATCCACAATTATAATAAAAGTGAGAATTCGTATTTAAATACATTTTCGTATAATTTTTATCAAGTTTTAATCATTTTATTTCGTATTTATTTGGCTTTGTTATTATGCAAACAGGAATTCTACAGCTGATATTCAGGGTGACCCGATTTTATCTGCATTTGGCTTTTGTGAGTTAATTAAAAATAATATATTCTTTTTTCAAATGCCTTATTATTTTAATGTTTACATGGTAAGTCAAAAAATAAAATAGTTAATTTTTTAAATTTCATTCTTACCTTTTTTTACATTTACTCCCCCAGGTTACGATTTATATTCCCTAACTATGCGATTATTTCATAAATTAAGTTCATTCAGGGCCAATAAACAAATACAGGCCACGACCCTGAAAAAATAGCTGTTATCATGGGCTGAATTTTACATTGGGTCTTTTGGGAGAACAGAGGTTTATTTGTGATATTTTTAACATGGCACTACAAATTTTCGCGAAACTTTAGTGAACTATTCCCAGAAACTATCCCGATATTCCACCAAACTTTTGTAAGGATCAAAGATGATTGCAAGGTTAAGATCTTTAAAATTTAGCATTCCTTATTTTGAATTCAAATTTCCTGCGATGCACCGCACGCCAACTGTTATTATTGACATGGATTTGACTTTGTCATCTGTGTTTGTCATGTCATTCGTTTATTTGTTTGTATTATAAAACTTTTTTGATTTTTTAATGATTTCTTTTAAAGTTCATTTAAAATCCAAAAATACCAGTGTTAGTCATTTGAAAACAAAATTACACTACAAAAAAAATAATTTTTTGATGTTGTAAGTTTTGTAAACACCTTTAAATAACTACAGTAAGTTTTAAAAGTGTGCCGAATATAAACAAATAGGTGGAGGTGAACAACAAATTTGCTTCTGCTTTAAATTTAATTTTTGTGTGAGCCAATGAAGCGGCTCTGAAAAATAATAGTATAGTAAAACAATCAAAACCGGCTTTATTTTAAAAAATCAAATATTGATGAACCGTCATTCCAACTTCAATATTTCAAAGACAATCAGCTGTTTAACCAAAGTTGTGGATCGTTACCCATCCGTTTTCATAGCCCTGGTTCATTTCATAATTTATAAGGCCAATTTTTTTTGTAGACCAGTGTTATAGTTATGTTAACCTGCTGTTCACTGTCAAAAACTATGATATGAACTTGTACCCAGATTTTCCTAGTTTCAATTAGGTACCTATGTATATTATAACTATTTTAGTTTATTAATAATTTCATTGTAATGTAAATTTGGTAACCTACGAATGATAAGTAGGTATATTTTGTTCTATTTAAAATGTGTTTTTGTTTAATGTTTGAATGGAAAAAACAGCTGATTGGCGATGATTGCAGAAATGAAAAATAAAACATTATTGTACTGATTAAATTGAGTAATGGTTACTTTTCAATTCCGTTTTTAGAATCGACATTTTTAATTTCATTTAAATGTTATGTAAAAGATAAATAGGGGTCGTAAGGTCTAAACCAAGGCATTTTAATTAGTCTATCAATCTTTTCATTCATAAATTGCAATTCCGTTCATAAATTGCCAAAAAAATACCGTTAGAAATAAATACTTGAACTATTTATAGTAAATTTCTATAGATAAGTTTCATATTTATGAAAAATAATAAATAGAGCTTATAGAAATAAAAGTATTAAAAATAACGAACAAATTTAGTGCTTAATTTTATAAGTCCATTTTTAACTATTTATAGAAAATTTCTACAGATAAGTTTCATATTATAAAAAATCATAAATCGAGCTTCCAGAAATTAATGAACAATTTAGTGCTTAATTTTATATCTCCATTTTTAAAAATTTGAGAAAAAGTTATATTCTATGTGCAAATCAAGTTTCGTGTGCAAGTCGTGCCAACTTTCTGCCGATAAGCTAAGTTTGTTAAGGGCATCCCATATATCAGGGTTTGACATGTTGTTCTGGTAAATGCGTTTTTTGAAAGATATGGCGGATTCAAAATGGCGGAAAGGTGTATTTTTAAAACAATTGTAACTTTTTTATTTCTTATCCGATTTTTATGGAACATAGTTTAAAATACTTGCTTTGTAATGTGTTTTAAAACGTATTGGTCAGAAAATATGTATTTTTTGTATTTGTCAAAAAAATAAAAAAAATTAAAAAATATTTTTTTTATTTTTATTTTATTTATAAAACTATTGGAGCTAGAAAAAAAAAGTTTATATAAAAAAGATAGCTATTTTGATTCTTCATTCAAATCTGGTTCAAGTGTTCTAATGCGTTAATTAGTTTTTAAGTTATTTCCACATAACTGGAAAAAAATAGTGGTCTTTGGGGTATATTTAAAAATTATGCTTTTAAAGAAAACCATAAGAACTTTTTGAAAGTAACTTAAATTTGTTTAACTTACGTAGCAGATCAGGTTTTGACTTATTGTCATTGTGATATTTGCGCCTTTTTTTAAATATGGCGGATTCAATATGGCGGAAAAGCATATTTAAAAACAAATTGTATCTTTTTTATTTTTTATCCGATTTTAATACCACAAAATTTAAATTACTTGATTTGAAATGTATTAAAAAAATACTTTTTAAAAAATGTATCTTTTTAATATTCGAAAAAAAAATCGGGTGAAACATGTGACAAAAATGATTTTATTTATTTTATTTTTTAATTGCCCTCCATATACGGACGTCGCTGAAGGGTTTGTCATTAATTAGACCCTACTGACTTACACATTGTTAAAAAGAACATTTTATTTCCTACAATAAAGTATAAAACACATTTTTGTCAATTGAGCTTAGTTTCTGAGAAAATTGGAAAAAAACTTGTAACAGAATTAATTTGTTTGGGGATTTGTAAAAGTTCATTTAGTTGCACAGGCCTGTGAAGTTTTAATCTGAAAACAAATCTTACATTATTATACACGTTTAAAAGAAAATTTTGTTGTTTACAATCGACTATAGGTCACAATTTTTGATAGAGAGCTTCGTTTTTAAGATAATCGGGTAAAACCTATGTGGTTTCTTTAATTTTTTTATATTTTCTTAATAAACGGACGCCGCTGGAGAGTTTGTCATTAGCCTGACCCCACTGACTAATACATTGTTAAAAAGGAAGTTTTATTTTCTACAATAAAGGGCAAAATAATTTTTTTTCCAAAAAGCTTAACTTTTGAGAAAATTGGATAAAACTTGTTAAAAATTGATAAATTTAGTGATTTTTCAAAATTGATTTTATTTACGGACGCCTCTAAATTTTTATAGATGAAACTACTATTGCTTTATTATACATGATTTAAAAGGCAATTTTATTGTCTATAACAAAGTGTGTATTATATTTTTTGATATAGAGCTCGGTTTTTAAGAAAATCCGGTAAAACCTCTAAAAACATGTTTGTTTTTTAAATTTATTTATACTACCTCAACAAACGGACGTCGTTGGAGAGTTTGTCATTAGTCGTACCCCACTGACTTATACATTGTTAAAAAGGAAATTTTATGGTCTACAATAAAGATTAGTACATATTTATCCGTAAGCTTAGTTTTTAAGAAAATTTGAAAAAAATCTAAAAATTTCAGGATTTGGGGAGTCTGGGGGGTTTTGGAGATTTTGCAGCTAAAATTTAAAAAACTAATATAAATTTATTTTTAAATTAGATTTTAGACATTTTTGATCCATTTTTATGTCACTGTGTATTTAGGGCGTCAACTTAGTTACATTTTTAGAAATTCGAACACCACTACAAGGACTATAAGGAGGGGGATAAAAAAATTGGACCCAAAACTTGCCCGGCAACATCCAAATCGTTAGTCTGTAACCTATTCTCAGCTAGGATCCATTGTCAAACTGCGGTCCTCATATTTTGCATACTCAACTACCTCTGCAGGTGTTATTGTAAAAACTTTCGTCGATTGATATTAACTTTCAAAAATAAGAATAACAACGTTGTTTGATAATGTCCATCAAACAACGATAACAGTAATAAATAGAAATCACCTGTTTTACTAGACGCCTCAGCTGCGTAAAGCCGCGCGCCGCCTTATAGGCGTCCGCGTACGGTAATACACCTTCGGTAGTCGTTTTGATGACAACAAATTGTTTTTTTATTGAAACAAATATAAAATATACATCTATATAAGACTTATATACACCAAATTAAAGAAAAATGTTCATTCTATAACTTTTATTTAAACTTTTTTTTCAATTTTGCTTTGGTGTTATTAAAAATTTAGGTTAAACTTTACTAGCGATACAAAAAAAAAGTAAAAATTCAGTTATTTTATTTTTTCTAAAAAAAAGAAGCAAAATTTTGAAAAATATAATAGAAAGTTATTTTATTGCGGGTATTTACTGATTCATTTGCCATTTTTTGCAACCCTCTACGACTATTTTTAAGAAAGATACATCGTTTTAAAAAGTATCGTGCAAAAAAAAGTGGTGGGGGCCATATCTTTTAAAAAACGCATTTACCAGAATGACAACAAGTTAAAACCTGATCTATGGAGTGCCCTTATAAACTTGGCTTATCGGCAAAAAGTTGGCACGACTTGCACACGAAACCCCCTTTTAGGCCGATTTGTCCATAGACTATTAGGCGTGTAAGCTCAAATATTTGTTAGTAATGCACGTATATAAACTTTTTAAAAAAACGTACTTACCGCAAGTTGAGATTTTTTAATGCTATTGTCCGTATAGTACACTAACACATCGGCACTTAGAGGTCGCGTTTCCCTCAATTTTGAGGCCAACAACATACAGGCGGTTCCTAGGAGCTGAAGTTGATTCTTTTTAATGGAACAACTCATTAAGAACCTGTCCATGTAGTTCATTGCTAAAGAAAACACCTCTTCTTGACACTTTTGTTCTTCACAAACCTGCAACAAAGAAAAAAAACAAATAAAATTATGGTTTGTCAATTTATTTAATTTCGTAATCAAGAGAAATGAAAATTTACTTTAAAAAATTTTACCAATATCAATGTTTGATATTTAAAATTAAATATTGTGATAATAAAAACCTTTTTTTTTAAATCATTTCGATTTTGGTTACATACATACTACTATTTGTGCTGACGCACAACGGTATCTGTCAAAGTTTTTAGTGTAATAAATTTTGAAAAAAGGGTCCTAAGAAAAAAATCTAAAAGCTACTACTCCTACTAAATTTTAATAAATTTAATCTAAAAAGTTCAATACAAATTTTCTATTTATTTGCAAATTTTGCTTGGCTTTTGCTCAGAATATTACGTATATATGGTTTTGCTATGCTCGTGTAACAACAAACTCTTTTGTCCCGAGATACCAGTGCCTTCTTTGACTCTTGGTAGATATTTTAAATTTCTATTTTGGCACCTCAAAATGGTACATACCTAATTTTTTTTGTAGATTAATTACTTTTCTCAAATTAAAGCCAAAAAACATTAACAGTACGTTAGAAAAGAAACCCGAATTTAGATCGCATATCTTTATGGCTTTGTAACTTCTGCAAAAATAAACTAATGTTAATAGCATACTTTTTTAATTATCTTAACCTATTTAGGCTTTATTAGATTGGAGTTTTTGAATAAAATTGATTTTGGTAGCTCTGTTGAGATATTTTAGTTGGAATTTCTTTAGGGGGATGATTTTCAAAACTTTTCTGATAGATTTTTTATTTTACTTTTAATTTACGACATAAATTGGGATAATTTATAAAAAAGTTACCTTGTTAAATAAGGAAGGTCAGTATCCTTATTTAAATAGGTATACGTCTAGGAGTCTAGGTTACATATAGGTTAGATACCTACATATATTAACTTTGACGATATTCCTTTGTCGGTTCAGTTAAAAAGATGCAAAGAATAGCCGTTGACTTTTTTGCTCTTTTTATGCTAAATTAGGTAGGTATAGGTATATTTTATGTAAATCAACTGACCATCATCCAGTGGCGTACGCTTTTTTTCTGTTGGGATAGAATTATGTCCTTTTACATGGAAAAAAACTAATTTGTTCTTAAGATTACATGCCCTAATTCAAGACTTAATTAGAACCTATTTCTCAAGCGGATCAAGGTTTGATTTATTTAAATTTACCAAGAAAAAAAATTAAAATTTTTTATGTTGACGCAGGAATAAAAATATTATCTACGTCAGAAAAGGGTTACTAAGATTCATTTTCACTATGAATATACCGTTAGAACTAACATCCAACCTAACGTTATGTTTTTCAATTCAACATTATTTTGACGTTATTAAAATGTTTTTGCGTTTATTGGGTAGAAAATTGTTAAGACACAAGAAACGCAAAATCCAGTTTTATTTTTATCAACATTTCTTAGTAATACCAAAACATTAACTGTCTTGAAGGGAGAAACATACATTCATACAAGAAAGTTTTTTTGTTGAAATTAGAAATTATGATTTTCTTGGAACGAGACAAATGTATTTTATAATAATAGATGGTTTGCCTTCAATGAATGCAATATTCTAAGAAGAAATGTTATCTTCTTCTAAAGCATTGCATAGAAAAATAGTTTTTTACCTTCCTATCCCGCTTAGCAAGGGCTAGAGCATAAAATACTGCCACATGAGGTCTCGCCCCTCTCCCTCCCCCTTAAAAAATGTCTCGGGCCCACCTCGAAACTTTTTTCTATATACGCCACTGTCTCCAACTCATCGTCAAGAAGTATCTACACCACTGCGAGGATAATAGTTTTGTTCTTTGCTGAATTCTGACTCTGTTGCTTATCTACCAACGAAAACAAGTTTTTTTAAAAATATGTATAATAAACTATTAATTATTTATTTATTATTGGTAGTTGGGTAATTATGCAGGTAGTCGGGGAGGTAGAAAAACCTATTAAAAATTTTAGTACCCACTTGGGTTGAAGTTTTTATTGTTTCATTTGAAGTCACGTCAAGACAGAGTCGGGACTTTTAATTGTGCATATTCTGCCCATTACGCAAATGACTGTTTTTAACAAAGTTTTTTTTAAAGCCTTATACCCGCGAGTTTTTGCAGCTTATTTCAAGCTTTCTGATTTAATTAATAATTAACAGTGGCGTGTTTAGGGTGGGCGAGGGACCCGGCCCCAACCCAGGACTAAGATTTTTCTAGATATTTTTCACATATTTCGTGAATACAAACATAAAATAGCATAAAATACGGCATCCTGCGGTCTCGCCCCCCCAATTTTTTTTCTTATAAAAACGCGACTATTATTAAAGTATGCGCTATCGCGGCATATTTACATATTATGGCAAACTTCAGAGATCAGACTTATTAAAAACTGCTAAAAATTTTCGTTTTTACTGCCTCCTTGGCCTTTCCCCCATTACCATCTTAGATCCACCAAAGAAAAAAAGCAGTTTCTTTATTACTAACTGACTTCGTTCGCCCTCCAGAGCGAAATAAATATGTAAGGTTTATAGTGAATACAGATTAAGTTTACAATGTGAAAAGTAAAATTTTTGTTGATTTGTTTTATTGTCTTTCAGTGCGCCAAATCCAAAACTGGGCCTGACTTGCTCGTAGAATCCCAAAATTTCGAGTAAATTGCGAAAAACTCGATCAAAAATAGATAGATTAGATAAAACGAATGATGGCATTATTTATCCACATTTCTTAGTAATAACAAAGTTTATTTATAGGTAGATATGAATATTTCCAAAAAATTTTATTTACATTTTTAAATATTCTGATAATTTTAAAATTTTTAAGATTTCTAATTATTAAAATATATATATTTTAAATTATACAAAATTATATAAAACAATCTAATTTTAAAAACTTAACTTTATTTGTATAGTTTCTGTGAGAGCTAATACCATTACCACCTCAGATTTTGCAGAAAGTTATTGCAGAATCTTGCTCTATCTTTCGGAAACAAATGTCGGTTGTTGCTGGTGGTTACCGGTTTCCAATTTAAGCGGTAGACTACATAGCAAAATTGGAAACACGACGAAACAGAAACAGTTCTAGTAGAAAAAAGTTTATAATTGTTATAAATCATAAGAAGAAATTGCTCTATATTGCTTGAATAACAAAAAACATAAGTAAACAACTTGTTGGTTTCAATGGAATCAAAAAGTATATAATTATTCCCGTCATGTATGTTTTATGATAGGCTAAGATTATGAAAATTTAGATGAAGTAAAACCTACGCTGACAAGAACTATGATCAAAGTACGAAAAGATGTCGCACAAAAAGATAAAAAGGGAGAAAATTGTATTTCAGAAGAAATAAAGAAACTGATGATAAAAGAGCGGAACCTGGATAAAGAACGAAAAAGGTCATCGATGGAGCACACAGAAATAAATAAAACTATAAGAAAAATGAAATGTCTTAGGCCGACTCTAGGTAGATACGAAATATTTAAAATAAAGGATATGAACGGCATAAAAACTAATTATATTATAAATCACAAAACTATACAGAATTATACCAAACGAAAAGGAACCATCGCGAGAAACCATGACGAAACTTCAAACAAAAATAAAGATAATAAATTCAGAGCTACAAACTAAAATAAGCAAATCGGAAATAAAGAGAGCATTAGAGAATGAAAAATAACAAATCACCTGGAAAAGACGGAGTAACGGCAGAAATACGGTTAAAGTACGGTGGTAAAACTGGAAAGAATCCATACCCATTATTCTACACTATAACACTCCTCACTATAACTTATAAGCTTTTTACGAAAATATTATATCAATCAAAAGAATATGCAGGCTTCCGAAATGGTTTCAGTACAGTTGATGAATGAATGAACCTATTAACCATGAAAATCCTAATAGAACGAGCAAACGAACACAAAATTCCACTATATATTGCGTGTATACACTACGAAAAAGCTTTCGATAGCATTGAACATTGGGAAGTAAAAATATCTTTAATTAATAGCCTAATAGATCACGGATACACAGACTCAATAGTCAATATAATATAGCGAAGCAACATCAATCAAAATCCACGAAGGAACTAAGCCAATCTGAATAAGAAGAGGTATCAGCAAGAGTGACACAATATCCCCTAAACTATTTAATCAGGCCCTAGAAGATGCTTTTAAAAACTTAGATTGGGAATAAATAGGCGTCATGCTGATGATATCGCCTTAATAAAAGATAATAAAGAAGAACTGATACAAATGCTGGAAGAACTGGATTCAGCAGCTAAAAATATAGGCTTGAGTATGAACTACACTAAAACTAAAACCATAACAATCTCAGATAAAGAAATCACGATCAGAATAAACCTAGAAAAAAATACCTGGAATCAAGAGACGAGTAAGATTGGCCTGGGCAGCATCCGGTAAATTAAGCTGCATATTAAATAATAAAAATATCCTCAGTACCTTAAAACGAAAGTGTATAACCAATGTATCCTTCCTGTATAGACTCACCTATGGATCCCATACCTAGACACTTACAAAATTAAACATGGACGAGGTAACACAAGCCCAAAGGTCAATGGAAAGACAAATTTTATATTTAAAGCTAAAAGAAATGAATGGATAAGAAATAAAACAAAAGTAAGAGCTGTCAGAAAGACGACCGATGGAACAAATAGTAAACTGCAGACCTTGGGAAAATAAAAGAAGCAGAGGGAAACGTGAAATGAGATGACCAGACGATTTGAAGAAACATGCAGGAACTAGATGGATGAACACGGCGACAGGCAGAGAAGAGAGGTAGATAATGGGGGAGGCCTATGTCCAAAGATGGATCGAAGAGGGCTAAATAGATAGATAGAGAGATAGATAGATAGATAGATAGATGAAAGATGGATAGATACGGCAACAAGAATCAATCAAATTGTAACAAAAGTTCCTCAGTGTAAGGAAAAATTTTGTCCTAAACAGCTAACAATGAAAACAAAAAGTTTAAATAATTGTTTTTCTATATTTCATGTACAAAAGAAGAAACAAATAGCAATAACAAGAAGTTGCTCAATTTTGCCTCAGGACATGTATCTTAAGTAAACCCAAGGCGTTTCGGAATCTTTAAAATATCTTCACAATTTCCTTCTGCTTTCTGGGTATATCCTGGAGTTTTAATTTTTAAAACCAATCATAACTTATCAAAACAAAATCCAATATTTATTATTACCTTTTAAAAAAGTCACTGATTCATAAAGCATTTTTGATCGGAATTTCGCGACAATCGTATTATATATTTAGCTAAATTGAATTGCCAAAAAAAAATTCAAACAAAAGTTTTGCGAGTCCGTGAGTGAGCAGATTTTTAAATTATTAGCCTAGGGGCTCAGAAAGGGGGTCTAGCGGACAGGCACAGAATAAAATTCGCGAACAGCATCGGCAGGTATATAATTAATACGTTTGCATGTAGAACTCAATACGTTTTCAATACTATTGATTCACTTTTCGGCATTCATAAACGGATAAGCCGATTAGAACACGTTTTCAATGCGATTCGAGTGCTTGACATTAGCTCAATGAGTGGCGCACCCAGAATTATGTTTTGGAGAGGGCCCGAGACCCCATGATGTATTTTATGCTATTTAATATTTTTATTTACATGTAGAAAATAACTTAATTAAAAAAAAAATATTTTTTGCTACTTCTCCTCTGACATCTTTTACTTGTTTTATTTCTTATTAATTTATTCATTTTTCTGTTAGCTTTAGATGTAACATTTGTCTTTCCATTGATCTTTGGGCTTTTGTTATCTTATCCATGTTTGATTTTGTAAGCGTCGAGGTCTGGGATCCCTACAGGAAGAATACAAAGAATACATTGGTTATACACTTTTGTTTTACGGTACTTATATATATAGATATTTTTATTTTTTAATATGTAGCTTAATTTACCGAATGCAAAATTAAAATGGAAATTTGCCGGTCATAATATCAGACAGAAAGACGATAGATGGAACAAATGTATTGTAAACTGGAGACCTTGGGAAAATAAAAGTAGTAGGGGAAGACCCTAAATGAGATGAGCGGACGATTTGAAGAAACATGCGGGGACTAGATGGATGAACACGGCGACAGACAGAGAAGAGTGGAAGATATTGGGCGAGGCCTATGTTCAAAGATGGATCGAAGAAGGCTAAATAGATAGAATAGATAAATAAAGAAAACATCAAAAAAATCTTAGGCTTCGGGGGGGGAGGCTCGTGGCCCCCCCTCCCCCTTGGTGCGCCCGTGGTTTAATGTCAGTATTTACATATAAAATAATCTGATTTAATCTATATAGACTTGTCAACTTTATTTATTTAATTTATTAGGACCCAAAAAGACTTTGATTTTAAATGTAAATTGTATTGAAAACTTATTGAGTTCGACATAAGAACATAGTAAATAAACTCAACATGGATCCCAGAGAACGAGCTAAATATAAACTACAATAAATACTAGGTTGAATGACTAGACAGGCAATAATTATGACTATACAATGTATTTCGCGGATTCTTTTTTCAGATTTTTTTTGGCGAGGTGATATGGGTCTGACCTATATTAATGCGAGTGACATAACTTGTGGCGTTTACAGATTTCTCTCATTTTTTGTCAATTTTGATCATTGTCACACACGTAAAATAATGTCAGTATATGTTGTTAACACATAATTTGAATTTGATTTAGTTTGAGAATTTTAACTTTTTTACTTTTCTAAATAGTTATAGACTTACTGAAGTAATCGTGTGTGAAATATAACACAAAATAATAAAAAAACAATAAACACTTTAAGCTAAGCGCTGGTGCGCAATCGCGGGTGATTCTCGCCTCGCTTCTGACCGGGGTGAATTAGGCGCCCCCCGGGTCATCACCTTTTTGATTTTCGAACGCGGGTGTATGACGTCATCGTTTTGACCGTGATCATTTTCGAACGATATTGGGCTAGCCCAGGTTAGAGTCCCTGTATGTTGACATATTTGGTCAACATACAGGGACTCTAGCCCAGGTATAACCTTTACCCTAGGGTGACAATTTTCAAACGCACCCCTGTGGTATGTCAATTTTAAAGTTCAACTGTCAGTTCTCAATTTCAAACTGTCAGTATAATTCTGGGTAGTGGCGGCTGCTACAGGGATGGCAACGGGGCAAAACTAGACAACAAACAGTATTTTTAATTGATTTATTTAAAAAAAGTTAAATCTTCCCTTACGAAATGATTGTCTAGTTCTTTTTATTATCTGTGGTTAACAACAAGCGATTAATTGGGTGAATTTTTTTACGTAAATAATTACAAGCCGGCAGCGCCGCGCGGGGCAAGATTTTAATTTCACCCGTTTTTCAGCGGGGTATGGGTGGATGTTCTCGAGCGGGGGCGGGACGAATGTGTGTTTTAGTTGAAGTCGGCCATTATCATCGTGCGGAAACATCCGTTGCCCTCCTACACGATGCCGGTTCTATCCTTAGTGAAGGTATGAGTTTGTTTTGATTTGGGTTATGTCAGTAGCAAAAAGCATTGCCGATCGAATGTTAGTGCAAGTAATAAAAAATTATACGATGCTGAAAAGTGCTTTGCTTTATTTGTTTTATTATGAAAAATCCACGAAATGATCCTGCGTGGGTGGCAAAAAGAATGTGTAATACCTATCAAGCACTTTAGTGAAAAGTTTGCAAGACTGATATTAGGTGTCAATTGAATAGTACCTAAAGGCAAAACATTACCGAACATAATGAAAATGTGGCAAAAAATACACATAACTTAGTAGGTTATTAGACTGTTTAAAATTCTGTGGGATTTTTGAAGTTGCTCTACGGGGCCATGATGAGTCTGAAACTGGTGCTAATCCAAGCGCTTTGTGCATGTAAAAGAAGGGCGAATAGACTTTGTCTATAAACAAATAAACTAAAAACTACACCAAGTAGCTGCTTGTTTGTAAAATGCTAAAATAAAAATGTTTAGGTAAGTTTTTTATCTCCTTTTCCATGCAATATAAATTTCTGTCCCCCCCCCCCACTTTATAACGTCACCAGCCGCCACTAATTCTCGGCACTATTACTGCCTGGCTTTACTGCAAGAAGTCCCTATTTTAAATCTTACCCTCGCGGTCGCTTTCAAAGATTTTTTTTTTAAAAGCGTTTTTTGATTAAATATTTTTGCAAAACAGCTTACTCGACGCATTTTAATCATTAAAGGCGCCACACATCTGATAATATACTTATTTTAAGGAGCATTAATCTTGTTTGCTCGGCAAATTATTCCTTTTGTATCAAGCGTTATCTCTATACGTATTGCACAAAATAAAAAATCTAGGTCACCCCTAGTTTTTTATCAAATAACCCCCGAAAAGTAAGTAACACATTCCTAACTGTCTGCAATTACCGAAAATTTCAATTTAAGACATCCAACATAGAATAACCATCTATCTATTTAGCCTTCACTCCATCTTTGGACATAGGCCTCCCCCAATATCTTTCACTCTTCTCTGTCTGTCGCCGTGTTCATCCATCTAGTTCCCGCGTGTTTCTTCAAATCGTCCGCTCATCTCATTTGAGGTCTTCCCCTACTTCTTTTATTTTCCCAAAGTCTCCAGTTTACAATACATTTGTTCCATCGATGGTCTTTCTTTTTTTTTGTTAAGGGCGTAGTCAGTGCAAGCAATGAAAACAAGTGGTCGCTTTGAAATGCATGTGCCCCCGGAACCGAACCGAACCGACACTTCTTCTTATGTGGATTGGCTTGGCTCCTTCGTGGTATTTGATTGATGTTGTTGCTTCGCTATATATATTGGCTAGAGCTATAGCCAATAGAGAGCTGCTTGCCAGTCTGAAATTTAAATCATCAAGATTTTAAATAGAGAGAGAGTGCTATAGCAGAAGTCATGCAGCTGAGAGAGAGCTACTACGATGCAAGCCTACTCTCAGTAACAGGGGAGCACAAATTTACAATAGTACTGTCAAATAGACAAAGAGTTGAAATTAATTGTGGACAACATTTTCTGTGATTAATCCCATGAGAACACATACCAAATAATATATCTAAGATTTGTTTTTGTATTGGTATTAAATAAAATAAGAAATTTTTGTTATAAGACCCTTTTTTCAATTATCCTTTTAAAGTCTATGACATCATCAGACATTTTTGACGGCCTTTACTGTATCAACTTTGTTAAGCCCTGCCTTCTTGGAAAAGGGCCAGTTGAGATCGGATTCGAATATTTTGCAAAGTGAAAAAGGACAAATTGTTTTAAAAAATCAGCTAAAAAAATCAAAGAAAGAGGTTAGGTATGCAGTGACAAGGTGTATAAATTGTGGGCAATTGCTATTTATATGGGCGTACCAAGGGGGGGGACCCGGGGTCCGGGACCCCCCCAAACCTATGATTTTTTTAGATATTTTCCATATATTTCATGAATAAAAAGATAAAATAGCATAAAATACGAGATAATGATGCGTCGCGCCTCCCTCCCCCAGAGGCATCGACCCCCAAAGACATATTCCTGGGTGCGCCACTGCTATTTATAAGTAAAAACCATTTTGAGGAATACCCATGTGGGTATATAAAAACAGTGGGTAGCTATTTAAGTAGTGTGTTGTTTTCTTGTTGTATGAAGCCTTTTAAAAATTTAAAAGTCCAGTGAACTATAAAAATAACACACCAGCAACATCGTCTGGCACCCGCCTACTTTAATGTACTCGGATATTATATTTGCAAAAAAAACTACATATTTTAGATATTTTTAAATACAAGGTGATTCGTTGAGAGTTTTTGTTCGTTTCCGCATTAACCTTAGTTTTTAGGCATTATTTACAACTTTACTATCCACTTACAAAAATAAGGGTTTCAGAGTACTCCAAACTTAATTATTGGGGCTTGTAGTTGTTACGCGTACATTTCTGATTGATTTTATTAAGGGAAACCCTTATTTGATACATAAAGAGCCAAGTCGATGAAGATGCCAAGTCACAAATTATTTTTTTTTCGCGTATTTTATTGAAACATTTTTGTCTAAATAAACTTGATTTTTTTTTTGATTAATCATGTGTTAGGTCCCACCAATCAATGATTTCCTATTATATGTATTTCAAAAATGAACTTTGCATGAAAATATAGCGCTTTTTATTAAATTTTTGTTTTAAATATATCTAAATAAAAACAAGCTAAATTTCGGAAGTAGTATCAAGTTTTCCCACTGTAGCCTGGTAGCTCCAGTAGACACCAGTTTACATGAAAGGAAGATAGTTTTGAAATTTAGCACAATCCATTGAACTTGAATTAATGAGAGGACTTTAAGAGATCAGCAGTTACAAGGGAACATGGACCCCGCTTCCCCTTCCTTCATAAAGAATTTTCAAGAAAAAACACATTAAAAAAGCAGTTAGTGTACCACCCCCTCCCGCCTTAAGCGTTTCGTAATTTAAGACTGGCCTCTAACAGTATCGTCGATATTTTAAAGATTGTTAATATTTAGCCACTAATGGAAATTTTTAAAGCTTTTATGTTTTATAATTATTGCTATCCGGAAACAAAATGGCTGTCAATGAGCTTGAAAATGTTCGTTGCGGAATAGTCAAGGTCACCTGTTCAATAGTTCTACGACCGCAAAATTATTACGTACCTAGTTGTCACGTTTGGGTCGTAGGAAATTCTTTGTATCCAACACCAAAAAGCAAAAGTTAAAACGTATACAACCAACTATAAAATGAATAAGCATTTATAAACTTTGCGCTTACTTAAATAAACGTGATGTGGTTTTTAAAATTTAAAAGCCGAAAACTGTTGGCTGTATAAAAAGAGGAACTAAATAATATAAATAATTGGTGAGAACCCTAAAAAGCTGCTAATTAAGCGAATATTTTAGCCAGTGACACGAAACACCAATAAGACAATTATAACGCAAATATTTTTGTAACCTTAATATTTGTTTTGTTTTTTTAAATTTAAGTATACACCAAGTAAAGTCAACTATTATGTACGTTAAAAACTTCTCGGAAATCGTACAAAGCGAAATATGACCCCGAATTCCTTATTTTATTATTTCCGTTGAAAGTACAAGCTCACAGGACTGCAAAGTATGAAGTTCTTTATCCTCAGCCTCTTTCTTCGAATTAAAACTCCTGAAAAATACCGAAAGAACTCTAAATATTGCCAAAATAATACATAGTTCTAAATAATGCAATAAAAATTAAATACATCTACTAAAGATCTTAATATTGTCAAAAAGTCAAGCAAAAATGCGAGAAAACTTTTAAATATTACCAAAAAGTTTAAAAAAATAAAGAATTAATTTCAGATGGTTACAATAAAAATTCAAAGTAATCCCAAAAAGTTCAAAATAATTATAATCAATCCCCAAAGTAGAGCCAAAAAGGTATGAAAAATGCCCTAACATCCCAGCAATATCACAAAAATGTCCAAATTATGAATAAAAATTTATCCAAAAGACAAAAAAAAAAATTCCAAAATTGGCGTTAACATTTCAAATAATTCTCATTCTGCCCCTCGGTTTTAAGAGCCTTGAAAATCTATTGTGTGCTCCAAGTAGGCGCCAAAGTGCGCCATAAAAATGTAAATTTTACTAGCGTAACGTCGACAAGTTTTTTTAGTCCGCGGGGCCTCGGATGGGTATCAGCTGATTGAAAAATTCAAGTGTTATCGACCTTTCATAAGAAATTTTTATAATACACATGTAGGATTAGTTATCGTCACCTCCCACCTGAACACCGATTCTCATAACATCCTCGGTCCTATTTTGTAGATCGCTAAAGGTACACATTGAAAATAGAAAATGTCAAATGAGAATCCGTGCTCTACAAATTAGTTTACTTTTGTTAATAAAATGGATGCTGTAATAATGAAATTATTTGTTGGTTTTTCTATACAATCATTATTTATACTGATGTCAGTGGCTTTAATTTTTAAAAAGCACACTAACTTGGGAAATAAAATTTTAAAAATTGGAAAAAAAAATAAGAACAAGAAATTTAAATAAAGGTTATTGATCTTTTGTTTCTATTTTCTAAATAGGGAATAAAATTAACCTACTTACTAGTGCAACAAATTTAAAATTATAAAAAAAAATGTCGTAGGAGAAAGATTTTGCAATGTATTATAATTGCAAATTTGACGTTTCTGTGTCGATTTTAAATCAATTTAAAATCGAACCCCTGATGTGATGATGCTCTGCTGAGTAGGTTCTACATAATTTTAAACTGAACGAAGGAACGACGAAAACTTGAGTCAAATTAATTTGGTTCGATGCTGTCAAATAAATATACATGTCAAACCTAAAACCTCAGTTTTTCCAGGCTGTTGCCCACTCCCATAACTTTATATCATATTAATCACCAAGACTTTTTTTAAATAGAATTCGATACCAACATAATATGTGGTTTTTCTATGGTAGGTATAGTGGGTAGTCATATTATAACGGTTTTCTGGTAAGGGCGAGATATCGACGAGCAAGCTATTATATTTAAATTTTTGTAATATTATCTAGATGAACTCGAATCTGAATCTAAATTTGCCATCATCATGTTGGAGTATTTTTTGTTGTCAAGTGCAAAAAAACTACTCTCACAACGGTTTTTTTAAATAATATTTTCATTTAAAATTTAAATGCCAGTATTTCTATTAGTACGGATCTCTTAGGTTTTGCATTTCGTCAGCGCACCTCAATAGACACTTAAAGTAGATAGATACACACTTCGCAAAGCGTTGACGTTCCCGTAACTGGAAAACGCTGTAATCTTATTGGCCAAAGTTTTGTCTTGACCTATATGAGATACGCACGGGTTGGGTGCCGAAAAGCTACGCGTTGTCGTCCGCAGGTAGTTCAGCCAGCCTCGTAGGTACAATTTCGACCGCCCGCCTGACCAATCAAATAAGCGGGATTCACTTCGTCACGACAACGCTAACGCGATACGAAGTGCGTATCCACTTTAAGTGTCTAATAATAAAATAAAAGTTTGAAATCTATAAATAAAAAAATTACCCAAAACGGGGCCTCTGCAAAGCTCATACAATTTTTTATCGAAATCACTGGACTTTAAAATGTTATAAATACATTCTGATAACTAGCCCCTAGATTACAAGCATATTAAAAGTACTTTTATTATAGTTTTAGCCTAATAGAGACATTTTGGATCAAGCAAATCATCTTCAAACAGCGATTTTCATTGTTATTTCAATTTCGATTATGCTCATTACTTAGTTTCAACGTTTTAAAGTTTTTTTTTTAATTAAGCTTATATCTTTTTACATCTAGTGGCCGGTTTATCAATGGAGGTTTATCCCTGAGTTAATTAACTCGCGTTTTTCGGTTAAGGGGTTTGAGCTATAGTTAATTTTCTAATACATTGAAGGTTTAGTCGTTTAGTCCTCGATTTACGAGGAAAGCTAAATCACGGGTCAACTTGTTATTCTTAGATTAAAACACGTGTTAGTGTTGACCCGATGTTATCTTCATTAATAAACCGGTCCTGGGACCCAATTCTTGAACCACTCGGATTTTTTGTCGTATACGAGTAAAATTCGAATGGTGGTTTCGAGTTGCCCGAAAAAATTGCTATTCTTGAATGCACTCGAACGCCAATTCCGTGTACGACTTTTTTTTTCGACTACACTACTTGGCAACGCTGTTTTCGTATAATTTTGGCCAACCCAACGCCGGTATGTCCGCCTAAACTTGCCGCGATGAAGTAAGGTTGACAGTAGATGGACATATTACCGCCTTTGTTTTTGCAATTTTTTTTTAAAAGTGATTTATTTTCTAGATATATGTTTTTGTTTTATTAAAAAAAGAAGCTGTGGTTTATTTTGGTAAAGGCAATTATTGTGTAATCATTGGTAACGGTAAGTACCAAATTATAGTAATGGAAATTTGGGGCCTAGGGGCATCTAACCTCTTTGAAGTGTGGAAATTTGGGGGTGAAATTCGCAGTTGAATTTTCAGACTGCTTAAAAGAAAACAAATAAACTTCATAAATATTCTAAAGGGGTCTTGAACTTGAGGCTTTGTTTGTAATGAGTGGCCTGTGTTTGACGAACTTTCATACATCATGCTTTGACAAAAATTGTCCAAGTGTTAATTAACATAGGGGTTTTTACCGAAACATTTGGAGTGTTTTTTTCTCAGTTTCTGTTTGAGTAGAACAGTTTTGCCTTTTAGGCCGATAAGCATAATAAACATTTCAAGTAAAAATCGACAAAATCAGTAACCTTTTGTTCAAAAAACCCATTTTTTTTGTTTAAATTTGAATGTCTTTACCTGTCAATTAACTCCAAAAATATTAAAAACTGTTGTAGACTAAAGCAGCCCTCATATGATCAGTATGATTTGATTTGAATATGTACATTATTTTTGTAGATGTCTTTGTTTTTCAAAAGTTATTAATATATATAAAAATCCTGCCAGTAATACAGATCCAGTGAGGTCTGCTGTGGTACACTCAATGAAAAAACTTTTTGTTACAGGTTTCCCAGAGAAGACATGAAGATCATTTTTGATGTGTGAAGCAGTTTTTGCCTAGCAGTCCTGTTGCAATGATGATCCTACTAGAAATACTCAGATGCAATTGGTGATCTATTAACTTTTAAAGAACTTTTTTAAATAAATTATAGGTAAAATAAAAATAAGTTTATTGTAGTTTTTATTGTAAAAAAGAATATACAAGTTCTTACATAAAAGCTTATACAGTGAGAACTAGCAAGTTGGAATACATTTTCTAGCAGGTTAAATTAAAAATTTTTTGAATAAACCAAAATCATGCCTGCTGAGATTTTTAATGAGCAATATTTTTGATGAATTTTTTTGGACAGAACCCCAGAAAGGGGTCCAACAAGATAAAACTTGTGGCGCCTTGTTGGAAAGCCTATTGAAAAAGAAAAATTATGGTTCACTTTTTTTTTGAAAATCTGTCAAATTAAAAAAAAACATTTTTTATTAGTTTTTGAACAAAGTGCTACAAGTTGAGTCTACCAGTTGCAAAAAAATTTTTGGTATTACTGGACCTCTTGTCAGGGGTCCACCACCTATATTTTAATAAAATTATAGGTTTTACTTTAAATGACACTTATATTCTCTAAAAATTACAAAAAAATAGAAATAATTTTCTTTTTGTTAATTTAAAAAAATTATTTGATACCCTTTCTAACAAGGTGCCTTAAGTGGGGTCACTCCATCTTAAAAACTAAGTTGTATGCTAGTGGACCCCTTTCTGGGGGTCTGTCCAAAAAATATTCTGTAAAAATATTGCCGGTTCAAAATCTCAGTTAACATGTGTGGATTTTTTCAAAAAACTTAAATTTAACCGACTAGCAAGTTTATTCCAACTGGCTTGTTCTCACACTGTAGTCATATTGCATAGCGTTTTTTAATGCACTTGACAGTAAGCACTTATTATGTACTTTGAAATGTAAATAAAAAAAAAAATGTTTTTATATTTTATATTTATTTTTGGCCAACATAGAAAAAGTCAGAAAAAATAGTGAAACTGGTAAAAGTATAAGATTAGGTTTATTATTTACATGCAGGGGATTTTCCTACTTGAAGCAGTTGGGCCCTTATATTATCCAAAAATTAAGCAAAATAAGATAAGGCGTTGTACCCAGGGGGGAATCAAGAGGTATCAATGCCCCACAGTGTGTTAAAAGAGACACAAATAAGACAAAAAAATTGCACAATACTCAAATTTTTATTGAAACTTTTCCTTCCCGAAAACGCTCCTTTTATATATTTTTTCTTGAAAATGTGTTACAAAGTTGTAATTTTTTAAATTATTTTTCTTTTTTAGAGCTGTTCATTCATAAATTATTAACGCAAAAATTCAGGATTTTTCACTCTCCCCCCCCCCCAGTCGTAAGGCATTTCCAAGAAAAAAAGAAATTAAAAAAAACTGAGTGTCACATGAGGCTATCCCCCTTCCACCTCTTTGTGTCCTCAAGCCCTTTTATTGCCAAATCGCGTCTTTTTTCAGAAGACCTCCCAGTTTTTTTTAAATAAAGAAAAATTAAACTAAAAAAATATATTAAAGTAAACAAAAATGTTAGGTTAGATCACTCAGATTCGTATACGGAAATTGAGATTCGAGTGGACTTTTAGTGTCTTGGGTATAAATTTCTCTCACACATTTCGCCCGAAATGTAATACAAGGGCAATTTGCGATCAATCTTTGGTAATTTTTTTATGCTTAGTTAAGTGTATTAGGAAAACTGTAATGGTTTTACAGTTCAGTTATAAAAAAAGTTTTAATATTTAGGATTACACACACAGCAGTCCTCATGCAAGCAAGTTTTTTCTATTTATGTCAACACTGTTTTGGTGCATAGGCGCACTTTTTGTTTTTTTTATTTGTCAAACGCGCTGTGTTTATTAAATTACAATCTAGTCTAGTCTTTGTTTTGAACCGATGTCATTTCTCTAGATTTGAGAATTTTTTTTGTCTTTCCAACTCATAAAAAAAACGTTACATTGCTGTGGGAGTTCATTCATATTCCAAATTATTGGCAATTTGGTATTGTTTTATTGGGTATCCCTTTAAGCAATTGCAATTTATTTAATAGCAGGCCGCTTAAGATGTATAAAAGTAAGAAGCTACATTTTCCGCTATAAAAAACAGTTTTGAAATGCACCGTTTTAGCACCCAGTGAAGTAAAATGGAAATACTTGGTAAAGACGTTAATTTTTTACTAGCCTTTTTCTCTGTATACCGGGGTCCATTTCCTTTGGCATTTTGTTATTCCGAAACATTTGCCTTGCTTGCTGAAAAAAACTCGTATACGAGCTTTCAAGAATTCGAATGGTGAATATCCGTATACGTTTCGCCGAATCCGTATACGGATTTATTTCAAGAATTGGGTCCCTGGGTAAACTAAGCCTTAGCAACAATTTTACAGACATTTCAATTTTGATCAGGCCCTTTGGTTTGAAAAGTTAAATCGCTATATAACCTTACATATTTACCGGAAATAAACTTAATTAATAAATTAATCACCACAGGTAGCCGTGGTGGCTCAGTGCGTTCGCGCATTGAACACGAGTGAGTTAAGGAATCTCGCTTGCTACAGTGGCGGTTCGATCCCCGTCGGTTGCCGAGGTCGGGTGCGGCAGACATTTATAGGATTCCTGGGGAGTGTAAAATGTAATATTGTCCTACCCCTTCATTCACGCCGGTAACCAGGCCGGATGAGGTCGGATATCTCGTGAAGGCGGACTTTGTTACACACTCCTTCAGTCGGTAGGCCATTCTAAGGGACAAAAGGACCGGATAAAAAAAATACCCGGTCTGGGGTTCCAAAGGTGGCCGATGACCCGTGCAATTAGGCGTTCCGAAATGGCGGCCTTAGTGTCGGCGAAAGAGTCACGGTTACCAAATCAGGAAAAAAAAAATAATCACCACAGAAATATAATTTTGCGAGTTCAAATGGCCCCTAATAAATATATTAATCTTATCAATTTCAAGCCAGTTTGTTATTATTTTTTTAAATTTGAAGTAAGGATTCTTGTGTCATCAATTCCCTACTAAATGGAAATGGTTTTAAAAGTCGAAATATACACAATTTAGAACTAATCATTAAATCAATTGCAAGTTAAAAGCCATCTTATTTTAATATATTAGGGAGTTTTGAAACCGTTTGAAACGCTTTTTTGAATCTTCGTTGTGGTAATGGTAACCACTACCAATGTCGTTTACAGCGCCCTTTCGTAGTAGTAGTGGTAATTTTTACCTTCCTAGCCCCCGCAGCAATAGCTAGTGAAGGTATTATATTCGAGAATTTTTTTTTAATAACGCCAAAAATGTGTTATTTGGACCTATCTTAGCAATATCGACGTGACATCTGCCTGTGTGTGTATGTCTGTCAGTAATACGATAGCTCCTAAACTGCTAAACCGATTTTTATGAAATTTTCTGGTTAAATAATGTTCGACAATGGGACGAGCTGATTAAATACGCTAACTTTTTAACAAAATATCGCATCTATATGCGGTTTTCGGAATATATTTTTCTTAATAATTTGTGTTATGAGCAAAAATTTCATAGAAGCTTTCGTTTCTGAGATATTTACAAAAAACTGTTTTCAAAGCTGATATAGTATGGAGATTACTTGAAGTATGCCAATGGGCTAGGTAGGTATCACATCGGTCATGGATCCATTAATTTATTGCTTGTTTAATAGATTTTTTGGGTAATAAAACTGATAAAATATCACCAGTGTCAAACATTCAAAACATCAAGTTTTAATATTTGACATTTACAAGTGACAGTTTTACATGTGTTTCAAAAACTTTGAGAAGAACGGCCCGTAGTAGTGGTTCTTAAATACTATTACAACGGTTGTCAAAGTGTTCCAAAACTCCCTCAAATAACCCACTTGTATGAAAACCTGACTGAATTTATATTTGACAATTTTGTCAATTATATATTTGACAACTTTGACGTTTGTGTATAGCTTTGACATTATATTTGTCAAATTAGTTCCAACAGAATTTATATCAATATTAGTTATGTAAGAACCTGCAAAATGTGATTTATATCCATCAATCAGAAAAAAAATTGTGGTTTTTGATGAATATTTGACAAGTTTGACAGATGGATTTATAGGTGCCAAATGGAATATTTCTTTAAACATCGTATTGTATAAGAATTTTGGACGAACATTTATTCTCTTGTTCCGAGACATTTTTTGCGTTCCTTACTGTACCTCCTCACATAACTTTTATTTATCTATTAAAATAGAATGAACCGACGTCAGCCGGATTCCAACCAAAATCAGCTGAGTGGTTTCACTGGGAAACAGCTGATAAAACAGCTGGATTTTTTGCCTACTGCTAATAGTCCGCGAGTATTTTGAAATTATAATTTTTTGCCTCAACTGATAAACTAAAAATAAATGTTTGCGGTTTAAAGTGAAACAGTTGGAATGTAGAGAAAAAAGATTAAAAGTAAAGGAAAAAATACAGTCTTGGGAATTTGCTTGGGGATTTTAAAACTTAAAATGTACTGGCTGTATCAAGTGGTTTTTCAAGGAATTTAAAAATTAAAAGGCAAGTGGCGCCAGGTTTTTAATTTTGTCATGTTGGCAGTTTTATACTAAAATATGTTCACAGCTGGATCCAAGGCCCTCATTTCGGTAAAACCACGTGGCTCTATCAAATTTTAATAATTTTCGGGTTTTTTGAAAATTATAATTTTTTAAAACTTTTTTGAAAATTATCTTTGTAAAAAAACTATTTTTTAGAAATTATTTTTGCAAAAAAGCTATTTTTTTTTAATTTAAAGAAAGTTCACGAGGTACAAAGTTTTTACAAAAAAGTTTCACGGGCAAGACCTCAGAGGTAAAGCTATTTTTTTTAAAGATATTATATTTTTTTTAAATCTACAAGAGTGCAAAAGTTTCGAAGACTATTTTTTGCGACTAAAAGTCGACGCACCAATCAAACCTAACCCGACCGGTCAGCTGAGGTTATCGGGCGTCGATTTTTAGTGGCCAAAAATGGAAACGAACTAAACAGATCGTTTTTTCACATTATTTTAAAAACAACGTTATTCCGGTGTGATTTTAACGTGGTTTTCAAGATAACGTGAGAAACAATCTGAAAAAACCTTGTTTGTGTTTTTTTGAAAAGTAAGTATTTTTTGAGTGTTTCTCTTTATTTTTAAAATGTATAGACCCAAAAAACTTTACTCCTCCCTTACCTCCATCATCCACTCAGCGACAATTTTTCTCATCTCGGTGGTGACCTCCGGCTGGACACCGGCAAAGGAGGTATAAGGCAACGTATATCTGTCCTCCGTTTTAAGGAGGTTCTCCAAAACGCGTGGTGCCAGCAACGTAGGGTCCTCGATCGCTTTAATTTCATTTTCTAAGGTACCCTCGCAGCACATCAAATTCATACTGTTTCTAGGGAGTTAATAGTTTTTTTGAGGTCTTCGTTACGAAGGTCGCGAAAAAAATAATAGAAAAAACGCACTAATTATTATAAAATTACTTTTTAAACGCGCACGGTATAAGAGTCACTACAACTGAAATCTAGATCAGCTGATTTTACTATTTGCCGGCCGGCGATTTCGTTCAAGTGTCTGTGTGTATTCGTCTTGCTCAGCTGATTCTAGTGTCTGTGTGTATTGTGTATCCTTTCACTTTAGTTCGTGTCGCTCTGATGAACCAATTTAATCGAGCACCGGTTTCAGAGTGCGAGAAAAGTGCCGGTTGTTTTGCCCGGCAAAAATCATTTCGGTAGGAGGACTGACTGTCAAAAGGTGGGGATTCCGTCTGGTGAATAGTCCACGAGTTGACCGAGAAAATAGATTTTAGACTCGGGATGCCTATTGCGATCTAGGCCGCGTTCACTAAAGCATTCGTACTGGGTCTCCACTGTTTATCATAAAGGACAAAAGAAAATTTCGTAAAAATACCATAACTAAGAACGTATAGTCCATAGAAATACAAAATCCGCTCTTCTTGGGTTGCTTGAAATGGGCCATAAGTACAAAATCGTAAAAAACGTTAAATAAATGTTGAAAAAAAATGTTTTTTTTCTAGCACAAATTTGTGTTAAAATTAAGTCAACTTTTGACATTTAAAAAACATGTTGAAAATCCTAACGAAAATTTCATGTAAAAGCATTATCAAAAATATATTTCTTAATAACGTTAAGAAACCAATATTTAAAAAACCATAATTTTATTAACATTAAAAATAATACCATTAATATATGGTTATTTTTATCATGTTTTTCCTAGATCTCATTTTTAACGTTGAATTTAAGATATATGAAGCTAATAAATGTTTTGTTTTTTAAACATGAAAAAAAATTATACTATAGAGGGCGCTGCCGCATAGTTCCACTACCAGAACGGGCCATCGCCATTTTTAGTTGCTTTTCGCTGCGAGTTTATACTAGTCGGTAGCAGATACGCTTTTGTGCAATTTTGGTTAAAATATTTACCTTTTGTAGAAACAAACATGGCAAATTAAAAGTACAATTATTAATAATGATAGTGAATACATATTTGAATACGACCAGTTGTGTGGAAAAGATGGTATAGTTAAAGAATAACAAATATGTATGCAATGATTTAAATGATGCATCACAAAATTAGGTAATAAAAGTAAACAAAAGTAAAAAATTGTTTTGTATGGAATATCGCATACCTACGTTACAGTTAATCAGCCGCCGGACCTTAAGCCGCGTATTCATTTGAGGCAGAATTCGCAAGCCTCGCAGCGGGACCAAACGAATGCCTCGGCACGGGACCCCATCCGAGCATTCAGTTGAATATTGTTTACCTTGGGATAACCTATCTTTTCTGTGCCTTGTATTCACTTGATCATTAATCAGATTGAGAGCGAGGCACTTACTACAAAATTATTGTTCACATATAATTTTAAATTTTATTTTCAGAGGCTACGGATCCGAATTTCCTTTACTGAGTGTCGAGTTCACGAAAACCTCAACGGACTCTTGCTGCTCTGCTTTTCCAAAATAGAAGAATTTTATTTACATTATTTAAGTTACCTTATCTTTAGAGATATTTGAAAAAAATATATTTTCTCATTGTTAAAAAAACATTTATTTTACAATGTTAGAAAAACATTTCTTTTTCACTGTTAAAAATCAATATTTTTTTAACGTTTGAAAAACACTTCAAAAAAACGTTATAAAAACATAAGATTATTTTTCTAACGTCAGAAAACAGGTTATTAGGTTTCTTTTTCACTATGAATATGACGTTAGAACTAACATCCAACCTAACGTTATGTTTTTAAATTAAACATTATTTTGACATTATTAAAATGTTTTGTGTTTAGTGGGAGATATTGCTGTGAGGGACGCTTTATTTGCATACCAGTATCAGAACCGCTCTTTTTTAGACAAGGCAGTCCCCTTTTATGATTTTGTCTTGTTTTTGAGAAAAGACGTTACACAAAACTTTAATTCTGTTTTTGTTCAATTATTACCGATTCTTTTATTATTGCGAACGATTTTGCTCATATCTTGTTTTGATGAATGAAGTTTCGATAATTTGCGGTAATTAATAATTGGAAATTGGTCTGTTATACCATTTTCCTTTAAGATCTAGTACAATTTTTTTTGTCCATTATGACGATGCCGATGGATAAGGTTTCATCGTACTTCTCGTAAAGATTAGGCACGGATCACCTAACAAACAGATAAATAAGCCGGCTGGCCATCTTTGATCTCGGAGAATTCAACGATGGCTGAGCATTGGGAATCAAACTCAGAGCCGGACTAAAATAAATTTATCATAAAATATGAATGTTTCAGATTGTTGATGCGAAAAAATATTTTTACTGCCAGAAACAATAAAAACATTAAAATAGTTTTGTACTGCTAAAATGGGAGCTAAAATGAATTTTAGAGTCTCGGCCGCGTAAAAATATTATAGCTTGTCCTCTGTAGGAGACTATGGAAATAATGTGTTCTATTGAATGAGAGATATGGGAAGCACAAAAAGAGGTCTTCTTCTTCGTTCAGAATACGTTAGCATGTTGTCGTTTCCAGCATACAGCCAAACACAAAAAGAAAAAAATTGATTGCTTTTTTTGTATATTGGGATAACATTTATTAAGTTACAAGAGGAGTAAAATTGTGAATTTTAAATATAAGAAGTTTGACATTGTAGAGTAATTTACTGGAATCAGATATTATTTATTAGTTTTTCCGAAAAATTGAAAGTTTAAGGAGATACAGGGTGACCAAATAATCTTTACAATTAGCACAAAATTGCTTTACGGTAAATTAATATTTTAAAATTTAGTAAAATCGAATATTTAAAAAAAATTGTTGTTTTATATGATTTCTTAAAAGTGTAAATAGTAGCATAATAAAAAATTATAACAAATTTGTGTCAAAAACCAAATGTTATATAATAGTTTATTATACAGGGTTTAATTTAAATGATGCATGAAACTTTAAGGGGTTGTGGAAATGGTCAAAACAAAGATTTTTTCGCATTACATTTAGACCTCTTTGTTTTTACAGCGTGTTAAACTTAGCATTTTTTTTCCATTTTTTGTTTGTTTCTTAAAAATTATAACAGATCATTAAAATTTTGTAGAATTATGCATTACCAAAACGGTAATAATTAAGTTTCAAAATTATTCAAAAATATTGACACCTACTACCCAAAAATCTGTTCTAAAAATGTGAATAAATTTTGTGCTAAAATGACTATTTTCTCTTTTTATTAAGGGCCCTTTAGATGGGTAGGGGACAATTCGCCGCGGCCAATTCGCTGTGGTCTAATTCGCCGCGGGGACAATTCACCGTGAGATTTTTTTATTTTATGATGTTACCATTGGGAATTGTTTAAACAGTTGTATTTAAGGAAAATAAATAAAATAGCGGATCCAAAATGGCGGATTTTTCCGTTTATGGACGGATTTGTATCTAACTCGGACTGATGAGATTTTTAAGGTAGCTGATCATTATCTTTAACTTAAATTTAAAATATCAAAATGGCGATACAACATGGCGGATTTTTCCATTTTTGAACCGATATGCATCAAATTCAGAACTTTGGGTGTTTCAGGTCGGTTCCCATTTTGATTTTTTTTAGTTTAAGTTAAAAATAATAATCAGCGCCCTGCAAGATCTTAAAGTTTCTAGTTTGATGCATATCGGTTCATAAATGGCAGAAACCGCCATTCCACATCCGTCATTTTATTTATTTTTTCCAATTAAAAAATGCTGGATTGTATAGTTACCACCAAATAAATAGTCGGAAAGTTTGAAAATATTATTTTTATAAAAAAATATTATATGAAGTCAAGCTAAATAAAACAATGGTAATATCATGAAACAAAAATCTCGCGGCAAATTGTCCCCGCGGCAATTTGATTGGCGGCAAAATGTCCCCGCGGTAAAACGAGCCGTGGTCAGTCAGCCAGCCGCGGCGAATCGGCCGCGGTTAATCGGCTGCGGCGAATTGTCCCCTACCCTTTTAATTTGTAAACATCTGCTTAATTTAAGGATCAAAATACCAATCTACAAATTTCCCTTTTCTACAAACTGAGCTTATGCCGCTGTTTTATACAAAACACCAAAAACTTTCTAAACAAAGCATAGTTTATATCTTGTTTTTTAGGATCTAATGGCGGCGCATTTTTAAATTTGAGATAAATATAACAAATCCTGCAAAAGTATAAAAAAAATAAAAAATCAAAGGGGTTGCAGATCTATATGTCCTTAAGAACTTTTTGTACTTAAATCATTTACAGATTCATCTCATAGGACATTTAATTATTGAACACCTTGTATAGGATATGGCAAAAGTTTTTAAAAAATCGAAAGATAAAATAATGTATAAGTTTACCATATAGGATCCTGAGGAAATCGAAAATTACTTCGATTAAGGGTATACCGTCGAGTGGATTTACAGTCTCTTACGGCACAAACCGTTCCCATTGTTTAAAATCAATAAATTAGTAAAAATAAAATTTTAAGTCACAAGCTTTAATAAAATGTATTAAAAATTAAAAAATAATTTTCTAACATTCTAATATTATCATAATAATAAAAGCGAAACTCATTTTTCTATTGGGGAAAGGAGAGGGTGGTGGTAGAGGTAGAAATATATTTTTTGTTTGGGCTGTATTGCCATCGGACCTTTATGCATATACCAAATTTTATAAAAGTCATTTGAAGTGAAGTGTGTCGAAAACACATTATTTATGGAAGGGGGTGGGGGGTGGGAGGACATTTTTTCACTATTGTTGTATTGTCATCAGACCACTATATGTATACCAAATTTCGTCCAAATCGGATAATGGGAAGTGTGTCAAAAACGCCTTTTTCTATAGATGGAGGTGGGGGTAGGAGTGGTAGGATTTTTTTTTTCATTGTTGTATTATCATCGGACCACTATATGTAAACCAAATTTCATCCAAATCGGATAATGGGAAGGGTGTCAATAACGCATTTTCTATGGAAGGGGGTGGGGGTAGGGGTGGGAGGATATATTTTTTTAAATGTTGTATTGTCATCGGACCACTATGTGAATACCAAATTTCATCCAAATCGGATAATGGGAAGTGTTTTACAGATTCATCTCATAGGACATTTAATTATTGAACACCTTGTATAGGATATGACAAAAGTTTTTAAAAAATCGAAAGATAAAATAATGTATAAGTTTACCATATAGGATCCTGAGGAAATCGAAAATTACTTCGATTAAGGGTATACCGTCGAGTGGATTTACAGTCTCTTACGGCACAAACCGTTCCCATTGTTTAAAATCAATAAATTAGTAAAAATAAAATTTTAAGTCACAAGCTTTAATAAAATGTATTAAAAATTAAAAAATAATTTTCTAACATTCTAATATTATCATAATAATAAAAGCGAAACTCATTTTTCTATTGGGGAAAGGAGAGGGTGGTGGTAGAGGTAGAAATATATTTTTTGTTTGGGCTGTATTGCCATCGGACCTTTATGCATATACCAAATTTTATAAAAGTCATTTGAAGTGAAGTGTGTCGAAAACACATTATTTATGGAAGGGGGTGGGGGGTGGGAGGACATTTTTTCACTATTGTTGTATTGTCATCAGACCACTATATGTATACCAAATTTCGTCCAAATCGGATAATGGGAAGTGTGTCAAAAACGCCTTTTTCTATAGATGGAGGTGGGGGTAGGAGTGGTAGGATTTTTTTTTTCATTGTTGTATTATCATCGGACCACTATATGTAAACCAAATTTCATCCAAATCGGATAATGGGAAGGGTGTCAATAACGCATTTTCTATGGAAGGGGGTGGGGGTAGGGGTGGGAGGATATATTTTTTTAAATGTTGTATTGTCATCGGACCACTATGTGAATACCAAATTTCATCCAAATCGGATAATGGGAAGTGTGTCAAAAACTCATTTTTCTATGAAAGGGGGGGGGGGGGTAGGGGTTGGAGGATATTTTTTTCTTAATATTGTATTGTCATGGGACCACTATGTGTGTGCCAAATTTAATCCAAATCGGATAATGGGAAGGGTGTCAAAAACGCTTCACAAGATTTGATAGATAGTTAGATAGACAGAACATCTGAAGCTAAATAAAAGCTTGTAAAAATAACATATGTCAAATACAAAAATCACATCTACACACCACTAATGTTCAACACGTACCAAAAGTTTAAAAAATATTGAAATACAGAATGCGCCTCTGGAGTGGTTGACCCCAACATGGCAGGCTGCGTGAAAGATGCGCGTAGCACCCCCCACCACCTGAGTTCCCTATCTGTTTGTTAGGTGATCCGTGGATTAGGTATCAGTTTTTTTTAGTTTTAGTTTTTTTTAGTTAACCGAGCGGAATTTTACATTTCGAACTTCCTCAAAAGGCACCAAGCACACAACTAAACAAAAAAACAATTTATTAACGTCAAAATAATGTTTAATTAAAAACATAACGTTAGATTGGATGTTAGTTCTAACGTTATATTCGTGGCAGGGCCGTCGCTAGACTACTGGCCGCCTGGAGCAAGACGTGGAACATGCCGCCCTCCCTCAGCTTTTTTCCTCACCACTGCAAGTTTTTGTGTTATTTCTTTACATAAATGGTGCTAGCGAGTGAACCCATGATAAAGTAATAATTGTAAAAAAATGATGTTAGCATAAGAAAGTCAACTATTATTTTTTAATCGATTTTTTTTATGAGACAGTTTTTTATGAGACAGTAAAGCCCATCTTATTTAAAAACGAAAACCAAATTTGGACCGGTTTGGTAGTTTCCGAGGTATACATATCAGCGTATAGCCTTAAACCTTTCAATGGGACTATCTCAGAAAGTTTTGAATTTTTGTTTTCGATTATCTACTTGACAGAGTCGCAGTTGGTTTGAACCAATTTCTTCAGCTACTGCAAAGATAACAAAACCGACCTTGTGTTTTAAAAAACTATTTTCAGACAAATTTTCAGTTTTTGTTCTATACCTCGAAAAAGAGACATGAGAGAGCAAAATTAGTAATATTTAATTAATTTGGTAAACCTTATCAAGCGATCAATTGCAAAAGCAAAAATTAAAACCAAATCATTATTTATTGAGTTTTTAAGAAAAACCTCGGAAAAAGATGTGGCATTAGCACCAATTTAAAAAGTTACATTTTACCAAGTCGTTATGGTATTGATGAAGTGAGTTGACACTCGAACAGATGCGCTAATTTATTAACCTACAAATTGTGTCAAAACTTTTAGGTCACTTGTGAATTGCATCTTTAAATTGTCAAAAACCTACGACATGTCAAATGCAATGATTCAACAAATTTATGGCGAGAGTGCCTCTCCATTTATTTTGGCAATGTCAATGAAAAATTTTCATGACTTTGCGTTAAGTTTGAATCTCGAAGCAATACACTCGTTTGCATTCTTTATGTAAAGTGCGATTATTTTATACCTGTACAGCGTGTCCCATTTTCGATGGGATTAAATGGGAAACTCGGTTATTATTAAAGATATCGATTTTCTGATTACACCTTACCGTGCTCTTTTTTGGAGCCCTTAAAAATGGTGTAATCAGATTTTTGCTATACCCCGTGGTTTCGCTAATACAGGGAGTTTATGAAAAAATTGCATTTTAATGAATTCCTTGTATCTCGCTTATTTTGCAAGATATTTTTATTCTGTAAAAACCTTTCTATGGCAACTTTTTTAGAGCAAAATAATGACGTTGTCAATTTTTAAAAATATTGTTTAGTTTTTGAGATATGGTATTTATCATAAAAAAATGAAATACGGACCTGGATTTTTTTTATTACTACTTTGATTAGTTCCATGCTATTATTACCTTAAAATGATAAAACTTTAATATTTTTTTGATTTAAAGAAAAAAAAATATTTAATATGTGAAAAAAAAATTATAGTCCGAACCTGGAAATTTCCAACATAATTATAATTTAAAAATTGCAAGACACACTAGTTGAACGATTTTTAGTTTATCTGTTTTGAAAAGATTTATAAATAAAGTAAAAAACGTTAAAAAGTTACAAAAATAATATCATACTAATTATTTGATAACCGAACAGCAGGTCCTGAAATTTACAAAACAAAAGCGTGGAATTGACATGGTCATTTTACTTGTCATTTTTGTGAATGGCTTACAATTATTTTAAACTGGCTAGAAATCGACCATATCCAGATTTTTAAAAATGTGATATGTTTGACTGCTTCATTCAAGCAACAAAATCCCAATATTTAAATGGCAAAAATATTTTTATGCAAAATGCGTTAAGGAAAATTACTCGAAAATGCCAACAATGTCTTACACATAATGGTAATCAGAAAAATTATTTATTTTTTATAATTTTTTTTGTATTTTTCGTAGACTTTGTTTCAAATAAATCTGTAAATTAACGTAAAAGAATTTTAATATGCTAAGTATCAAAACAGTTAAACTAAAAATTGTTTAACTAGCAATTTTTAGTTTATATTTATGTAGGAAATATTTAGGTTCGGACTATTTTTTTTAAAAATATTAAATATTTTTTTTCTACCTCAAAACAAAAAATTTTTAAATTTTTATTATTTTATGATAATACTAGCATGAAACCAATCAAAATAGTAATAAAAAAAATCCAGGTCCGTATTTATTTTTTTATGATAAATACCATATCTCAAAAACTAAACAATATTTTAAAAAATTGACAACGTCATTATTTTCTTCTAAAAAAGTTGCCATAAAAATGTTTTTACGGAATAAAAGTATCTCGCAAAATAAGCGAGATACAAGGGATTATTAAAAATACAATTTTTTCAAAAACTCCCTGTATTAGCGAAACTACGGGGTATAGCAAAAATCTGATTACGCCATTTTTAAGGGCTCAAAAAAAGAGCACGGTAAGGTGCAATCAGAAAATCAATATCTTTAATAATAACCGAGTTTCCCATTTAATCCCATCGAAAATGGGACACGCTGTACACACATCTTAAGCTTTAAAATTTTTTAACAACAAACTGATAAAATAAGATTGCCTAAAGATTCTCTGGGCACAAAAACTTTTTTCTCCATGTCAAAATTAAAAGTATCTTTCATAAATTTCCTTTTATTAGTTTTTAAAATATTACGACATAAAATAAGGTGACTTATTGACCTTAAAATACATATTACTTGTGGCTATTGAATTGAAAGTAAGAGTGGCGGCCACCGCATGGTGATCGCTTAAAAATTATGTAAAATCAAAAGTCAAAGGCAGCCCTTGGTCGCCCACAAAATCGGCCCCCTGAAGCGGCTGCACCTGTGCTCCACCCATCACGACGGCCCTGTTCGTGGTGAAAATGAACCGAACCGAACTCGTTTTCTGACACGAAATTTCGGACTTCCATTGCCTTTATTTATTTTAAACACGACATTTCGGTTAGTAATTATCTCTCACCGTTTTTAAGTGTACACAGTTTGTCGTGTTTAATACAAATAAAGACAATGGAAGTCCCTTTATTCTACTCAATCATTGTCTACAAGTAAAAAAAAAAAGAAAAAACCGTTTTCTGAGGTTAGAAAAATAATCATATGTTTTTTTCCCAACTGAACCAAAAAAACTAATGTTTTCTTTTAAATGTTTCTCAAACGTTAAAAACTACTTTTTTTAACAGTATTGCATGGAAAAGGAGATAAAGAAACTTACCTGAACAATTTTATTTTAGCATTTTACAAACAAGCAGCTACTTGGTGTAGTTTTGTTTATAGATAAACTATATTTGCCCTTCTATTACATGCGCAAAGTGCTCAGATTAGCACCAGTTTCAGACTCATCATGGCCCCGTAGAGCAACCTTAAAAATCCCACAGAATTTTAAACAGTCTATTAACCTACTATTATGTCTATTTTTTGCCACATTTTCATTATGTTCGGTAATGTTTTGCCTATAGGCACTATGCAATTGGCACCTAATATCAGCCTTGCCTAGCATAGAAAATTATATGTGGTTATTTAGTTAATAAGTAGCACTTACTTTGTGTCTTTAACTTTTCACTACAGTGCTTGATATCACACATTCCCTTTGCCACCCACGCAGGATCACTTCGTGGATTGTCCATAATAAGACAAATAAAGCAAAAAATTTCGTTTTTCACAACCGCACAGTTTTCAGCCTCGTATAATTTTTTATTACTTGCACTAAAATTTTCCTTAATTTTTGGTCCGGTCTATGTGGCCCTAAAGATTTTATTTGTAATCGCAGTATTTAAATTTGCACAGTTAATTATGTAATCGACGGTATTTATTTCCATTTTATAAACAAACGATAACAAAAACAAACAATGACACGCGACCGGCAAGGCTGACCTACCCCAAATCAAAACAAACTCATACGTCTTCAGTAAGGATAGAACCGGCAACATATAGAAGGGCAACGAACGTTTTAGCACGATGAATATGGCCGACGGTAACTAAAACAAATATTCCTCCCGTCCCCGCGCGAGAACAGCCACTAATACACCGCTAAAAAATGGGTGAATTTGAAATCTTGTCCCGCAGGGTCCTGTCTGCTTTTAATTATTTACACTAAAAATGTTCACCCAATTAAACGCTTGTTGTTAACCACTGATAATCGAGCCCTTAAAAGAACTAGACAATCATGTCGTAAGGAAAGATTTAACTTTTTTTAAATAAATCAATTAAAAATACTGTTTGTTGTCTAGTTTTGGGAGGGTACTGCCCCGTTGCTCTTCCTGTAGCAGCCGCCACTGCCCAAATATGTATTCACTTTCATTATTTATATTTGTGCTTTTAATTGGCCACGTTTGTTTTTAAAAAACGCAAATATTTTAACGAATAACATAGCGAAACGCCACTAAAAATGGTTGATGGAATGGCAGTGGAACTAAGGCAACGCCCTCTATAGCTTTAATTTTTTTAAATTTTTTAATGCAGCACGGCGAAAGGAAGGGTAATATTTTTCGATTGGGATATGTATGAAATTATGTATGTTTGTGTCGCGCTAGAGGCTAAACGGTTAAACCGATTTTGACAAAAAAGGCGTCAAAGAATTGCTACTGATCCCGAAGGTGCTATGGGCTATAATTTTTTAAACAGGAATTAAACCTAAAAGTTGGAAATAAAAAAAATTAATAAAAAAAACACCCAACTGCTAAATCTACTTGTACCTACTAGTCGCAGTTGGGTACAAAATTATACAAAACTGTATAATTTCGTAACTGCGCTTTGGGCATCAAAACTAAAAGTTGAAGTATGTCGTAGAATATACCTATCAGTTTTGTACCCAACTGCGACTAGTAGGTACAAGTAGATTTAGCAGTTGGGTGATTTTTTTATTTTTATTTTTTTACTTTTTTACGTTTTTTACGATTTTGTGTGTGAACAGGAATATGTCGTGCAAGAGGGGACGTATTTTATGCTATATTTTAATTTATAGTCCCCCAGAGGACCACAGAGCTAACTGCCAGCAATGTTGCAATATGCAATTTCCTAATGCTCTATTATCAAGTTATAGAACTGGCAAAATGTGAGGCCACCAAGAAGCCACTTTAGGTACTCTGCAAGCTCCCTCTATAGTCTAGTCAAAGAGGCGATACTGGAAAATAACATACACTCGTTCTAACGTTCAAAGGTCTCCAAGCTGACTTTCACTAATGTTCAGAGTCAACACTTACTAACCCCTCAAATACCAAGTACACACACATGTCAAAGATGCTATACTAGAATGTGATGTCATTTTCTGAAATTCACCTACCACTGTGCTGACAACCTATACTACTGCTACCTCTGCACCTTGAAATGAGTGAGAGTGAGAATATGCATCTTCCGATGTCAGGAGGATCAGGACCAATAGCGCAGTTCGGCTTTCACCGAATTTTGAGGGAGTAATCCTCACATTTGAAGTATTCATAGACCGATGTCAGGTCGGGTCTTGATGATCCATGCAGTGACATCCCATCCTATAAAACTGTGGTCCTCTCTTAATATACTGCCGGTAAAAGAATTAAAACAGGAAATAAAAGAAAATGGTTTAATAAAATTGACAAGAAAATCATTTTTTCTTTTAAATATAAGAAATGAGATCATAAAAGAAAGAATGGGAATCGAGGGAAGCATAACGGATGACATCACTAAAAGACAACTGATATGGCCATGTAGAACGGATGAACGACGAAAGATTACCAAACCAGGTCCTAGAATGGCAACCAATATTGCGCAGAAAAAGAGGGCGTCCTAAACTGGAATGGCAACAGTCAATCCAAAGATCAATGAGTCAAAATAACCTGACGGAAGATGATTATCAGGATCGAAGGAGGTGGAGAATAGGCGTCGTACAACGTAGAAAAACGTTCTAAACCGACATAGTAGTAGTAGTAAATCATTTTTCCAAGTTTTTAAACCCCAATTTCCTATTACTCTTATATTGTAGCGAAGCTTATAATATGAAAACGGATTGAGTTGTCGTTTCTCGGACTATCTCCCCACTACATAAAATCCAAGTTGGGTGGTATTCCATGAGAATATACCCCTAGAACTAGCTCTCAAAAAAGAGCGCGCGCAATTCCTTCCCTATCTTTATTCTTTACTCTTCTTTAGAGCCTCGTACCAACTGAATTTCTTACTAAAGAGCTTGACTGTTTTAATGATAGAGCCGCCACAGACAATCAAAAATAGAGCTTGGCAAATTTTTTATCTTTTCATAACTATTTTTCTCTATTCATAGATTCTTTTCGATGAAGAAACCCTTGTTATTCGTCGCTTTATGAAGTTGATTGAAAAATCAACGTTTATTATAGTTTGGTTGCGAAACAACTACTTTTGCCTCAAGTGGGAAAAAAACGGTATAAGAAATTTTGTTAGTCAAGGTACTATATATTAAGGGCGCACCCAGGGGGGCCGAGTTCCGAGCCCCCTCCCCAAAACCAAAGATTTTTTAAAATATTTTCCACATATTTTAGGTATAAAAACAAAAAAGAGCATGAAATATGATATCATGGGGTCTCCCCCCCCTAAGAAAAATTGCTGGGTGCGCTACTATATATATTAAGAATCCGAGTGATGCCATTCTGGCACCCTTGGGCATTTTGAAAAATTCAAGATGGCGGCTTTTTTTAAGTAAAAAAATAAAGAAAAAAATATCTGAATAAACATAGGTGTGTGGAGCAGTATTTCAGTCGGTCTTTGGTTGCCGGAATCTAAATTCGGCACACTTTTTTTCTGGGGGTACCCCAACGGAGGGGGAATGATTTTATGAAAAATATTGACCTGTTAACATACGCAAGCGAGACACCGATTCTAGGGTTTTTAAGTCCGCTGAATTCAAATGTGCAAAAAAAAATTGGTGCTAATTTAAAGAAGCGAGGGGGTATTCATGGTATTAAGGTAAAACTGTTTACGTAGATTTTGACAGCTTTGCTCAACCGTATTATAAAACTTACCAATGACTTTTGGGCATCAGCCACCTTTTTGAAATATTCAAGATGGTGGCAGTGGCGCACCCAGGAATATGTCTTGGGAGGGGCCCGAGTCCTCTTGGGGGGGGGCTGGGGCCCGAAGCCTCATAATGTCGAATTTTAAGCTATTTTTTTTGTTTTTTCATGAAATATGTGGAAAATATGTAAAAAATCCAAGGTTTGGGGGGGGCCGGGCCCCGAGGCCCCTCCTGGGTGCGCCCTCCTAGGTGCGCCCATGATAGTGGTATTTTTTTAAAAAGAAAAAAATCTTTGGAATATAAAAAAGCTACTGGAAAATTAATAAAAATTGCGCCACAGCCGATAACTGATGAAAAAGTATTTTTAGAAGAAAATGTTTTCAATAAAAATATACCTTCTTATTAGCACTCTTTAAGTGAACTCCACGCCATATTAGCCTTAAAAACAGTTTTTTGTAAATAACCCAGATACGAAAGCTTCCACGAACTTTTTCGTTATAACACAAACAAAAAAATCACTACGGAAAAGAAAACTACTTAAAGGGATGAATGGAAGAATATATAGATGGATATTTTACTATTTTTCGCAATCTTAAATGTGACGTTCATGTTACAAAGCAATAGATTATGCTGGTAAGTACATCTATGCAAAGAAGATATAACAACAAGAAGCGAAATACTGTCACTCAAAGCATTGTTCATATGGGAAACAAATATGTGACGTCACGCTTGGACCAAATGACACTAAGGCAGTTATATAACACTGAGAAAAATTTTGTGTAACTGTGGTTTGTGGTGCATTTTTATTACACGAAGAAAAAAATCAAATTAAGAGGAACATTACACCTATATAATCATATAACTGTGATCATAGAAAATCGACCCTTTTTAACTTTATATTTGATTGTTTGCAAAAACGGTTATATATTTTTATCGAGAAAAATCGGTTACGGAATTAAATAGAAAAAATAATGACTAAAAAATACACAATAATTATATTTATAAAAATTTAAGTAATATTATATTGTTTGAAGATTCTTTCCGGCCATTTTAAATTTAAAAATTATGAGAAAAAGGAAAAAAAGGGGAACAATAAAACAAATTTTGTTAAGGTAGAAATTTTTATAAAACGTTTTGAATCTCCGTTATATGCTTTTATTGTTTTAGAAACAGGAACAAACCCAACCACAATTGGGAGAAAATACAATTAATAGCTATTTACGTTACTAGACATGTAAAGATAGTTTCCGATCGTGTATCGTACTGTTACAAATTTAAGTTATTTAAATTTTATAATTGGAATTTATTTAGGTTTAGTGTAGTATTAGGTCGATTTATCTAAAGGTTGTATTCTTAGTCTAGGTTTTAGTTGCGTTGTCTGTGGTTGCGGTCGCGGTAGTGCGGGAACTTTCCGGACGTCGAAGGCTGCCGGAAAGTTCGAGAGAGATGGACGATCCTATATATAGGGCCGGGGTCGCGCACCAGGCAGTCAGTCATAGATAACGTGCTGTGTGGTCTTGAGATTAACACGAAGTTAATAGACCGATTATAGTAGTGAATTATTAGCAAGTTATTACTAAGTTTAAGTGCGTGTTTTTGTACATAATTTGTCGAAATAAATTGACGTATCGTTTTCAACAATTGCGAGTTTTAATTTGTCGTTGTGAACCCGTAACAATTGGTGTCAGAAGTGAGATTAAAAAAAAAATAAATAGTGCAAAGACTATCCTTACACAGTACCACCGGCTAGGACAATTAAAAAGAAGAACAGTAAGTGATTTTGCCAGAATATTCGGAACTGAATAGTGCAAAGACTACCCTTACATATTACCACCGGATAGGACAATTGGACAGAAAAACAGCAAGTGATTTTTCTAGAATATTCGAAGAAGTTCGATATTGTTTTATTCAAAAACTAAAAGAGATATTTAAGAACCGACTTCGACATTAACTTTACAGTCCAAAAATTGATAATTAGAGAGATTTTCTAGAATATTCTATAACATTCTACGACGTTCTATTCAAAAACTAGAAGAGATATACAAATACCGGTTTCGACATTAGTTTAGTTATTTCAAAAGTAAGAATTAGAAAGAATTTCTAGAAGATTCCATAACATTCTGCGACGTTCTATTCAAAAACTAGAAGAGATATACAAATACCGACTTCGACAGTAGCTTAGTTATTTTAAAAGTAAGAATTAGAAATTATTTCTAGAATATTCCATAACATTCTACGACGGTCTATTCGAGAACCAAAAGAGATAATCAAAAAGTGACTTCTACATTTGCCTAGTAGCAGAAAGAGTAGCATTTACCAGTATATTCCAGAACATTCCATTAGGTTCTATTTAAGAATTGGAAGAGATATTGAAAAACCGACTTCGACATTCGCTTTATAGCCCTAAAATAGACGTTTTAAGTGATTTATCAGGAAGTTGATGCTTATTAGACAAGGATAGGCAAAGATGGAAGATCTAACTAAAATGATGCAGGCTCTAGCAGCTCAAATGGCTCAAAACCAGAACGATATAAGACAGACCATTGAGCAAAATCAGGACAATATGAGACAGACCATTGAACAAAACCAGGGCGATATGAAACGGACCATGGACGACATGAAGCAGACCATGGAACAAAACCAGAACGACATGAAACAGACATTTCAGCAAAGATTAGATGGCATTCAAGAAAACTTCGATCAAATAAAGAGCAACTCTGAACAGCTGAGAGAGGAGTTCAAGATAGCAACCGAAGACCTTAAGGAAGACATAACTCATAGAATGCAGAATGTAGAAGAAAAAGTGGAGACCAAACTACAGAATGTTAGAGAAGAAGTTTTTCAAACCATGGAAGAAAAATTCCAGGACGTGTCAAAACAGCTTATACAGCTCCAAAAAGAACACAACAAAATGAAAGCTCAGGGATGTGTTGTGAATTCCAACCAAAACATTAAGCCTCCAAATTTTGATGGTACGTCTTCCTGGTCTACCTACAAACAACAGTTTGAAGCTGCCGCCGCTGCAAATGGTTGGGATGATGAGGAAAAAGCTAGAGCATTGTTAGTAGCTCTACGAGAACCTGCTCTGGGACTTTTACGGTCCATTCCAGTCGAACAAAAACAGAATTATAACGCTTTAGTGGCAGCGTTAGAAAGAAGATATGGAGATGAACATTTACGAAATTTGCATTGGTCAGAATTAAATATTCGCCAACAAAGAGCAGGGGAGTCATTACAAGAGTATGAAGCGGATATCAGGAGGCTGATGTACTTGGCTTACCCAGAAATGCCAGAAAATTACAGAGATCCCTTCACGGTAGATCACTTTATTAGCGGCTTGCGAGACACGGACTTAGCAAAATTACTACGTCGAGAACGCTTCCATAACAGCAGTGAAGTGTTGATTCGAGCCCTTGAAATTGAATCATCAAATAATATGTCCAGGCCAAAAGTAAGAGGTGTTTCAATTCAGGAGGGAGAAGAAATGAGCACTGGAGATGAGGTCAACTTAAAAACGCTAAACCAACTGTTTCAATCACTGATAGAGAAGATTGATTCTTTGAAAGAAAGTAGCCGATCCCCTCCAAATGTAAAGTGTTTCAGATGCGGACGTACAGGGCATATTCAACGCGATTGTCGTGTCCAAATGAGGTCTCGCTCACCATCTAGTGGGACAGAATACCGAAGAAGAGATTAGGAAAAACTAAAACTAGTCAACGCAGAGGGGCGGGTGTTGGCTAATGGGAATTTAGCCCCCAAAATTTACTCTATCAAGAGCTTAAAACATACTGCTGACAGTCTTAACATCGACGGACTTATTAATGGAAGAAAAGTTAATATAACAGTAGACACTGGTGCTGCCATATCATTGCTTAAGTTCAAAATTGCAACGAGATATAAAATTCGACCAACAGAAAAGAAAATAACACTTAAGACTGTGACTGGAGAATCCGCCGACGTGTTGGGGCAGACAGACATAGACCTACAGCTGGGGAGGTTGAAGATTCATCACTCGGTATTAGTTGCAGACATAGAAGACGAATTTATTTTGGGAATGGATCTGATAAGTAAACATGGATTTGCGTTTGATAATAAACTTAATACCCTAAGATTTGGGAACGAAGAGTTCATTTTGTCAAATAGTCACATCAATAAAGAACCAATAAAGGTGGTGGCAGTATGCACAACAAGACTAGTCGGTAACAGTGAGACCATAATTTTTGGGAGGCTAGAAAGTAAAACATCAAGCTGCGTCGGACTCATAAGCCAACAAAACACACCCAACACCTACCTCGTTGCAAAATCACTAGTTAAAACCGATAAAGACATCCCGATTAGAGTCGCCAATATTTTCCCAAATAGTGTCAAAATTAATAAGGGGGAGGTGGTAGCATTATTTGAACCAGTACAGAAAGTAACAAGATGTGAAGAGCCAACTTCCGAGGATACAAGCAAGTTACCAATGGAGGTACTTCAGCAATTTGAGTCAACTTGGTAACATCTCACTCCAGAAGAATATAGTAAAGCGAGAGAGTTTATAGAAGAACAAAGTAATATCTTCGAAACTAGGAGTAGTTCGGGACGCACAAACCTTATTCAACATGCAATCAACACTGGCGATGCCCAACCGATAAGACAACCCCCAAAAAGACTACCAATGGCCAAGCAAGAAGAAGTTCACAATCTCATTAATAAAATGCTCAGCGACGGTGTTATTGAAGAGTCATCAAGTCCTTGGTCATCTCCTGTGGTGTTGGTCACTAAAAAGGATGGAAGTACTAGATTTTGTGTCGACTACAGGAAACTTAACGATGTGACCAAGAAAGATAGTTACCCACTGCCAAGAATAGACGACACATTAACAACGTTGGCAGGATCATATTGGTTTTCTACTCTTGACCTTAAAAGTGGGTATTGGCAAGTAGGAATCTTTGAAAGAGATAAAGAGAAGACTGCATTCTCTGCTGGAAGTGGACTTTATCAGTTTAATGTCATGCCATTTGGCCTGTGCAATGCCCCAGCTACATTTGAAAGACTAATGGAAGTCGTTCTACGAGGCCTTACTTGGAAAACCTGCCTGGTCTATTTGGATGATGTCATAGTAATGGGGAAATCATTTCAAGAACATCTAGATAATTTACGAGAAGTATTCTCAAGAATCAGGAACGCAAATCTTAAATTAAACTCAAAGAAATGTTTTCTGTTCCAAGAAAAAGTTGAGTTCCTGGGTCACGTCGTTTCCCGAGAAGGCATCCATACCGACGAAAAGAAGCTACAAGCAATAAAAGAATGACCTCAACCTCGTGACAAACATGAATTGAGAAGCTTTTTGGGTCTGTGTACATACTACAGACGATTTGTAGAAGGATTCGCCAAAATAGCGTCTCCGTTACATAGACTTACAGAAGATAAAGCTTCTTACAAATGGAATACCGAATGTGACCAGGCATTTAGAAGACTAAAAGCAGCATTATGTTCTAGTCCGATTCTTGCATATCCCATTCCAAAAGGAAAATTCATATTAGATACTGATGCGAGCAACGATGGCATAGGAGCAGTACTCTCCCAAGTACAAGATGGAGAAGAACGGGTCATCGAATTTTTCAGCAAGAAGCTATCCAAACCAGAGAGAAATTATTGTGTTACTAGAAAGGAGCTCCTAGCCATAGTTAAATCCGTAGATCACTTTCACAAATATCTCTACGGACAAGAGTTTCTGATTAGAACGGATCATGCTCCGTTACAGTGGCTCATGAAAATGAAACAACCTGAGGGGCAAGTCGCGAGATGGATAGAAAAGCTACAACAATACCATTATCAAATTAAGCACCGAGCAGGAAGGGTGCATAATAATGCAGATGCATTGTCCAGAAGACCTTGCCCCGAGGATTGTAAACATTGCAGGAAAATTGACCAGAAAGAAGGAATTACCTACGTGCGCCAGATAAAGTTAGAACCAGATGAAGAATGGATGTCGGCTTCGATTAGAACCACACAACTTAACGACAAAGATGTAGGACCTATCTTGCGATTGAAAGAAGAGAACAAGCCACGACCATCATGGCAAGATATCGCAAACCAAGGGGTGATATTCAAATCACTGTGGGCACAATGGGATTCACTGATAGTAGAAGAAAACATCCTTAAACGTGCCTGGGAAAGTGCCGATGGCCTTACTGTGATTAATCAAGTAGTGGTTCCTAGGAGCATGGTAGACAATATAATGGCCGAATGCCATGGTGGAAAATCAGGCGCGCACCTAGGCATAAATAAAACCATGGACAAAATTCGAAACCGATTTTATTGGGTCAATTACGTTCAAGATGTGAAAAACTGGTGCCGCCGATGTTCGACTTGTGCAGCCAGCCAAGGTCCCAAAACAAGGTCCAGAGGTCAAATGAAACAATATAACGTAGGTCTGCCATTCGAACGCATTGCTATTGATGTGGCCGGACCATTTCCAGAAACTAAAAAGGGCAACAAATACATCCTTGTTGTCATGGATTATTTTAGCAAATGGCCAGAAGTTTTTGCTTTGCCTAACCACGAGGCCGCTACAGTTGCAGAAGTTCTGGTAAATGATGTTTTCAGCCGATTTGGCATTCCTTTGGAACTACATTCAGATCAAGGAAGAAACTTTGAATCAAAGCTCTTCCAGAATCTTTGTGACCTTTTAGGAATACATAAAACACGGACTACTGCTTTGCATCCGCAGTCAGATGGCATGGTTGAAAGATTTAATAAAACAATAGAAGAACATCTTTGCAAAGTTGTTGATGAGCACCAAACAGATTGGGACCAATATATTCCATTGTTTTTGATGGCCTATAGAACCGCCATTCATAATACGACAGGACCTACTCCATCTAGTATCCTGTTTGGTAGAGAACTGCGTTTACCATGTGATATCATGTTTGGTTCACCTGAAGAAGCACACTTAGAGGTTAATGACTATGTCGAACGTTTAAGGCAAAAGCTGCATGATATCCATGAAGTGGTTAGAGAGCGAATAGAAATAGCCAGTGACCGCATGAAAGCGAGATATGACCTGAAAGCAAACTCTTCAGGGTTCAAAGAGAATGATCAAGTCTGGCTATACAATCCTCAACGCAAGAAAGGAAGATCACCTAAGTTGACACCACCATGGGAAGGGCCTTATAAAGTTGTTAAGAGAATTAATGATGTAGTCTACCGAATCCAGAGAAGCCCGAAGTCCAAGATGAAAGTTGTTCATCTAGACAGACTAAAACCTTACCTGGGAAATGTTGATCGAGACGATCAAACCTGAAGAGGAGGATAGTGTTACAAATTTAAGTTATTTAAATTTTATAATTGGAATTTATTTAGGTTTAGTGTAGTATTAGGTCGATTTATCTTAAGGTTGTATTCTTAGTCTAGGTTTTAGTTGCGTTGTCTGTGGTTGCGGTCGCGGTAGTGCGGGAACTTTCCGGACGTCGAAGGCTGCCGGAAAGTTCGAGAGAGATGGACGATCCTATATATAGGGCCGGGGTCGCGCACCAGGCAGTCAGTCATAGATAACGTGCTGTGTGGTCGTGAGATTAACACGAAGTTAATAGACCGATTATAGTAGTGAATTATTAGCAAGTTATTACTAAGTTTAAGTGCGTGTTTTTGTACATAATTTGTCGAAATAAATTGACGTATCGTTTTCGACAATTGCGAGTTTTAATTTGTCGTTGTGAACCCGTAACAGTACGTATTTTTTTTAAACCGGTATAAAACAGCACAAACACAACCAACATGAAAATAATAATTTTTTTAAAAAGAGATTAAACACTACAAACATGCTACTCTACATGTAGATATTAAAGTACGTACTCAAAAGCTATCATATTTACAAATATCAAAAAACCCATAGGTTGCATTTATATTTGACCATATTTCAATTAATTCACGCTTAATTTTAAATTTCACTTTATATTTTAGATCATTTTTAAAAAGGGACCGTAAAAATAGATTTTCCGGTTCATGAACCGTACCCTTTGAAAACGAAAAATTTTCCAAAAAGAAAAAAATTTACGCAAAGTACTTGTTTTCCAGTCGGTTTAAAAAAACATTAATTACAGCTAAAATATGCAAAAATATGTGTTTATAAAACAAATTCTAACTAATATAGAAATAAATTAGGTTGTCTTAGGCGGGGGCAATCGCCATTGTTTTTCCAGAGAACTTCAAAAATAAGAGGCACATTCTGGTGTATTACACACCTACATGTAATTCTTTTATGTCAACTTAAAGAAAATTTGCCCTAGACTCTAGAGAAATGAATTAGTCGGATAAAATGTTTTGGAGTCAGCCGCGGCTTGTGTCGGTGGCGAGCTGAAGACGCACATTATAAATACCGGTACAAACATTATTCTCTTTTAAAACTCGTTACATCCTAGAACTCATAGGTCACTTGAAAGGGATAACAAATATATTTATAGGCCAAAGTGAAACATGCATCCATGTATACAGGACGTGGTTCCATTATACAAATAAACAATTAAGGTTACCATTCAAACAAAATAAAAAGTTTTGTATTTATGTTTTAGCTCACACATATACTATACTATAGTAGTGTGAGCTATGGTGATCCTAATTTTTTCTAGAAAAAAAAAGTTGCTCCGATTTCAAAAATTTTTATATATCTTTGCGTTTCAGATGATTTTGAAACTTTTTTGTTGCGCCGTCTGTCTGTCTGTCTGTCTGTCTGTATGTCTGTCTGTCTGTCTGTCTGTCTGTCTGTCTGTCTGTCTGTATGTCTGTAACGACCAACGCGCATAACTCAAAAACCGCTTGGCCGATTTTAATGAAATTTTGTACCTAGGCTGGGTTTTGGGCCGAGATGGTCCCATTTAAAAATGAACAAAATCCACCGAGCACAAACCAAATAAAAGGGTGGGGGTAGATTTCAAAAATTAGAGTTTATGGGAAAATATGGCGTGTGTGACATCAAACGAAAGGTAATTGAGTCTGGAGTTCAAAAAAATACATTTTAATTTATTTTAAAAAAAAGGGTGGGGGTATATTTCGAAAATTAGAGTTTTAGTGAAAATATGGCGTGTGTGATATCAAACGAAAGGTAATTGAGTCCGGGGTTTAACAAAATACATTTTAGTTTTTGTTTTTTTTAAGGGTGGGGGTAGATTTCAAAAATTTGAGTTTAAGTCAAAACATGGCTTGTGTGGTATCAAACAAAAGGTAATTTATTCCGGAGTTGAATAAAATATATTTTAGTTTTTAGTTATATTAGCTCACACGTTCACTATAACTATAGTACCTAGGGTGAGCTTAGGGGCCCATATATTGGCAGAGTATTTTTTCGTGTAAAACAAAAATTGCAGTTTTTTCTTTGAGTGTAATAGTACTGCATTACTGTCATTCGGGTTTTGTCGCTTCTTGTTGATATATTTTCTTTGATCTAGGTAAATAAAAAAAATTAAATAAAAAAAACACCCAACTGCTAAATTTACTTGTATATAACTACCAGTCGCCGTTGAGTACAAAATTGATAGGTATAGCATACCTATAATGTACGACATGCTTCAACTTTTAGTTTTGATGCCCAAAGCCCACTAGTAGTACCAATAATAGTTACAAGTAAATTTAGCAGTTAAGTGTTTTTTTTATTTAAAAATGTTTTTATTTCCAACTTTTAGCTTTAATTCTTATTCAGCCTTATAAAAAGCACTATGCATTTATAATTAATTTAGCTTTACCAAAAACGTACGTGTAGATTTTCTATGGACGCGAACAGTGTTACCTTCCATTGAGTGAAGGTGGGGGAGGAGTGAACTAGTAAAATGGTGTCGAAAAAAATCTTAAAGCGTGTGCAGAAAGAATTTTTGGAATCCCTCTAAATTTGTGAAAGGTATAGCTACAACTATTACTAATAAGGAGGGTAGGAGGAAGGGGCAAACTAGTAAAATGATGTTGGAAAAAAACTCTTAAAGCGTGTGCAGAAAGAATTTTTGGAATCGTTCTATATATGTGAAAGGTATAGCAACAACTATTACTAATAAGGAAGGAGGGGAGAAGAGAGGCAGGGGGGAACTAGTAAAATGGTGTTGGAAAAAAGTCATCAAACATGTGCAGAAAGAACTTTTAAAATCGCTTTATATTTTTGAAAGTTATAGCTATAACTATTACTAATAAGGATAGTGGGTAGGAGAGAAGGTGAGGCGGGGGGAGAACTATAAAATGGTGTGGGAAAAAAATCTGAAAGCGTATGCAGAAAGAATTTTTGAAATCGCTCTATATTTGATAAAATTATGCGAATATGGTTTTTGAATAGGGTGGGGGGAATGACAGGAGGAGAGATGGGTGGGAGCAGGGAGGACTACAAAGTACCTACAGCAAATTAAAGGTCATTTGTAATGGGTAATCAAAGGAATTTTTCGCCTGAAATTTAGATAATTTGTATGGCTTAAAGCCTACATCATGTGAGAAAATAGCATCTGAAGACAGCCATGTTGATTCCTGTTTAAAAAAATATAGCCTATAGCACCTTCGAGATCAGTAGCAATTTAACAACACCTTTTTTGTCAAAATGGGTTCAGCCGTTTAGCCTCTAACGTGACACAAAAATATTTACTTACATACATACAATAGTCAATAAGCGAAGAACATTACCCTTCCTTTCGCCGAGCTGCAGTTGGGTAAAAATATAAAATTCCTTCGAAAAGATGCGTATTTCAAGCTGCTGTCGATATTTATGAATGAACACTAAGGCCTGTCCTTATTAAACCGCGCGATACATGTTTTACATAAAGCTACACCTCACCTCCTTCCTTAATTAGGTGACTTTCCCCGTAACTGATCTTCTAATGGATAGATGATGGGGTTAAAGGAAGAATGGATGGACGAAGGGATGGATGGAAGATGTATTTTCAAAAAATCAATTTTTTTATTTTTCTTCATATTTTCTAAATCAAAACAGATACGAAAAAAATGTTTGTACAAATATTTTTCCACCGTTTTTGCTCGTTTCAAAAAGGTATATATCCATGGAGTTTTGTGAACCCCACTCGCAATAGCACTGTTTGATTGAAGCCATTGCGCCAAAACGGGGCATGTTTCCGATATGATAGTCATAAAGGTATATGGCAAAATCGAGCTTAGTCTACATTTGAGGTATTTTGTCGCAATTTACGGTGCCTCCTAATAATAAAAATCGCCTACCCCTCTAGTCATTCCCCCTTGAACCCCCCTTAATTATTTGAATTTAAATCTACCATACCTCGGCAACGGCAAGAGATAGAACAATTTTTTTTCACTGTTGTATATCTATTAACAAGTAGATTGTGCAGTGTGTTTGTATTATTTGCATATCTCAAAAACTAAACAAAATATAAAATAAAACAACTGGTTTTTAATTTTTTTGAAATTTTAATTTGGCCTATATTTTGTAAATTAAAGTAGATATAAACTAACTTATTTTTCCTTAAATTAACTCCCCTGTCCTTCTTTTGTCCTTTTGGTAGGTCGAAATCGGTGTGTGAACCGAACCTTAGCAAATTGATCGCCAAAGTTCTAACCTGTCCTGTTTAGACAGTTTCAAGTTTAGGTTAAGGAAAAGACTAATTTAAGACAAAATAAGTGAGGCAGGGCATTTAAACAAAAAAAAATTGACAAAAATGTTTTTCAAAATATGTAATTGTTTGGATGGATGGATGAAGGGATTGATAGAAAAATATATTGATGAATCTCTTATTATTTCTCGCAATCTTAAATATGACGCTCAAGTTACAAAGCAATAAATTATGCTGGTAGGTACATTTAGGTAAAAAATATAAAATTCCTGCGAGAGGATGTGTATCCCAAGCTACTGTCGATATTTATGAATGAATACCAAGGCCTGTCCTTATTAAACTCCGAGATACATCCCAACTAACAATTATAGTAGCGGCTACATGCTCCAAAGGCTTTCCTACTTTCTTATGGTAGAAATGTGGTGATCTTAACCAAAATTCGTTACTTTTTAGTTCTGACTACTGTTTAGTATCACGAAAAAGTAGAAGTTTCGTAAAAACGACCCTTTAAACTACCTGATAGGATTGTTTCTTGATAGTCTAATCTGATAGTCTGCTCTACCACAATAGCACGTTGCCAAAGTTTTACTTTCTTTTTAGTCGTTAATTCGTAGTCACCCCGACATTTATATGTTACTTAATTACCACTACAAAGTTGGGCTTAATTGAAGTCGCAAACGGGTGTATCCGATAACTACCTTATAACTTTATATTTTACTACATAGGTTTGGGTCATCATAGTAATATCTGATGTAATAATGTAGAGAAAATTACTTTTGAGGACAACCTAAAAGTCACAAAAACTTTGATTTTGTTTTTATGTCAATCCTTCAAAGTAGACTACTTCCTATTTCTACTTTAAAAACGTAAACATCTTAAAGTCGCCTGTTGGTCGCGACTAATGTTAACCTTACTTTTTGTGGCTCCTTAAATTATTGCGAATTTGTTATAATTTATAATCAATTAAAGCAAGTATCGTAAATAATAAATTCTTAGCAAAGTACGACTTGTAAGCAGAATTTTAAGTTGTGACTTAAGTGCAACTAATACAAGTGGTATAAATAGATCGAAAATGCTCCCTGATTCTCATTGCTACGTTTTCATGCGAATTGAGTTCGATTTAATCTTATTGGAATAAAGCCATAATAACACTATTATTAGAACCGAACCAATACGTGTACTAGAAACCCGAAAAACAAATATCTAAATTTGGCAACCCTAGTTAAGTTAGATGCTAAATCAATTTTTAGTTTTTATTGGTAGGCTTTAAGGTAGGGTTGCCAGATCTGTTTTAGGTCAAAACGGGACTAAAGTTAAAAAAGAAGCAAAAATATGGGACAAAGCAGAAAAAAAAAACATAAAAATACATATGGAAAGTTTAGGAACGTTTGTGAGCCACTCATTATTAATGATGTCCGTAATATGCACTTGTACGCAAGCATATGTTAAAAATAGTTTTATCATTTTTGTGTTGCAGTTGACTTCTTAAAATAAAACAATTCATGTGAGATAAATTGGTAAAAGTTTAAAATTTTGTGCCAAGTTCGAAAAATGGGACAAAGGACGTCCCGTTAATACCTTGTCCTCCTTGCTTTTTTATTGTAACATTGACAAAAATATAACGTTTTAACCTAAGCACATTGTACAACAGCATTCCCCAAATTATGCTGAATTGATGTACGGTACTTATATATTCAATTAAAATTTGTTTACTGCTTTAATGTAATATTTAATACCAACAATCAATTCAGCGTTGACAAATTGTTCGAAGTTGCGATGCGATAGAAAGACCTAGTACCACACCTTCTGACACTTTCAATAAAAAACATTTTAATATTTTATGTATCTGTTCCCCAAATGATGACTTTCTAGTCGGACAACTTTCTTAATGAGTAAAATTAACGTTTACCTAAAATTTATTGTAAACCATGTAGGAACTCATAAACCTTACTGATTCTAATTAGAGTTTGAAATAAAGATTGGAAAATTTAATTGATTTTAATATGTTCTGTGCCCATTTGAACTATCCTTATTGAGTTATGGACGCGTTCCCCAAGTAATTTTTCGAGTATAAAGAGAACAAAATTAAATTAGGGACGTTTTTATTAAAAATGTTTCTGAAATGTGGAGATGAGTTTGAAGTATAACAATCTGACAATAATTTGAAAACTGTAATTTACTACAGCTTTAACTAAAAAAATCTTCTCCAATTGAAATTCTCCACCTCCATGATTTTTACATATGTTTTGGTATATTATAAAAACCTTTTAAAATTTACTTTTATTTATTTATTTATTGGATACTTTACAAACATCACTAATTATATAGAGAAAAATTTAATGAAAAAAAGTAAATATTTATAACTTAACCTACTGCCTACCTACAAAAGAAAAAAAGATGAAATATTACATAATGCGTAATGAATCGTTATTGCCAAATTAATTAAATCATAAATAATAAAACAAACTGAGTTGAAACCTGGTTGAAACGCCATGGAAACGCAGCAACCGACGGAAAGACGACAGTACGGATTTATGTGTGTGTGTAAGAGAGAGCGCGAGACACAGAGTAAATTTACTGAGAAGAAAAGAGACAGTGCCATAGCAAAAGGGAATTTCTATTTTACTGACCATCATTTTAACGACAACGTATTTTCGATAAAAAAACCGCCTAGTTTGTGGTAAAAAGAAATATTAACTTTTAAGTTAACAGGTGTTAGTGAAGTACCACTTCTAAACAGCTCTACTGACCCATCACTTAACTACAACTCAGTTTTATCCCAAAAACCACCTTCACTTAGCTTCTACCACCCTCGCTTAGGCTTAGCTTCTACCATCAAAAAATCAACTACTACCACCTACCGTAGTAGAACCTAAGGGAAGGTGGAAGTACTTGATTTTTTTGTGGTGAAAGCTAGGACAAGTTGGTGGAAGTTCTTGATTTTTTTGTGGTGAAAGCTAGGACAAGTTGGTGTTAGAAGCTAAGCAAAGGTGGTAGTAGTTGGTTTTTTAGGGGTAGAATCTAAGCGAAGGTGGTAGTAGTTGGTTTTTTTGTAATAGAAGCTAAGCGAAGGTGGTAGTAGTTGGTGTAGAATCTAATAATTAAAGGTATTTTTGCTATAAACCTGAGTTGTAACTAAATAATAGATAAATAGGTAACTGTATGGCAGTGGTAGGAGCTTTTATTTATTAGTTATGATTTGTTTCGACCCTATACAATTTAGTCTGACGTGAAATAGTATAAAAAATCGTTGTTGGTCAGTAATATCCAAGTCAGTAAAATTCGGGTCAGTATAATAGGCAGACCTCAAAAAATGTTTTGATTTATAAACAAATAAAAAATGGGTTTGGTCTTTTGTTTTTTACTAATCTTATTCAACTTAATCTGTGCTTCTGTTAAAATGGCTTTTTGATGAATGATGCCACAAAACAACGAAGCCTTCAAGTTTATTACAGTGCAAATAATCTGCAATCAAGTACAATCTACATAGAGAAATGATGAAGGCATGTAAACCAAAGGAAAATAGGTAAGGGAGAGAGCTATGAACCATGGGGAATACGCCCTTTTTATTGGCTTTCATTATTCAGAATAATGATATCTGTAGGCAAATATTTTAAATACTATATCTTGAAACATATCACATAAGCCCCATGTATAAAAATTTCCTTTTTTTGTTACAGGATCCACATTTTCAAAGACGAGGAAACCTCTACAAATGTGAATATAGCAGATTTTGGGAAAATATGTATACAGGATAATCCGAGAACTTATACAGAAACCTCTGGCCTAGTTTGAACTAAAGAACAAAAAAGTGTTTGAATTTAATGACAAAATGTTATTATTAGTACTACCTACCTACTCTGAAATTAAAATAAAGATCATAAGTTTTTTCCTTACACATTGAGCTGTGTCAGGCATCCATTATAAATGTAACCCCCCATGATATCCACTATCCGCACAAGATAGTGAGGGGGTTACATTTATAATGAATACCCTTGTACATGTGGCAATGTGTTAATCCTAAATCATTTTTTGTTGTAATCACTAGAGACCCACATGTGGTCGTGGTGCATCGAGGTCCACTAGGGCCTGCCAGCACTTTAGAATACAATACCCCTGTACATCCAAAAAATTGATGTCTTTTGTTTTATTTAATGGTCATGTCAGTGGAGGTCCCAGAGGGGGGTGGCATGTTCCTCCCTTTTTCCTGAGAATTACATAAAAAATACAAGAAACATTTGGTATTACACACCTGAGCAAAAAATAAGGTTTTATAACCAGATAGATAGGTTCAAAAACAACCCCCCTCCATGTTTAAAACTCAGTTTCCACCTATGTGTGCCCACATTGCTTAAAAAATCTCATTTGGTGACCTTGCATTTAAACAAGTCAATCTATGTCCCGTTGTGTGATACATTTTTTGAATCAGGGTGGGCACACATACATGGAAACTGGGTATCACTGCCCCCTCTAGATAATTTTTTAAATAAAAAACTACATAAACAACTTTTATTTATTTCATTTAAAATAATAACTTATTACAATAATTGATGAAAACATTAAAAGCCATACTAAATATATTGAGAATGACAAAGGCTGACCTGAAATCAACCAGGAAAGAAGTCAACTTAAAATTTGTCTGGATCATCTCAGCAAATCCTTGGTTCAGTAGGGCAATGAATGATTGTTTTCTTTGTTGATATCATAAAGGCATTGCATATTACACATGTTGTCGGGTGATCTATTTATAAGAATACATGGTGGTTAAGCATTCGTTGCAGTCCCTATCATGTACCCCAATGGTGATAAGGAGACCTCATTGGCCTTTAGCAGCTAGTCATAACTCATAGAGTTAGTTCAATTGCAATACTTCTTTAGCATTTCTGGTTACTACAAGCAGTGATCTAAAATTTTAAAAAAACAGTGTGATAAATAACTCAGATTTTATAGTTAAAATTATTTGTTTTGATTCCAATTAATAACTTTTCAACTAGGTTAGACAAGGCCATAAGTCCTTGAATACATCCTTGATCAGAACATAAACTAGGCCTTATTGTAAAAGCGTAAAAATTAGCTATGTGTTTTCTTATATTTTTGTTAATAAATACTAATCTATCACTATCATTTTTAAAGTTTTTTTACCTGAGTTTGTTGATAATATTGTAAAACAAAATAATTTGTTTAAAACTTTTGTTGTTGATCCTCCTTAAATGTCAATGACAAGTGACGTCTGTTGCTGACGGTCTGATCGGCCATATAACTTGAACGTCGTGATTTGCTTACCCGCGCGGTGGCTGACCCTTTCTAGGAATTTTTTAGTTGCGGAGAAAAGTCGGTAACACGTTCCCGTAACGGATGAGGTGGAAATTTCAATGTCCTATTTAGAACTATAAGGGAATGGAGACACTAAAGTAGTAAGTGGTACGTAGCCGTAACTTAGGCTCACTTTCAAGTAGCTCTCCCCTCTATGAAGGAATAATTTTTGTACGCCATGTTTTTTTTGAAGGACAGAAAAATTGTTTTTCTTATTTTAGATTTGAAGCCCATTTTACAGAGATATAGTTTTTCGTACACAAATTAATAAAAGCTTTACCAAATATCCATATTAAAAACCATTTGGTCGGATTATCTGCCAATTATAAAAACATAACCTCAAAAACCACAACGAAAATATTCCATCAGCTAACAGAAAACGGCTAAATTTTGCAGGCGCGCCTATTTTTTGCAATAAACATAATGCATGTTTGCACATAAAAATTTGCATGGCAGTTGAATTTTTACCTCTGCTCGTTAAATCTCGTAATTTTGGATAACATAGTACATATTAATTTTGGATAACATAGTACATATTACAGACATAACCAAACTAAAAAACTTAAGCGTGTTTGTTTACTGTTGTGTTCCATATTGTATTATAATAATTCTCCCAAAAAGAAACGATTATATTATTTGCAACTACATCGCTACTTTTATGCTATTACGGAAAAAAACAGCCTCTACGACGTAGTAGATACCTGGCTGCGACGTAGTAGTGTAGTTGTTACTACAGTGACTTTAAACACTTGGCCTAGTAGTCATAACCAGAAATTGGTTCCCCACTTAGGGAATTAACACGTCGCTGTATGGTATACTGAGACGTAGCGGGAATACGTTGTGTTTACCTTTAAGAAATTCTTTCTAGTTGGGGTTTCGTCGTGACAACTTTAAATGTTTGTTGGGATGTTTTACAAAAACGCTACAGCTTTTTAATTAGGTGACTTTCCCCCTAACTGCCCCCTGATTAATGGAAGGTAGGGTTAAAAGAAGGATGGACGGTTGAAGGGATGAACGGAAGAATACATAGTTAAATCATTTACAATTTGTCGCAATCTTAAATGTGACGTTCATGTTACAAAGTTATAGATTATGCTGGTAGGTATATATATCTAGGTAAAAAATATAAAATTCCTGCAAAGTTGCCTATCCCAAGCTGCTGTCGATATTTATGAATGAACATCAAGGCCTGTCCTTATTAAACCCCGCGATACATGTTTTACAAAAAGCTACACCTTCTTAATTAGGTGACTATCATAATTCCTTAACGAGAAATTAATAAACCATGGATATATTTCTGGTTTTTTTTATCGGCAGAAAATTTTAATACGAGATCCTTGATGGTATTTTATTAAAAAATATGAATGAAGAATGAAGCACGGAACGGGTTTGATAGGTGGCCCCATTTCTATAAAATAATGATAATGAAGACGTTTTTAAAGGACAAGTGGTAATGGGCATCTGGAAAAAAAAATGTGGAAAAATAGTTACAAAACAGCAGGCTATCCAAAATGGAGATAATAGGGTATTTGACAAATTTTAGAAAAGACTTTAGAATGATACATAGATCCCTAATTTGCTACGCAAAATTATTAAAATAGTATATTTTATCATGACTACATTTAAAATCAAGTTTTCTAATTTCCGATTTGAATTTGCCGCTAAAACGCACATTTCTATCATGGCGTTGCAATGACGGCACAGCGCAGTAAACTCGCGGACAAATACACGGCATTCAAGTGTTTTTTTTTTTTTGGTATGTGTTTTTACTGTTTTTTATGTAAAAAAATGTCCTATAAGTGGTGTGTAGTGCCTCAGTGTTCGAATACTAGCATAAAAACACCTGAAAAACTATTTATTCATGTGCCTGCAGCAGTAAAAGAACGGAAAAAGTGGCTAGAACTTGCTTTAATCACTTGATGTGAGTATAACTAAATTGTTTCTATTAATTTTTCTCACGTTGTCTATAACTATTTCGTAAATGACGATGAAATTTTTGAGGTTATGTTTATTACAAGGGGTGAACAACTATAATAGGCAGAAAGGTGTACAAATTTTTAGGTGGTGCTAGGCAGTTATTAGGCAGGACTAGGGAGTACCTCTAAATGCAGGACTAGGCAGTGCACAGCAGGCTAAATGTAGGACTAAGCAGTGCATATGCAAGACTAGGCAGTGGCTGCGCAGGACTATACAGTGTAACCTATGCAGTACTTCAAGTATTGATGGTCGTTGTATACTTTTTGCCTACCTGTCCTGCAATTTTTGATTGTTTCTTAATGCTTAAAATAATAATGATTGGGTATTTAATTGAATCTATTGTAAGTGGCATATTAATCGAAAAAGCAAAACATATAACCTAACCTCAAAATCTAAATGAGTAAAAGTAGGCGAGGAATATCGTAAAAAAAACTTTCAGTTATATACAAAACAACTCATCGAATACACTCATCAACATTTTAACGTTTCTAAATTCCGCAGAACAAAAATCACTGTTGTTGGCAAAGAAGCATCTCACCAAAAAGAAATTCAGCATTGGCAAGTTGAAGCTATCGGCTTTGGAGAATACGTTTTCCATTGAAAACGTTTTTTATAAGCAAAACACAAAATAAAATCTAATTTAGGATGATAATTCGCACTTTAAACCAAAGCAAACATTACCATCCATAAGAAAATAACACAGAAAATAGGTTCGTTCGAGGCGTTTACTGTTTTGTGACGTCACTAGCAGCTGATTGGTATACCGCCTGTTTTGAATCACGTGGCTAATTGTTTAAATTCAATAAATTTATAACTATGAATTTGAGAAAAAAATAAACAATAAAGTTTGTTTTTAGCATTCCCAAGACCTAAAGAGATATCTGAAAATAAATATATATTTATTTTTTACTACTGTCAAACACCCTATTGTAAAGTGGCGTCTATTCTATTATTTTATACACAAACATTTGATTCAATTACTGAAGCACTAGTAAGCGTAAATTTTTCGTATTTCCTGAAAATAATTGTGCAGATTTATTGTAAACCTGTAATACGTATTCTTATATAGCGTGGCCAGTCTTCTATCTAGGGGTAGGATATTTAGTTTCTTGTATAGCGTTGCCAGATTAACGAAAATATCAGTATAAGCCGCTACTCGGTTCACGAAATGTCAACTTAGTCAATTTTATTTAAATGCATTTATTAAAGAGAGTGGGTTACTGTCCGTTTTCCGAAAATACGGTTTTCGAATACACTATTTTCGAAGAGACATTTTAATAGAAATCCTAAATTTCAAATGACACGGAAACCCCAATTTCAAATAACATTTAGTCTAAATGACGTTTTCTTCGAAAACATTTTTTTCAAAAACATTCTTTTCGTATGACATTTTTTCCGAAGAATGTTATTTAGACGGCTTATTTCCTTACTTCGAGTTCAAAATCGGTTCATCAGGGCAAACGTATCAATTCAAGAGGGTTAGGATAACACCGATTTCGATCTCCCAAAAGGAGGACAGAAAAGCTGTCTTAAAGAAATAATTTTTCGAAAAAATATTCGAAATAATTGTTTACGAAAAAAATATTTTTGAAAAAAGATCATTCAAAATTTTGGTTTTCAATCAAACTGTTTTCGAAAAAAGCTTATTTTTGACAAACAAACAGTAACCAAAACGGGGCGATACACAACCAGAATAATATCTTAAAATTCGGTGTTCCTGAAAGTAAATAATTTAATTATTTTAATGAATTATTTGAATTAAAAAGTAAATATAAATATATTAAATAATAATTTTTACTTACTTACAAACAAGCAGTATTATGGTTTTTAATTTTCGTCAAGTAATAATTCTCCTCCCAAACCATTGTTTCAGGTTGTTACCTTTGGCAACACTGGAACGCTTTCTACGGGAAACGTCCGTATCGCGGTCTCTTATTAGATAGTTTAAGTTGTGCTACGTATTTTTACGTAAAACTGCACGTTAAGCGCTCTACGTTTTGTTCCAAATTTCAGTTCAAGTTGAATGTTTTTACGTTACCATAACAAGTCTACTAATAGCAGAGAATATGGAATTTGACACTGTGTTTTTTTGATGTTACAATTTTGTTTTTGTTTTTTCAACTACAGTAGGAATATATTTGCAAAGAATCGTTTGTACTGGAAGCGGAAATTATCGTCTAGGCCTCATTTTTCGATCGGTCAATCAACCAATTCTATTCTTTGGTAACGTTAAGGTACCCGTAGACTGCCGTAAGCTAACGTAAATACGTAAGCTCCTAACGTGACCTTGACGACGGTGTGACGAATTGCGCTTGCGTAACTGTCAAATCTCATGCTTACGTAAAAATACGTGGCACAACTTAAACTATCTAGTAATCAATGCTACACTCTATCTGTCTTGTGTGCTTATATAGAAATTAAGCCCCCCAGATGTGGACTTGTTCACGCGGTATGTACATGTGCCATACTATTTTATTTTTCTCGATATTTAATTTTGAAAAGAGACTCTGTATTTTAAAACATAAACTTTTTTTTTTACAAATTGTTTAAATTGTCCTGAATATAATGATTTACCTGAAGAAAAACCATTCTTAAAATTAAAGAATTAATCAAATTAAAAAAAATATATATCTGAGGGCACGGTAGTGCCTCGCCAAGTTCGCGCGCCGTACTATGTTTTCTTGAAACATTTCAGCCGATATTTAAACTATCTAAAACTCTACTTCGGAACGAGCTACGAATCTCAAGCTTTGCACAGTCGTAGATCTTCATGAAGTTAACAACCCCTCCAAGTTTCATGGAATTCCAAGTAGTTACGAAATTTCAAAAAACGTCGAAATTGGCACTCAGTCATGTATAGATCATCAAAATTGTACTGTACTTCCAGACATGCTATAAAGCTGAAATTTGGCAGACTGATAGAAATTATCACCAAACCCCTGGAAAAAATCAAAAAACCCCAAAATTCTAATTTAGTCCCCTCCCCTATACAGGTAAAGTTATGTAAAAGAAATGCTAGACAGCTGAGCTTTGGCAGACTGATAGGAACTATGATAAAACTGTAGGAAAAAATTTTAAAACACCAAAATTATAATTTACTTTCCTCCCCTATAAATGTAAAGTTATCTAAAATTAACACTGCCCACTTCCAGAAACGCTAGAGAGCTGAGCTTTAGAAGGCCGGTAACTATGATAACCAAGCCGAACCAACGGAACACCTCAAAATTCTAATTTACTTCCCTCCCCTATAAATGTAAAGTTATGTAAAATACCTTTGACCGCTTCCAGAAACGCTAGAGAGCTGAGGCACCATGATGAAACTATAGGAAAAAATTTAAAAACGCCAAAATTTTAATTTACTTCCCACCGTTATAAATGTAAATTTATATAAAAGTAACATTGCCCACTTCCAGAAACGCTAGGGAGCTGAGCTTTCAAAGGCTGAAAGGACCTATGATGAAACTATGGGAAAAAAAATTAAAAACCCCAAACTTTTAATTTGCTCCCCTCCCCTATAAATGTCAAGTTTTGTAAAAGTAACATTGCCTACTTCCAGAAACGGTAAAGAACTGAGCTTTGGAAGGCCGATAGGAACTATGAGAAAACTATAAAAGAAAATTAAAAACACCAAATTTTAATTAACTTCCCTCCCCTATCAATGTAAAGTTATGTAAAAGTAACATTCTCCACTTCGAGAAACGCTAGAGAGCTAAGCTTTGGACGACTGATAGAAACTATGATAAAAATATAGAAAAAATTTAAAAACATCAAAATTTTAATTTACTTTCCTCTCCTTTAAATGTAATGTTATGTAAAATTAACATTGTATACTTCCAGGAACACTAGAGAGCTGAGCTTTAGAAGGCTGATAGGAACTATGATAAAACCATTGGAAAATATTTAAAATAACCTCAACATTTTTAATAAGGCATTGCAAAAGTTTTGAACAATATTCCGCATATTACTACTACTTTAAAAATTAAATATTATCCAAATCCTTTAAAAAAGGAGTGAAATCATAACAAAAACATTTCATGATAAAAAAAGTGCCAAGTACGCGAAAGTGGTATTCCGTAAAAAGAATTGAGATAAAAGGAAAGCCAAGTTCTCCAATACAAATTTTAAAACGAATGGTTCTTCCTAGTTTGGAAATGTTTTTCTAAACTTGGCTATTACGGCTGCAAATGGCTCTTAGGCACAGTGCTAATAAAGTTTGACAATTAAAAATTTCAAAAGAAAAGCTAACTTTTTAACGGAGCATCGTATCAATACACTGTTTTCAGAATATAATAGACTATATTTTGCTTAATAATTAGTGTTTTAACCAAATACTTCGTAGGAGCTTTAGTTTCTGAGATATTTACAAAGAACTGTGTCAGATCCGTCATGGATTCATTTATATTTTTTTAGTTTTTTATGTATTAGTTTTTGAAAAAACTGCTTTTTGAAAAAGTATTATCCGAGAAGAACGATTTATAAATTAGTTTTTTTAAACTATTTATTAAAAAAGCATTTAAAAAAAAAATTTGGGTTTTTTTTTTAAATGTTGGTGGTTTATACCGATTAGAATATGTTTGCGATTAATTGACCACGGTTATGTTTATCACAGATTTTGATCTCCCAGCAAGAGGACAAAAGTTTAAATGATTTAAGAAAAAATAAGTTAGATTAAAATAAAAATTAAACAAAAATTCTCGCAGCGAATTGTACCCGCGGCGAATTTTCCAATTTTCCCCTACCCGGTCGGAATATTTGGCGCCATAATTAGGTCAGGAAAATAATATATGAGTAAGAGATCTAAAAGTCAAAGCTACATTAAATTATTTTTTGAACATAATTTTTTGTTGGCTTGTGTTGTTGTTATGATAACCAGCTGATATCTGTCAAAAAGTTGTTTCAAAAATTATGAAATGGACTGTAGGTATCTCTGTCCAAGGCCAACACAAAAATAGAGGCCACGACCCTGAAAAAATCAGCTGTTCTCCCGGGGCTGAATTTTACATTGGTTCTTATGGGAGGTCAGACGTTTTTTTATGATATTTTCAAAATGGCACTACAGATTTCCGCAAAATTTCAGTGAAATATTCTCAGACACCATCCCGATATTCCACCAAAGGTTTGTAAGGAAGCAACATGATTAAAAGGTTAAAATCTTCAAGATTTAGCATTCCTTATTTTGAATTCAAATTACCCGCCATGTACCACATGCCAACTGTTATATTTGACATGTATTTGACTTGTGATTGTCACATTCGCTTCTGCTTTAAATTTAATTTTTGGGTGAGCTAATGAAGCGGCTATGAAAAATTAGGGCTTACTATACATTTAAAAAAAATTGTTCTTCCAAAATAAAGTAAAAACAATCTCAAAAATTACTTTATTTAGAAAAAAATCAAATATTCATGAACCGTCATTCCAACTTCAATTTTTTAAAGACAATCAGCTGTGTCGTAATGTGACCATCAAAAAAAAATCAGCCCCGGATGTGACGTCAAGAAAGTGGAGGATCGTGGCCCGTCCATTTTGATAGCCCTGCTCTGTCACTCGGTCTGTCTCTGACTGGGTGGATTTAGATACTTAGGTGTAGTACCTTTATGTGACATGTTTGACATGACACCCATTAGACCACCGAAAAAAATGTCTTCCCTTTCCAAACAAATATAAATTTTTACGACTAAGTGTTCGGCTCTAACACCGCCTAGTGTAAACTAAAAATAAAAAAATGTTTATAAAGTTATTTCATTCAAGAAGAGTAAGTAAGTAGAGAACCTCTTTGGTTTTTCGGGTGTACCTGCGAGGCCCCGATTCTCAGAAATTAGGTTCCAAAAAGATACCGAGATATAATGCCGTTTGCTTGGTTCCAATAGATCCAATCATTCTTCTTGTTTTAGGGAAAAAACCCTTTGACGACTCAATTTATTTTGACCTTTAATCCATTTGTTTATAGAGGTAAATTTTTTTAAACCCACCGGAAAACAAGCATTTTTTGTACAATTTGTTGTACGCACCGGCGTTACTAGCTATCTGACCTGGGCGGGGCACAGGGGGGGCCTGGGTTGTGTAACCAGAGTTATCAGGTACTTCAAGTACAGTACTGGAAATTGTGCTTCAAGTACTTACAAGTACTTCAAGTATTGTACTTAAAGTAGATGTACAATTCGGTAATTGTACTTGGTACTTGAAGTTCTTTCAACAATGTACTTGGAAATGTACTTGATTTTGTCAAGTAAAGTACTTCAGTACATGTACAATCCGGTAATTGTACTTGGTAAACCCTTTGACGAGTCAATTTATTTTGACCTTTAATCCATTTGTTTATTGAGGTAAATTTTTTTAAATCGACTGGAAAACAAGCAGTTTTTGTACAATTTGTTGTACGCACCGGCGTAACTAGCTATCTGACCTGGGTGGAGCCCAGGGGGTGGCCTGGGTTGTGTAACTAGAGTTGTCAGGTACTTCAAGTACAGTACTTGAAACTGTGCTTCAAGTACTTACAAGTACTTCAAGTACTCTACTTAAAGTAGATGCACAATCCGGTAATTGTACTTGGTACTTGTAGTAGTTTCAACAATGTACTTGGAAATGTACTTGATTTTGTCAAGTAAAGTACTTCAGTACCTTAAGTACATGCAAAATACTTCAAGTACAATGAAATATTCTTGAAGTACAATGTACATATATGTGAGATATAACTTTAATGCGCCGAAGACAAGTGGTAACCTCAGGGTTGCCACCTGTCCGGTTTTTTTATCAACTTGGCAGGGAAGTCCGGTATTTTAACCTTGATAGGTACGTCTTAATTAATCGCCCAAAAAACATGCCTCACAGCCCTGGCGAAAAATGTTGACATAAAAAACTGAAAATTGCATATTAGTACGAGTATTTGTTAAAACGTTATGTAAGTACCTCTGTTTATAATTTTGAACCCTGAATAATCCACCCTTATGATAGAGATTATTTCCCTTATGTTCCATTTATTTTGTCTTAACCTCTTTGTCACATTTACTATTTTTTCTAAAATTTTATAAAAATTACTTTAATGTCTGTTAAGCTGGAATTTCAAATAAAATAAAAGTGTGCGCATTTGCGCGTATTTTAACACTGTTTCTAACCAAAAGTTAAATATTTTTAATATTACGCGTTGTTGTACAGTTCCTAATTGTATAAAAATTAAATTTTCAAAATTCCAATGGTTGTCCGGCTAGTATTAGCTACTTTCCTAACCTTTACTTAAAGTTGTTTAACCTTAAAAAAACAAAACTAAATTTTGGTAAATGGTGTTTGATACAAGTGGGGATCAAGCTTAATATTCTATTAACATTTTAAAACAAGTTACCTACAGAGTGGAAAAAAACTAAATAAAAAAGAATCATTTTTCTAAATATATTTTTTTAAATGTTATTTTAAGGTTATTTTCTTAATTTTATAGAATTGACTAAATAATTTTGCGTAATTTTTCACTCTTGTTTTTTATTGAAAAAGTTATTACTTTTCGAGAAAATCACAAAAAACTGATTTTTAGAACATTTGGGGCCTTATATCCAGCGAAGCTGATGGGGGATTTTGGCGGAGAACATATGGGGATGTCTCCCGGATGCTAAGGAATAGTTATACAAAAATCCAGCTTGCACCTATCTTTTTCCAGGTGAATTCCTAATATGACTGGGCTACGTATATACTGGCAATCAGCACGGCTGCATTTTACCGGTATTTTCTGCCCTTAAAATATTGGGGCAAACAATTTGTATGTTAAGACAATTTTTAAACTTTACAAGACTTGTCCAGAGTTTTTCAGAACATTTTTAGTATTTGCAGAACATTTCGGGACCTTTTCTGAACATTTGCAGACTTCTCCAGGGCACTTCCAGACTTTTCCTTAACTTCTTCAGACTTGTCCAGAGTTTTCCTAAACATTCACAGGATTTTTCAAACTTGTCCAGAGTTTTCCAGAACAATTACAAACTTTCCCAGACTATTCCAAACTGGTCCATTGGTTTCCAAAACATTTCAGAAAAAGCTCGGAAATTTTTAGCCAATTCCAAGGTCATTGGTAGTCGGCATGCCCATGAAAGCGAAGTCTCGTCTCGAGTCAACTTTCTGGTTATTATTTATTCGTGTGACGGCATATCATATTGTGGAGCTGTTAATTGGCTGAGATTAAAATGTTGGCCTCTTTAGCACCAAGAAGACAAAGATGGAATAAAGTGTTTCCTAAATTTATTTATTTTAAAAACTTTGTGTGTATAATTTTTGTTTGTATAATATGCACAAAGACAACATCACATTCCTTAATGGGACCCTGAAATGTATCTTTTCTTCGTCTTTTCTGTTATCTACCGAGGAAGAGGCGCTAGTAGATATATACATATAGATATAATTATTTTAATTTGGATTACTAGAAAATTAAAAACGGTTCGTTTTTGCGCCTTTTATCCCACTTATCTCCGACTTATTAACACGATCGTTCAGGGGCGTAATTACGGGGGAAAGTAGGGGACTTAACTCTTTCCAAGCTTAAAACGAAGTAAGCATAATTTACCAGCGGTGGACTAAGCTCATAAAATTTTCGACTGTGGCGATACTTTTTAAAGTAACCAAAATTTTTGCATTTGGTATAATTTTTCCCTTAGACTTTTGGCCTGCGGCGCCCTTTTTTCTAAAAATATTTTATTTTACTAAAATTTCTTTCTAACTTTTTTTTTTCGTTTTTGCTAAAAAATTTGTGCTGTATCGCAAATTTTTGCAAAAATTGCCTAATTTTTCTAAAACTTTAGGTCACAGATTTACGATCTGGATGTTGCCAAGTCAGGTTTTGGTCAAATTTTCTTATCCCTCCTGCTCTTATAGCCGTGTTCGAATTTCTGAAAATTTAACTTAGTTGACGCCCTAAAGCCACAATGACAGAGAAATGAATCAAATATGTGTAAAATCTAACCTAAAAATAAAATTATATTAGTTTGTTAAATTTTAGCTGCAAAAACCTCCAAAAATCCCACAGACCCCTCAGAACCTAAGATTTTGAGTTTTTTTTCAAATTTTACCAAAAACTAACCTTCTTAGGGAAAAATATGTAATTAACTATATTATAGACAATAAAATTTCCTTTAAACCCACCAAACAAGCCATTTGCAGCAAAAATAAATTTTGAGGAATAAAAAAGTTATAGGCACCAATCCAAAATGCATGTAGACTTTTCGAAAAGCCCCATACGCAAAAATGGGTTCATATAATATCAAACTGCGGTTTTTAGCAAAAATCTTATCACGGATCACCTGTGATCCGTGATCTTATCTTGAAGTTTAAGGCTCGCAAAGGGTTAGTTTTCCTCTTATCTCTCCTAGAGGTACCATTTCCCACTTAAAAGTGCCCAATTTGAATCACCCTGTACTTTTGAATTGTCTTAATTACATTATCTCTCGCACTTCTCGGTGCAATAATAATTGAAGTGGAACAGGCCACCTATAGGTCACTTAATATTTAAAATCGTTATTTTGATTGTGTTCAAATCTGTTTTTAAATAAAACAAATTTGCGTACAAACTTTCTCTTTTAATTTTTTTGGGGTAGTGAGTGTAGGCAGGGCCGTCAGAATGCGTGGAGCAGAGGGGCAGCCACTCCAGGCGGCCAATTTTAGGGGCGACCGAAGGCAGCCTTCTGCTTTTAAATTAAGATTATTAATATGTATTTTAAGATCACGTTATTTGGAGACGTAATATCTCGAAAACTAATTAAAGAAATTTTGTTTTTTCTTTTAATTAAATATTTAAAGAATTTATAGCGGAACAGATAAGGTAAATAAATTGACGAATTTATGAAAATGAAAAAAGTGAAAAAAATGAAAAATATTTGCTAATTTTTGACATGAGGAGAAAGGTTTTGTGTCTTTAGCCAATTTTATTTTATCGGTTGTTTGTTTAAAAATGTTAAAGCTTAAAATTAACGCTCCAGATGTGTATCCAGGTATAAATGATCGCACTGTACATAAACAGTGCGAGGGGGTCGTTTTCATCGAGATTTAAATCTAACACAGTCATAAAAAAATTTTACCGACATTTTCAAAATAAATTGAAAATGCACTCTTGCCATAAATTTGTTAAAACGTTGCATTTGACATGCCATAAGTTTTTGACAAGTTAAAGACGCAATTTACAAGCGAACTAAAAAGTTGTGAAACGATTTGTAAGATAATACATTTTTTTTTTCGCGGTTTTTTTGTCAAGAACTTAAACAATAATAAACCAATTTTAATTATTTTTTTTGCATTTGGTAGCTTGATAAGTTTTATCAAATTAGTTAAATATTACTGATTTTGCTTTCTCATGTCTCTATTTTGAGATTTAAAGCAAACACTTTAAAAAATACCGTTTTTTAAAAATACAAGGTTAATAAAAAGGGGAGAGCAGCCTAAAAACTCGATTTAAAAAAAAATTATTGACTTTTTTATGCTGATATCACTCTTTTTACAATAATTACTTTGTTTTGGTGTAAATCAGTTTTTTGGGTTCACTCGCTGGCACCATTTATTTAAGGAAATAATACACAAACTTGCAGTGGGAGAAACAAAACGGGGAAGGGCCGCATATTTCCCGTCTTGCTCCAGGCGGCCACTAGTCTAGCAACGGCTCTGGTGTAGGTTAGGGGGCGCCAAACTTCTTGATTGCCTACACTTAATTCGGGCCTAGCTACGGCGCTGGTTTAAATATGCCATGTCTTTAGGTTTTCAACGTATATCTGGGGGCATAACAGTGCCCCGCCAAGTTCGCGTAAACTGCTGTACCACCTTTTTTTGGAACATTTCAGCCCATATTTGACCTATGTTAAACTCTACTTCGGAATGAGTTACGAAACTCAAACTTTGCACAGTCGTAGATCTTCATAGAGTTAACAACCCCTCCAAGTTTTATTCACAAAGTCGCAAAGTAGTTGCGAAATTTCAAAAAACGTCGAAATTGCCACTCACTCACTCATGTATAGATCATCAAAATTCTACTGTATTTCCAGAGATGCTACAAAGCTTGTTTCCCTCTTGTATAAATGTAAAGTTATGTAAAAGTAACATTACCCACTTCCAGAAACGCTAGAGAGCTGATCTTTGAAAGGCCGATAGGAACTATAATAAAACTATAGAAAAAAATTAAAAACCACAAAATTTTAATTAACCTCGCTACTCAACAAATGTAAAATTATGTAAAAGTAACATTGCCCACTTCCAGAAACGCTAGATAGCTGAGCTTTGAAAGACGGATAGGAACTATGATAAAACTATAGGCAAAAATGTAAAATCACAAAAGTATTAATTTACTTCCCTTCCCTATAAGTGTAAAGTTACGTAAAAATAACATTGCTCACCTCCAGGAACGCTAGAGAGCTAAGCTTTAGAAGGCTGATAGGAACTATGATATTACCATGGAAAAAATTTTTAAACAATATTCCGCATATTTTACTACTTTAGAACTTAAATATTATCCGAATCCTTTAAAAAAGGAGTGAAATCATAACAAAAACATTTTATATAAAAAAGCCAAGTACACGAAAATGGTATTTCGTAAAAAGAATTGAGATAGAAGTAACAGTCAGAGCATATTATTTTAAAAGGCTTTCCGTTTTCGGTCTAGAAGCAAATCATATTACTTTTTGGCAACAGACCATTTCCCCCAAATTTGACCCCGCTGAATCCGAATATCTCTGTTGCCAACTCGAAAAATCGACAGGGACGGAGAAAATGCCCCCCAAACCCCCAAAAACCTGTTTTTTTTAGTTTTATGCAATTTTCTCAAAAACTAACCTTTTTGTCAAAAATTGCAAAGAATAGTTTTTTGTGGAGAATAAAATTTCCTTTCCAACGATGTATTGGTCAATAAGGTTAGGAAAAGCAAGTAGCTCTTCAGTGGCGTACGTAAATTGGGATTATTTAGAAAAAACATGTTTATTATAGGTTTTTCAAAATTTTCTCAAAAACTACACTTTTAAGGAAAAAATATATAGTATACTTTATTGTAGAACATAACATTTTCTTTTAAAAACTTTATTAAAATGTCGGGTTGTTGCCATATTTAAGGTTTCAGGGGCGTACTAATATAAACTTATTTTCAAAAATAACTGAAATAATCAGTTTCTCTTGCATATTTAAATATCTTTTCTAACTAAGATTTCCAGAAAAAAATGTGCCTTTATTCTTTATTGAGGATAAGACAATTTCTTTTTAATGATATATTACAAAGTGAGGTTAATGTTATGATAAATACTTCAAAAAGGTTCGTAAATTGAATGAAACCCGTAACAAAAATAAGATTTTTTGGTAATTTTTGCAATTTACGGACGCCCCTGGAGAGTTTTTTATACCATGGGTCACATTTTGTGACACACTGTTTTAAAGGACATTTTATTATCGGGCCCGCCGCGGAAGCCATAAAAGGTCGAAAGTACAAAAGGTCGAAAAAAAATCGACAAAACAAAATATTAAAAACACACATTTACCGTATCAAGTCGAATTGACCTGTACAGTCGATGTGGACCCGCGGCCGTACTTTCGATCTTTTGTATTTCCGATCTTTTGTACTTTCGACCTTTTGTACTTTCGACCTTTTGAACTTTCGAACTTTTGTTTTTTGATCTTTTGTACTTTCGACCTTGTGTACTTTCGACCTTTTGTATTTTCGACCTTTTGTACTTTAGACCTTACTTTTTCGAACTTTTGTACGTTCTACCTTTTGTACTTTCAAACTTTTGTTTTTTGATCTTTTGTACTTTCGACCTTTTGTACTTTCGACCTTTTGTACTTTCGACCTTTATCCGCCGCTCTTTATTATCCACCGAAAAGCTAATAGACACAAAATTGATTAGTTTGGATTGATCTTAAATAATTTCTTTCAATTAAGAACACCACTGGAGCGGTAAATATAAAATAACTTCCACTTTGTTATACATCGTTTGAAAGAAAATTTTATTGGCTATGACGAAGTAAAGAATACATTTTTTGATGCAGAGCTTGGTTTTTAAGAAAATTGAATAAAACGTATGAAAAACATGTTTTTAAATGATTTGTTGAAATCACCCCCATTGACGGACGTCGCTGGAGAGTTTGCTATAATTCAAACCCCACCGAGTTTCACATTTTTAAAAAGGGAATTTCCCTGTCTACAAAAAAGTGTAGAACAAGTTTTTTCATGTTAAGCTTAGTTTTTGAGAAAATTAGATAAAACGTGTAACAAAAATGGTTTATTTTCTGTTTTTTCAAAATTAATTTAATTTACGGATGCCCCTGAAGTTTTATTTATAAAACCGATTTAATCATGTTACACGTCGTTTTGAAGGAAATTTTATTGAGTATACCAAAATGTAATACAGGGTTTTCTGTAGATATTAGTTTTTTAAAAAATTAAATAAATCTAAAATTTTTTCAACTTTTTTTAATTACTTCAATTAACGGACGCCGCTGGAGAGCTTGTTATTAGTCTAACTTTATTAAGTTATACCATGTTAAAAAGGGAATTTTATTGCCTACAATAAAGTATATTATACATTTTTCTCTTAGAAGCTTAGTTTTTAAGAAAATTTGAAAAAACCTCAAACTTTCAGATTTCCGGGGGTCTGGGGGGGTTTTTGGAGGTTTTTGCATTCATTAAAAAAAAAATAATATGTTATTATTTTTTAATTATACAAATATATATTTTGAATGTACACCTGTGACAATTTGGGCTTTCCAGCGGCAATTTAAAATTCCGCCGCCATTTTGGCCACCATCTTGAATATCTCAGCCCCTGTCAATATTTCGAGTTGGCAACAGGGATATTCAGATTCAGCGAGGTCAAAATAGGGGGAATTGCCCATTTGCCAAAAAGTAATATAAAATGCTTCTAGAAAGTGGATTTTCCCGTATCTTGCCTGAACTATAAAGCCAAGTTCTCCAATAAAAATATCAAAATAAAAGGTTATTACTAGTTTGGAAACTTGGCTATTACCCCATGCTTAATACCTAGATAATGCAAAAATACTACTACAAAAGGGGCGGTGAGATAGCTTAACACAGTCTAAGATAAAGGAAGAAATTACAATATAAAAAACTGCACAAAAAACTAATTAAAAATTGGACGCGAAAATTTTATAAAAATTAATTATTTTTCGGAACAAATCGCGCGGAAGATTTTTTTTTAGACAAAACGGAAAAAAATTATTTTCGGCAAAAATGGCGCCACAGAAGGAAATGCTTGCCATATAAAAAAACTGGTGGAAAATTAAAAACAATTGCACGGCAGGCAGCGCAAAAATGTTGTAAAATTGAAATACATTTCGGAAAAAATCGCGGGACGCGCAGTGGCGGATCCAGGATTTCCCGGGGGGAGGGGCCAATGTGGTAGCAAACATTAAAATATTTTTTATAAGCGGTTTTTGATAGATCTGAGGTGTGAAATTTAGTAACTAAAGGATATGTATGGCGCCGCAGGCGAAATTATTTTAAAAATTATGTAGAATTTGTAACAAATTTTAAATAAGCGATGCTGCGAAACTAAAAAATAAGTTATATGTCTGGGAGGGGGGGGCCGGGCCTCTGGATACGCCACTGCGGACGCGCTGTCGAAAACATTCTGAAGATATGACGAAAATAACGGCGAAAATTACATTTCAAAGTATTTTTTAAAGATATTGGCGCTACAGTAGAAAATTTTTGGTAAAAGGAAAAAATAGGGGGCAACAGAAAATTTTAGAAAAATTAAATAATTTAATGGTTTAATTGTTGTTTCAATCCTATCTGGAGCATCTTAAGAGAAGAGTAAGGACGTTTTTCCTTAAGATTCATTTGAAATTAAATGCTATCAAATGAATAAGTTTTTTTTAGTTTCGAAATATTTTAGGTTAGAAATTATTACTGACAACTATATGTAGAGTCATAAATTATGCTTCTTTCGATTGGGTGGGCAAATACCATTGAAAATACTAAGGGGGGGAAATACTAGAAAATTTGAGGGAATACTGGAAAATACCAGGAAATACCGTAGGTATTATACCGTAGGTATTTCCTTTTGGTGTACAAAAATCGGCGATCGAGCCACCCCTCGGCTAAAGGTATCCTAATTGTGCCCCTGTATTACATGTGATATGGCAGTAATAAATATAACAATCAAATTTTACTTGCAATTATTCCAACTGAACTACGGTTTAAATTAATACATCTCGTCAGATATGCAAATATGCGTACCTTGGTATGCCTATTATATAACATAGGAACTATCTGCTCAAAAAAACACATCTGGGGAATCAATTCGCTTTTTCAAAAACCCAAATGAAATAAAGTAGGTAACATAAAGACCTAAACCAGTGGCGTATATACGGGGCCCGGGCCCCCCCTTCCCCCCCGAAGCTAAGATTTTTTTAGATATTTTCCACATATTTCATGAATACAAACATAAAATAGCATAAAATACGGCCTTATGAGGTCTCGCCCCCCCCCCCCCCCCCCTCCGAAACTTTTTTCTATATACGCCACTGACCTAAACATATGCATAGTTACGTGCCTAGGAATTTTGGAACACTCGACCTTGTTCTCCGCAAACTTATGTATCAATTTCTCATCCTCAGTTTCTTTTGCACCAGATTTTACCTTAACTTTTTAATTGCAGATTATTTCATTTTTTGGTTGTTCCCTGAGGCGGTTGCCTCACCCTTTTGCACGGCCCTGTGGATCGTATAGTTCCTTCTTTTCGCAGCAAGATTCACAAATAATGTTATCGTTACTTTGTGTTGCAACTCCGGAACTCTGTGCTTTTATTATAAAAATATACATTTTTAATTTTTTAGGGCTATAAAGGGAAAAAGATAATTACTCACAGAAGCAATAAATTAAAAACGTTTTTTTTAAGAATCGGCTAAAAAACCTGCTATCATGTTCTCAAGACAAGCCGGCTCGTTTTGCCATATTTCGCTCAGTTGCGAACAAAATCATTTTTACGAACTAGTATAAAAAAAGACATGGAGTTTATTATGCTAAAAATAATCAAAAGTCAACTTTTGTGATCATTTCCGTTCTCACACAGCCAACGTGCTTTCAGCGAAATTCCCTACATTTGCGCAGTGGCGTACAGTCGGTAACATGAATATGTTGCAAGTTAAATGTTTAGGGACACAAATTTAGGAAGGGGCGGCAGCGCTCCTCAATAATTCTTATTTAAAAAAAAATATTTGCTTATTTTATAATTTTCCCTTTCGCCTCGACGCATACTGTGAAAGTACAGCTCCGACACTGGCTTCGACCGCCTGCCGACACGATTAAGTACGAATCGATGAATCGGTAGGCCGTAAGCCATCTCACGTCCCGGGTTACCATGGCAACGGGGTGGGAGCAGAGGGGGTGCACATCGTTGTTTTAATGTAAAGAAAGTGTCAATTATTTTGCGGCCAGACACCTTATTCATATTGTTTTGATCTTTTAGTAGCGTTATAATTTACCGCGCATTTTTATTATCGATCTTGATAATGAATTGCGTCAGTAATATTATTAAAAGCAATATTTCCGGTCTTTCTTTGGAAGATAAATTCAAAATTAAAGAACTGGGTAGGCCCTTAGCGGATCTAAACCTAACCAGGGACTCATGAATCTTATTCATCTATCCCTGGTGATACATAATTTTGACGAAAAATTCATGCAAAAATTTACTTCAATGAAGGATCGTCGAGCAGATTTTAATTTCAGGAGGTTAGGATAATAGAAAAGTCAAAACATTATAAGTATGTAAAAAGGTCCCAACAAACATTTAAAGTTGTAACGACGAAACCCCAACTAGAAAGAATTTCTTAAAAGTAACCGCAACGTACTCCCGCTACGTCTCAGTATACCATACAGCGACGTTATAATTCCCTAAGTGGGGAACCAATTTCTGGTTATAACTACTTGGCCAAGTGTTTAAAGTCACTGTAGTAACAACTACGCTACTACGTCGTAGCCAGGTATCTACTACGTCGTAGAGGCTGTTTTTTTTCCGTAATGGCATAAAAGTTGCGATGTAGTTGCAAATAATATAATCGTTTCTTCTTGGCAGAATTGTTACACAATATGGTGGACACAACAGTAAACAGACTAGCTTAGTTTTTTTGTTTGGTTATGGTTATAATATGTACTATGTTATCCAAAAGTGTGAGAATTTACGAGCAGAGGATCAAAATTCGAGTGCGATGCAAAGTTTTTTGTATAAGATGCATTATATATATTGCAAAAAACCGGTGCGCCCGTAAAATTAAGCCGTTTTCTGGTAGCTGATGAAATTTTTGTGTTGTGATTTTGGAGGTTATGTTTTCATAATCGACAGTTAACTCCAACAAATGGTGGTTAAGAAGAGCATTTTTGGTAAGCTTCAACTAATTTGTTTATAAAATAGTATAGCTCTTTAATATGAGCTCATAAAACGACAACAAAAATATAAAATTTTCTTTCTTACATAAAAACATGGCGTCTCAAACTATATTCCCTGATAGTCGAAAGGGTTACTTGAAAGTGAGCCTTAGTTACGGCAACGTGTCACTTACGACTTTTATGTCGGCATTCCTTTTTAGTTCTAGATAACACACTCGAATTTCTACTCCTTCGTTGCAGAAACGTATTATTAACTAGCTTTCGCCACTAGAAAACGTCTACAGAGTGATAGAAACCACGCGATAAGTATAACTACTACCCTCAAGTTATTGGGGTGTCGCCACTTGTCATTTGCCGTTTCTGTCAACAACAGCACCACTGCTTATAGGTTTTGTACCAGCGTGAATTTGTGGTAGGTTTTAAAACAAAAACAAGATAAATTAAATTCCATTAGAACAATAAATAAAGTGCCAATAAAAAGTGTTTTTAAAAATGTATGTTGCAGTCGAGAGCATGATCCCTATTCTAGAATTTCTAGAAAGTGTTGGTCAAGGAACTAAAAGAACGTAGTCACATCAATGAAATCAACTTATTGTTACTTTTTTTATTTACACATTGCTCTCACAATTCGTATGTAGTATTTTTTATTGTTTTTAGATATTTTGGCATTGTCAATATTCAGTAATTTTTATTATTATAAGCCCTATAAGTAAAAAAACAATCTCTGAGGCTTGTTAGATCGCTTAGAAATCCGCATGTAACCACGATATATCTAACTTGTTTTTTTATTAGCCGCAAACAGCGCAAAAGTTTCTAGATTAAGTCTAGCATATCCTAGAGGCCCTCGATACATTTGACAATTGTTTTAACATTTGTCAAATATATCGAGGGCCTCTTGCATATCCCAGAGGTTATTTTAGGGGCCGTGCATAAATTAGATATTAGGACCTATTGCAATAAAGCCTGGCACAAAACACAGTACAAATTTAAGTTTATTCACTTCAAACCAAGCTTTAACAATAGCACAAATTTGAAGAAAACCAAAAAGACAATGACCCAAGCTCAAGAGGGTTACGATGGCGATAGGGTGGTGCCACAGCACAAACCACGAACGACCGTAAAGACAGTACAAGAATAGAACAGCAACAAGTAGCGTAAAAGATTAAGGATGGAGTTTAAGCATGGACCAGGGAATTCTTAAAATCCGTGTGCGGTATTCGATACTTTGGATCAATATTTTGCATTTTGATTGTTTTGCAAAATGGTCAAGCAATGAGCTCGAAAAAATGGACTGCCTAAGGTAGTTAAAAAATATTTGCAAAACTATTCCTAATATTCTCATATTATAAAAGGAGTGTGTGTGTGTGTGTGTGTGTTGTGTGTGTGTAGGTGTGTTGGCGTAACATACCTTGTGAGGACACACGCCAACCCCTCACCGGAATTGCGAGGACCGTTTACGTGAGGTCTAATTTCCGGACCTCGTATCGTTTGGACCTCATCTTGGTCTTCCTCATAGAGATGCGAAAAAAGCACACTTCTGTGTAGATTCGGATAAACGTCATTTAGCGATTTTTAGTATAGGGAATACCATAAGACCAAAATGGCAAAACTTTGAAAATTCATATCTCACAAACTATCCATGTTATCAGCAAACGCACCGAGTTACAGTAAAGTGGGGTCATAGAGATGCAAAAAAGACCACAACTTCAGTGTAGATTCGGAAAAACGTCATTTAGCGATTTTTAGTATAGGTAATCCCATGAGACCAAAATAACAAAATTTTGAAAATTGGTATCTCACAAACTATAGATGTTATCAGCAAACGCACCGACTTACAGTAATGGGGCCATAGAGATGCGAAAAAACGACACCTTCCGTGTAGATTCGGAAAAACGTCATTTAACGATTTTTAGTATAGGGAATACCATGAGACCAAAATGGCAAAACTTTGAAAATTCATATTTCACAAACTATAGATGTTATCAGCAAACGCACCGTGTTACAGTATAATGGGACCATAGAGATGCGAAAAAACCACACCTTCCGTGTAGATTCGGAAAAACGTCATTTAGCGATTTTTAGTATAGGGAATCCCATGAGACCAAAATGGCAAAACTTTGAAAATTCATATCTCACAAACTATACATGTTATCAGCAAACGCACCGAGTTACAGTAAAGTGGGGTCATAGAAATGCGAAAAACCACACCTTCAGTGTAGATTCGGAAAAACGTGATTTAGCGATTTTTAGTAGAGGGAATCCCATGAGACCAAAATGGCAAAACTTTGAAAATTCATATCTCACAAACTATACATGTTAACAGCCAACGCACCGAGTTACAGTATAGTGGGTTCATAGAGATGCGAAAAAACCTTACATTCAGTGTAGATTCGGAAAAACGTCATTTAGCGATTTTTGGTATAGGGAGTCCCATGAGACCAGAATGGCAAAACTTTGAAAATTTATATCTCACAAACTAATACATGTTATCAGCAAACGCACCGAGTTACAGTATAGTGGGGCCATAGAGATGCGAAAAAACCACACCTTCAGTGTAGATTCGGAAAAACGTGATTTAGCGATTTTTAGTACAGGGAATCCCATGAGACCAAAATGGCAAAACTTTGAAAATTCATATCTCACAAAACTATCCATGTTAACAGTCAACGCACCGAGTTAGAGTATAGTGGGGTCATAGAGATGCGAAAAAACCACACCTTCAGTGTAGATTCGGAAAAACGTCATCTAGCGATTTTTAGTATAGGGAATACCATGAGACCAAAATGGCAAAACTTGAAAATTCATATCGGTAATTTCGGAAAAACGTCATTTAGCGATTTTTAGTATAGGGAGTCCCATAAGACCAAAATGGCAAAACTTTGAACATTCATATCTCACAAACTATACATGTTATCAGCAAACGCACCGAGTTACAGTATTGTGAGGCCGTAGAGATGCGAAAAAACCACATCTTCCTGTAGATTCGGCAAAACATCATTTAGGGATTTTTAGTATAGGGAATCCCATGAGACCAAAATGGCAAAACTTTGAAAATTCATATCTCACAAACTATACATGTTATCAGCAAACGCACCAAGTTACAGTATAGTGGGGCCATAGACATGCGAAAAAACCACACCTTTCGTGTAGATTCGGAAAAACGTCATTTAGCGATTTTTCGTATAGGGAATACCATCAGACCAAAATGGCAAAATTTTGAAAATTCATATCTCACAAACTATACATGTTATCAGCAAACGCACCGTGTTACAGTAAAGTGGGGTCATAGAGATGCGAAAAAACCACACCTTCAGTGTAGATTCGGAAAAACGTCATTTAGCGATTTTTAGTATAGGGAATCCCATGACACCAAAATGGCAAAACTTTGAAAATTCATATCTCACAAACTATACATGTTATCAGCCGACGCACCGAGCTACAGTATAGTGGGGTCATAGAGATGCGAAAAAACCAAACCTTCAGTGTAGATTCGGAAAAACGTCATTTAGCGATTTTTAGTATAGGGAATCCTATGAGACCAAAATGGCAAAACTTTGAAAATTTATATCTCACAAACCATGCATTTAGCAGCAAACGCACCGAGTTACAGTATTGTGGGGCCGTAGAGATGCAAAAAAACCACACTTTTAGTGTAGATTCGAAAAAAACGTCATTTAGCGAATTTTTAGCATAGGGAATACCATTAGACCAAAATGGCAAAACTTGAAAATTCATATCGGTAAATTCGGAAAAACGTCATTTAGCGATTTTTAGTATAGGGAGTCCCATAAGACCAAAATGGCAAAACTTTGAACTTTCATATCTCACAAACTATACATGTTATCAGCAAAGGCACCGAGTTACAGTATTGTGGGGCCGTAGAGATGCGAAAAAACAACACCTTCATTGTAGATTCGGAAAAACGTCATTTAGCGATTTTTAGTATAGGGAATCCCATAAGACCAAAATGGTAAAACTTTGAAAATTCATATCTCACAAACTATACATGTTATCAGCAAACGCACCGAGTTACAGTATAGTGGGGCCATAGAGATGCGAAAAAACTACACCTTCTATGTAAATTCGGAAAAACGTCATTTAGCGATTTTTAGTATAGGGAATCCCATGAGACCAGAATGGCAAAACTTTGAAAATTCATATCTCACAAACTAATACATGTTATCAGCAAACGCACCGAGTTACAGTATAGTGGGGCCATAGAGATGCGAAAAAACCACCCCTTCAGTGTAGATTCGGAAAAACGTCATTTAGCGATTTTTAGTATAGGGAATCCCATGAGACCAAAATGGCAAAACTTTGAAAATTCATATCTCACATGTGAACAGCCAACGCACCGAGTTATAGTATAGTGGGTTCATAGAGATGCGAAAAAAACCTTACCTTCAGTGTAGATTCGGAAAAACGCCATTTAGCGATTTTTAGTATAGGGAATCCCATTAGACCAAAATGGCAAAACTTTGAAAATTCATATCTCACAAACTATACATGTTATCAGCCGACGCACCGAGTTACAGTATAGTGGGGTCATAGAGATGCGAAAAACCACACCTTCAGTGTAGATTCGGAAAAACGTCATTTAGCGATGTTTAGTAGAGGGAATACCATGATACCAAAATGACAAAACTTTGAAAATTCATCTCACAATTTATACATGTTATCAGCAAATGCACCGAGTTACAGTATAGTGGGGCAATAGACATGCGAAAAAACCACACCTTCCGTGTAGATTCGGAAAAACGTCATTTAGCGATTTTTAGTATAGGGAATACCATCAGACCAAAATGGCAAAATTTTTAAAATTCATATCTCACAAACTATACATGTTATCAGCAAACGCACCGAGCTGCGAAAAACCACACCTTCAGTGTAGATTCGGAAAAACGTCATTTAGCGATGTTTAGTAGAGGGAATACCATGATACCAAAATGACAAAACTTTGAAAATTCATCTCACAATTTATACATGTTATCAGCAAATGCACCGAGTTACAGTATAGTGGGGCAATAGACATGCGAAAAAACCACACCTTCCGTGTAGATTCGGAAAAACGTCATTTAGCGATTTTTAGTATAGGGAATACCATCAGACCAAAATGGCAAAATTTTTAAAATTCATATCTCACAAACTATACATGTTATCAGCAAACGCACCGAGCTACAGTATAGTGGGGTCATAGAGATGCGAAAAAACCACACCTTCAGTGTAGATTCCGAAAAACGTCATTTAGCGATTTTTAGTATAGGGAGTACCATGAGACCAAAATGGCAAAACTTGAAAATTCATATCGGTAAATTCGGAAAAACTTCATTTAGCGATTTTTAGTATAGGGAGTCCCATAAGACCAAAATGGCAAAACTTTGAACATTCATATCTCACAAACTATACATGTTATTAGCAAACGCACCGAGTTACAGTATTGTAGGGCCGTAGAGATGCGAAAAAACCACATCTTCCTGTAGATTCGGCAAAACGTCTTTAGGGATCTTTAGTATAGGGAATCCCATGAGACCAAAATGGCAAAACTTTGAGAATTCATATCTCACAAACTATACATGTTATCAGCAAACGCACCGAGTTACAGTATAGTGGGACCATAGACATGCGAAAAAACCACACCTTTCGTGTCGATTCGGAAAAACGTCATTTAGCGATTTTTAGTATAGGAAATACCATCAGACCAAAATGGCAAAATTTTGAAAATTCATATCTCACAAACTATACATGTTATCAGCAAACGCACCGAGTTACAGTAAAGTGGGGTCATAGAGATGCGAAAAAACCTTACCTTCAGTGTAGATTCGGAAAAACGTCATTTAGCGATTTTTAGTATAGGGAATGTGTTATTTGGGTGTATTTTGAGCTACCCTAGCAATATCGTCGTGACGTCTGTCTATTTGTGTGTGTGTGTGTGTGTGTGTGTGTGTGTTGTGTGTGTGTAGGTGTGTTGGCGTAACATACCTTGTGAGGACACACGCCAACCCCTCACCGGAATTGCGAGGACCGTTTACGTGAGGTCTAATTTCCGGACCTCGTATCGTTTGGAGCTCATTTTGGTCTTCCTCATAGAGATGCGAAAAAAGCACACTTCAGTGTAGATTCGGAAAAACGTCATTTAGCGATTTTTAGTATAGGGAATACCATAAGACCAAAATGGCAAAACTTTGAAAATTCATATCTCACAAACTATCCATGTTATCAGCAAACGCACCGAGTTACAGTAAAGTGGGGTCATAGAGATGCAAAAAAGACCACAACTTCAGTGTAGATTCGGAAAAACGTCATTTAGCGATTTTTAGTATAGGTAATCCCATGAGACCAAAATAACAAAATTTTGAAAATTGATATCTCACAAACTATAGATGTTATCAGCAAACGCACCGACTTACAGTAATGGGGCCATAGAGATGCGAAAAAATGACACCTTCCGTGTAGATTCGGAAAAACGTCATTTAACGATTTTTAGTTTAGGGAATACCATGAGACCAAAATGGCAAAACTTTGAAAATTCATATCTCACAAACTAAAGATGTTATCAGCAAACGCACCGTGTTACAGTATAATGGGACCATAGAGATGCGAAAAAACCACACCTTCCGTGTAGATTCGGAAAAACGTCATTTAGCGATTTTTGGTATAGGTAATCCCATGAGACCAGAATGGCAAAACTTTGAAAATTCATATCTCACAAACTAATACATGTTATCAGCAAACGCACCGAGTTACAGTATAGTGGGGCCATAGAGATGCGAAAAAACCACACCTTCAGTGTAGATTCGGAAAAACGTGATTTAGCGATGTTTAGTACAGGGAATCCCATGAGACCAAAATGGCAAAACTTTGAAAATTCATATCTCACAAACTATCCATGTTAACAGTCAACGCACCGAGTTAGAGTATAGTGGGGTCATAGAGATGCGAAAAAACCACACCTTCAGTGTAGATTCGGAAAAACGTCATCTAGCGATTTTTAGTATAGGGAATACCATGAGACCAAAATGGCAAAACTTGAAAATTCTATATCTCAAAAACTATACATTTAGCAGCAAACGCACCGAGTTACAGTATTGTGGGGCCGTAGAGATGCAAAAAACCACACTTTTAGTGTAGATTCGGAAAAACGTCATTTAGCGATGTTTAGAGGGCATACCATGATACCAAAATGGCAAAACTTTGAAAATTCATCTCACAATTTATACATGTTATCAGCAAATGCACCGAGTTACAGTATATTGGGGCAATAAACATGCGAAAAAACCACACCTTCTGTGTAGATTCGGAAAAACGTCATCTAGCGATTTTTAGTATAGGGAATACCATGAGACCAAAATGGCAAAACTTGAAAATTCATATCGGTAAATTCGGAAAAACGTCATTTAGCCATTTTTAGTATAGGGAGTCCCATAAGACCAAAATGGCAAAACTTTGAACATTCATATCTCAGAAACTATACATGTTATCAACAAACGCACCGAGTTACAGTATTTTGGGGCCGTAGAGATGCGAGAAAACCACATCTTCCTGTAGATTCGGCAAAACATCATTTAGGGATTTTTAGTATAGGGAATCCCATGAGACCAAAATGGCAAAACTTTGAAAATTCATATCTCACAAACTATACATGTTATCAGCAAACGCACCGAGTTACAGTATAGTGGGGCCATAAACATGCGAAAAAACCACACCTTTCGTGTAGATTCGGAAAAACGTCATTTAGCGATTTTTCGTATAGGGAATACCATCAGACCAAAATGGCAAAATTTTGAAAATTCATATCTCACAAACTATACATGTTATCAGCAAACGCACCGTGTTACAGTAAAGTGGGGTCATAGAGGTGCGAAAAAACCACACCTTCAGTGTAGATTCGGAAAAACGTCATTTAGCGATTTTTAGTATAGGGAATCCCATGAGACCAAAATGGCAAAACTTTGAAAATTCATATCTCACAAACTATACATGTGAACAGCCAACGCACCGAGTTACAGTATAGTGGGTTCATAGAGATGCGAAAAAACCTTACCTTCAGTGTAGATTCGGAAAAACGTCATTTAGCGACTTTTAGTATAGGGAATCCCATTAGACCAAAATGGCAAAACTTTGAAAATTCATATCTCACAAACTATACATGTTAACAGCCGACGCCCCGAGTTACAGTATAGTGGGGTCATAGAGATGCGAAAAACCACACCTTCAGTGTGGATTCGGAAAAACGTCATTTAGCGATGTTTAGTAGAGGGAATACCATGATACCAAAATGGCAAAACTTTGAAAATTCATCTCACAATTTATACATGTTATCAGCAAATGCACCGAGTTACAGTATAGTGTGGCAATAGACATGCGAAAAAACCACACCTTCCGTGTAGATTCGGAAAAACGTCATTTACTGATTTTTAGTATAGGGATTCCATCAGACCAAAATGGCAAAATTTTTAAAATTCATATCTCACAAACTATACATGTTATCAGCAAACGCACCGAGCTACAGTATAGTGGGGTCATAGAGATGCGAAAAAACCAAACCTTCAGTGTAGATTCGGAAAAACGTCATTTAGCGATTTTTAGTATAGGGAATCCTATGAGACCAAAATGGCAAAACTTTGAAAATTTATATCTCACAAACTATACATTTAGCAGCAAACGCACCGAGTTACAGTATTGTGAGGCCGTAGAGATGCAAAAAACCACACTTTTAGTGTAGATTCGAAAAAACGTCATTTAGCGAATTTTTAGCATAGGGAATACCATGAGACCAAAATGGCAAAACTTGAAAATTCATATCGGTAAATTCAGAAAAACGTCATTTAGCGATTTTTAGTATAGGGAGTCCCTAAGACCAAAATGGCAAAAATTTGAACTTTCATATCTCACAAACTATACATGTTATCAGCAAAGGCACCGAGTTACAGTATTGTGGGGCCGTAGAGATGCGAAAAAACAACACCTTCATTGTAGATTCGGAAAAACGTCATTTAGCGATTTTTAGTATAGGGAATCCCATGAGACCAAAATGGTAAAACTTTGAAAATTCATATCTCACAAACTATACATGTTATCAGCAAACGCACCGAGTTACAGTATAGTGGGGCCATAGAGATGCGAAAAAACCACACCTTCTATGTAAATTCGGAAAAACGTCATTTAGCGATTTTTAGTATAGGGAATCCCATTAGACCAAAATGGCAAAACTTTGAAAATTTATATCTCACAAACTATACATTTAGCAGTAAACGCACCGAGTTACAGTATAGTGGGGCCATAGAGATGCGAAAAAACCACACCTTCAGTGTAAATTCGGAAAAACGTCATTTAGCGATTTTTAGTATAGGGAATCCCATGAGACCAAAATGGCAAAACTTTGAAAATTTATATCTCACAAACTATACATTTAGCAGTAAACGCACCGAGTTACAGTATAGTGGGGCCATAGAGATGCGAAAAAACCACACCTTCAGTGTAAATTCGGAAAAACGTCATTTAGCGATGTTTAGTAGAGGGCATACCATGAGACCAAAATGGCAAAACTTTGAAAATTCATCTCACAAACTATACATGTGAACAGCCAACGCACCGATTTACAGTATAGTGGGCTCATAGAGATGCGAAAAAACCTTACCTTCAGTGTAGATTCGGAAAAACGTCATTTAGCGATTTTTAGTATAGGGAATCCCATGAGACCAAAATGGCAAAATTTTGAAAATTCATATCTCACAAACTATACATGTTAACAGTCGACGCACCGAGTTACAGTATAGTGGGGTCATAGAGATGCGAAAAACCACACCTTCAGTGTAGATTCGGAAAAACGTCATTTAGCGATGTTTAGAGGGCATACCATGATACCAAAATGGCAAAACTTTGAAAATTCATCTCACAATTTATACATGTTATCAGCAAATGCACCGAGTTACAGTATATTGGGGCAATAAACATGCGAAAAAACCACACCTTCTGTGTAGATTCGGAAAAACGTCATTTAGTGATTTTTAATATAGGGAATACCATTAGACCAAAATGGCAAAATTTTTAAAATTCATATCTCACAAACTATACATGATGGCAAATCTTTGAAAATTTATATCTCAAAAACTATACATTTAGCAGCAAACGCACCGAGTTACAGTATTGTGGGGCCGTAGAGATGCAAAAAAACCACACTTTTAGTGTAGATTCGTCGAATTTTTGGCATAGGGAATCCCATGAGACCAAAATGGCAAAATTGTGAATATTCATCTCACAAACTATACATTTGTCAGCAAACACACCGAGTACAGTATTGTGGGGCCATAAAGATGCGAAAAAACCACACCTGCCGTGTAGATTCGGAAAAACGTCATTTAGCGATTTTTAGTATAGGGAATACCATGAGACCAAAATCGCAAAATTTTGAAAATTCATATCTCACAAACTATACATTTATCAGCAAACGCACCGAGTTAGAGTATAGTGGGGCCGTTGAGATCCAAAAAAACCACACTTTTAGTGTAGATTCGAATTTTTAGCTTAGGGAATCCCATGAGACCAAAATGTCAAAATTGTGAATATTCATCTCACAAACTATACATTTGTCAGCAAACGCACATAAAGATGCGAAAAAACCACACCTGCCATGTAGATTCGGAAAACCATCATTTAGCGATTTTTAGTAAAGGGAATCCCATGAGACCAAAATGGCAAAATTTTGAAAATTCATATCTCACAAACTATACATGTTATCAGCAAACGCACCGAGTTACAGTATAGTGAGCCATAGAGATGCGAGAAAACCACACCTTCCGTGTAGTTTCGGAAAAACGTCATTTAGCGATTTTTAGTATAGGGAATACCATGAGACCAAAATGGCAAAACTTTGACCAGCTGGGGCATATCAATATTGTACTAGGCATAAAGTAAATTTCATAAACAGACCTCTGCCTAAGAAATTTAATTTTTATCCAACACATTTAAATTTGATTTGAATTTTTGTAAAGTAGCTATTAATTCAGGCGGTCCACGCAGCGACGCGCTGTCAAAATTTTTACCCTGCTAAGGCCTCGTATCGTAAAAAATCCACACATCATACATAAAATATCGGTCCGTCTGGGAAATAAATCCCTATCGTCCTTATCTTAGCCATTTGTTCTAGCGGACCGCGCAACGACGCGACATTTTGATTTTTATACTTTTTGAGGTGACGTCACTAAGGACCTCACATCGTGGGGACCTCACATCGCACGTGAAACCTCTTTGACAAATTTTCTCTATTTTGACATTTTTGAAAATTTTAAGTAGGTTTCCACGTTACCGCACCGCAAAAAACACTTGTTTTTAAACATTTCATTTATCTCTATTCTATCTAGTGGTCCGCGCAATGCATGTGAAAAGGAGGAGTCCCCACAGCGCCTCTTATGTCCGTATAGGTGTATATATATCTGTCCGTAACGCGATAGCTCTTAAACCACTTAATCGATTTGCATGAAATGTTCAGGTAAAATAGTACTCGATACTGTAACGAGCTGATTAGATTTTAGTCAAAATTCATCAATGCTAATGACAGTTAAAAAGTTTTAAAAAAAATTTACTTTGGAACGGAGCGTCGCATCAATATGCAGTTTTCGAAATACAGTAGCGCGTGTTTTTTGAAAAAATTTGTGTTATAAGCCAAAAGTTTGTAGGAGCTTTCATTTCTGATATATTTACAAAAAACTGTTTTCAAGGTTGATATAACGTGGAGTGTGATAATGGGCTAGGAAGATCCATTTATTTACGAAATAATTATATATCTCAGTGTTTTCAACAATGTGATATTTTTTCAATGTTAATAAAAGTATTAAAAATGAAAAATCCATTACCCCCACTTTTAAGCCATTTGTGCCCCCCAGCTTTACAGGTCACTAGCCGCCACTGAATTTAAGCACACTTGACAACAATGCAATGTCGAAATAATGGGTCCATTCTTCTCTGTCTTTTGTCGTTTGCACCCATACTCTGCCGCGTTAAATCAAAAGGGTGTAATGGGTGTATCTGATTTTACAAAATTTTGGGTTTGATAAAACTATCTATCACTATCACTATCTAACATGACATTTGTATCTTGAATTTTTTTATGCGAAAAGTAGACCCTTTGGACATTTTATTTTCTTTTTTGTCAAGCCGTCAAATATATACCTGACAGCTATTTTATGTTGTATTGGTCAATAATATATATTATAATCTATAATCTTTGTATTGGTCTTTATAAGGAATACATTTTAATAACGTTTCTTCTTGCTTTTAAATGTCATTCAAAAGAATCAGCAAGCATTCACGAGTTTTTGTTATGCTTATGGTTACTACGCAGTGACGGATCTAGGCCCCTTAAATGGGGGGTCCAAAAAATACCTTTTCTGTAAATGTAAGGCTCGACCTACGTACAACGTTTTTCCTACAAGCGTGCGGAAACCAACAAATAATACAAAAAAATCTCTGGATTTATCATAATAATCAGCTTAAAATTAGGTACATAATTTTTAACATCAAGTTTACGATACATTCTTGACATCGTCGTATTTTAACGTTTAAGAAGAACGCAAAAAAACAATCACGCTATGCGGTAATATATGAAAATTTGTTGGATTTTCTCTTGTTTTACCTATAGCTGCGCTTCTGACAAGGGTGCCTCGAGGCCCGGGGTCTCCCCAAGTCTCACAAAAATTAGCATGAAATACAAAAACATAGGGCCTCGGGGGCCCTCCAAGACTTATTTTGTAGCATTTTTGGTTTATGGAACAATAAAACGCTACGTAAATATAAGCATGGTTAGCTCGCAAAAAACGCTTAAATTTTTGCTTGCACTGCCGTACTCAGCTGTGAATATTTGGTCGGAGAATATTCTGTTCTCTGGAGAGATTTGGGGTTGGGAATTGCGATGGGCTTTTAGTGGTTTCCGGTCCCGAGTCACGTTGAATGACGTGCTCGACTGACCCTCAATTTTTTCTCGATTGGAGGTTTTGAAAAAAATTCTACCTTAAAACCACGTTCTTAGTAAGCCCCCAACTACTGATTTGCTGTGCAGGGTCTGTGAATGTGTGGAAAGATTCCCTTATTGAGGGTCCTTGGAAATACCGCATAATTATCCCGCTGCAATTTCCATCCTGTTTTTGGTTACAAAAAAATCCATCAGGAATTTGAAAATTATTTCCTGACCAGAACAATGTCTCAGACAGTCCATCATTTCCATGGTCTCAGGCACTCCATAGTCTCCATTGTCTCAGGCAGTCTATGGTTTTCATAGTCTCAGGCAGTCCGTAGTTTCCATTTCCATGAATATCAGGCAAGATATTTCCTTTTATTTTGAGAAAATTCATCGTATAACGTCCATTATAAAAAATATTAATTTATTTTAAAATAAATTAATGGATACTCTAAACCTACTAAAATAATAAAACATAAACATAAATTCTTAAGGATAAAGAAAATGTTAATTCTAAAATTTTACTTGCCATAACACCCAGGTAAATATGTAGTGTGATTGTCAAAGGGTAATAATCCTTTACATAAATTATTAGGTATTTTTTTTATATAACCTGTTTTTTTTTTAAATAATTAGGTATCACTTTTTGGTAGGTATGAATTACCTACTTCAAGAGGTCTTATTTTTTGTTACCTTTTTGTATTAAACTTCCATGATGAATTTTAATTAATTACATGTTGTTTTCTACCACAAAAAAGTGTTTTTACTTTCATCACAAAGAATCAGTAAGGTCTTCTTTATTAATGTTTAATAATGTGCCTTTAATAATAATTCACTATTTAAGGTATTTATTTTGTGTTTCTCATTTTACACATGATAAAAAAATGAGTGGCGTCCAAAAACATTTTAATTATATAGGTACTTCAACTCAGTGATAAAAAAAACCTACGACCCAGCTCTCCTAAGAAAAAACTGAGTGTCCGTTCGCTGGAGCCTAAACAAATTTCATTATTAACAATGAGTATAAAAAAATAAGCTACAATTTCTGGGTGCGCTACTGCTTCTGAGATCTATTTAAAAGCTGGATGAGCTTGACTTTTTAAGAAAAAAACCTTCTCAAAATTTTTAGCCGAGATACTTGGATACATGTTACATGTCTAATTTATATTTCTAAATAATCTTCCTAGCGCCGCGTAGCAATGGCTAAAGAATGTATTATTTTTGATAAAAAATAATTGTGTGTGCTTGCTTCGTCCCGGCGTTTAGTTTTAAGATATAAAATTTAGAGACATTTATCTAAATTAGAATGCTTTTTATTTTCTTTTTTTTTGCTAGAGTTATGCTAAAACTTTATACTTAAAGTTACTTTATTTCTTGGTTTAACCTAATTTAGTTACTAAGATATGCCTTGCCTACAAAAAGGGTAAAAATTTGAATTTGCGCGGTGAATTATATGCTCAAGAATGCATTGATTTTACTTTATTATTTTTGCTTTTTCTACCTTGAGTATATCCATTTTCCATCCTTTTTTAATTTAAGTTTTCCCTAATTTTATACATACCTTACTGCTGTATTGCTACATATAGCAGTGCTCCAAAGTCCGTCTTGCTATACGGATCTCATGCGAATATTTGGGGTACTCTCCATACCAGTGATATATATTGATCGCCAAGTGAAATCACATGCGTGTTTTTTAAGACCACGGTCGTGTATAAACATTTTATGGATTGCTTTGATGTGCTACTGCTACTACTTTGATTGGAATTATTTGGATTCGACTGTGCAGTTGTCCATGTACCAAGTTCCTTTCATCCAAGGGTAAGTCAAAGTGTTTTTGAGCTGCGTTTCTTTACATTTTTTACTTATTCCCTATGCTACTATTCCTAACTAAGAACACAAAAGTGTAACCTAAGAGTGGGAACTGTTGGACTGGAGATCCCTATTGCTACAGTTCGGTTGGTTTGTTGACTTTTTCATGCGAAAGACGTCTCGACCGACCATTTTTTGGTCCTTCGAGCCGGATTTCCCGTTCTGCGTAATAGGTGCTCTCAGAGTTGCATAATTGTGTTTGAAGTTAGGACTTTACTTTGCGTCTTTTTGAGACAAGGCATATCTTAGGTTTTACATTTATCTACGGTGTGTCTATTGTACGTTGCACGTACCAACTTGCATTGCATTTTTTATTTGTGAAATATACAAATTGCATACAAATTTTGAAAAATTTATTTTTTTTCAAAATTAAAAATTATTGCGCTGTCGATGTATGTAAGGCTTGCGTTTCCTTGCGTACCTACACAAATTCAGAAACTCTTATCAGTTGCTAAATTTTTTGTGCATATTTATTAGCATTTATACTTTTTGCTAAAAACTTGCTGTTCTTTACTCAATATTTGCTAAAAGCCGCTGGCCTTTTACTATTGCTTTGAATCTTGGTTTACGAGGGAATTTGAAAAGTAGTACGATATATTTTTTAAATTTGCTTCCCTTATTAACTACTGCTTTACTTTACACTTTAACCTTTTAAAATGGTAAACGATACCGAAAAAAAGGTAAGCTCGGCTAAGGCCTTGCGTCAAACTGCAATCAATCAGTTGAGTGTGCTTGAACACTATGCCAATAAGGCGAAAACAAATCCAGCTGCTCACACAAGGTTTAAAGTTAACTTTAAAAAACTTTCTTCTTGTTGTAAGAGCTTTGAAAAGCATCATAATGCTTTACTGATCTTGATTTCAGACGATTCTGAAGCTCTGGAAGCTCAGAATAAAATACAAAAAGATTTTTTGGATAGATGCGTAAAGGTTGAGGCTTTGCACTATGATTTATTTGAGGTGGAGGCTGAAGAAATAAATCGAAGCCACAATGAGTTAAATAATCAAACAATTATTTTTCCGGAACCAGAATTTTCTCTTCCCAAGTTAAATGTCCCTCCTTTTTCGGGCGATGTTGAGGAGTTTCCAAGCTTTATTGAGATTTACAATGCGGTTGTACATACGCGTAAGAGCTCGGACATTGAGAAGTTTAAATATTTACGTACGATTTTAAGAGGCCCTGCTTTAAATTTAATTAAAAATATACCTCTTGAAGGAAATAATTATTTACTTTGCTACGATACGCTGATTTCCAGATATGACAATAAGCGCTTGCGTGCGGTTTCTAACTGGAAATCTATCGAGAACTCACCTCGGCTATCCAATGATGACGTTTTAGAATTGCGCAAAATGCTAGATACGTTCAAGGAAAACCTTGATTGCTTAAAAAATATGGGATATGCGACCCATAGTTGGTGCTTTATTACTGCGAACATGCTTTTGGATCGATTAGATCCGGGAACGCGTAAGTTATTTGAACTAAATCACGCTTCTAAGTTAATGCCAAAATACGAAGATATTTACAAATTTTTAGAGCAACATTGCACGGCTCTTGAATCTTTATCTTTGTCTATGAAACAAGATATTGTTCAAAACTCACGACCAGGGAACTTCTCGAGATCCTCCCGTAATCCACGAAATAAAACAGTTTTACTTGCAAACAGACAGTCACAAAAAACTCCAAATTCCAAACAAAACACGTGTTTCTACTGCAAAGCAAAAAATACACATCTGATTTTTAGCTGTGAATCTTTTTTAGTGAAACCAATTCAAGAACGCATTGATTTTATTAGAAATAATAAGGGATGCACCAATTGCATGGCTAGTTTTCATCAAGTAAACTCGTGCACTTCACAAAAAAGATGTAGATTTTGTTTTTTAAATCACCACAGTCTTTTATGCCTAAAAAACAACTCCCCAGCTTCGGTGATTGCTTCTTCTTCTGTGACGTCTAGTGGATCACAAACTAACCCCGAAGAAAATCAGATTACTGAAAATAAATCTATTCACGCGGGTACTGTGCTTGGCGACTATGACACGTTGCTTTGCACTGCTTTGCTGCACATCCGTGATGCATACGGAAATTGGCACGAAATACGCGCCATCTTGGATAATGGCGCCATGTGCTCCTTTATAACGAAAAAATGTGCGAATGCACTCGGACTTCCTAAATCCAACATTTCGCTTAATGTAAACGGTTTAGGAGATATGTCTACTACTGCGCGCCATGCGGTGCATTGTAAAATTGCTGCTATCGATAATAAATCGAAAATTTTTAGTCTAGAACCTGTATTAATAGACCAAGTTTGCGATAAAATGCCAAGTGTATCTTTTAACCAAAATTCTTTGCACTACTTAACTGGTCTAAAATTAGCTGATCCCAGTTGGTATAATCAAGCTGGAATTCAGCTTCTTATTGGCGCGGACCTTTATGGATCACTTTTAGAAGAAGGTAGACTTTATTTCGGTCCAGACACCCCCTCTTGTATTAATACAGTCTTCGGATGGACTTTGCTCGGAAAAATGCCTTTGCAAAATGCTGCTTTTGCATCAAAAAATATTTCTACTTTTATGGCAACTATTTCCACTCCTGATTTAAATAATACTTTGCAAAAATTCTGGGAGTTGGAAGAGGTTCCTACGGTGGAGAAAAATTCACCTTCAGATATTTTTTGCGAAAAATATTTTAAAAAAACTACTATACGCGATGTGGACGGTAAATACACCGTTTCGTTGCCTTTTAAAATCAATCCCGTTGATTTCGGCGATACCCGAACCCTTGCTTTGCGTCGGTTGTACTCGCTTGAAAAACGTTTACTAAATGATAAAAAATTATTTACTTCTTACTCACAAGTAATGCAAGAATACTTGGATATGGGTCACATGCGTGCAGTTTCACCCCCTAATAACTCAGAAATTCATGAATATTTTTATATTGCACACCATGCGGTTATAAAAGAAAGCTCGAGTAGCACGCCTGTTCGTCTTGTCTTTGACGCATCGAGTCATTCTTTAAATAAGCCTAGCCTAAATCAAGCCCTTCACACGGGTCCTAAACTACAAGGAGATTTAGTTAAAGTTTTGCTTAATTTTCGGCTACATAAATATTGTTTTGTTAGCGATATTTCTAAAATGTACAGAATGATAAATGTGGAGGAAAATCAACATAAATACCAACGAATTTTATGGCGTTTTAATTCTGAAGAATCGGTGCAAGATTACGAATTAAAAACTTTGACTTTCGGGGTAATCTATTCTCCATATTTAGCAATTCGAACCTTGCTTAAATTAGCCGATGATTATCAAGACTTACCGTTGGCTTCTGCGATTTTAAAGGACAGCGTCTATATAGACGACTGCGTAGTAAGTTGCAATAATTTTGATCAAATCATGCGTATGAAAAATCAATTAATTGAGTTATTAGGGCGAGGTGGATTTGAACTGAAAAAATGGGCATCAAACGAACCCAAATTGCTTGCAGACTTGCCTGCAACCCACATACAAACCAAAGACTTTTCTTTGGATCGAGAGGATGCAAACTCTCTAAAAATTTTAGGCTTGAGGTGGAACCCTCAAAGTGATAACTTTTTTTATTCTTTTAATTATAATACAAAAATTTGCACTAAGCGTAATTTGCTTAGTACCCTTGCGAAATGCTTTGACCCTTTAGGTTTTCTTACACCGGTTACGTTTTTTGCAAAAAATTTAATCCAGTACTTATGGTTTATAAAGTTAGATTGGGATCAGTTAGCACCCCCGGAAATAATTTCCAAGTGGAAAAAATTCGAAGAAGAACTCAAATTATTTTCTGATTTTTATATCCCAAGAATGATTGATCTCTCTAATTTTCAATTTTGTCAAATTGTTGGATTTAGCGATGCATCCGAGCGCGGTATGTGTGCGGCGGTTTATTTTCGTATTGTTTATCAAAACGGAGATATTAAAACGTATTTTGTGTGCGCAAAATCGAAAGTCGCTCCCATAAAAAGAATCAGTATTCCCCGTTTGGAGCTCTGTGCGGCAGTTTTGCTAGCTAAACTCATTCAATTTATTCAAAATACCTTTGCTAATAAAATTGCTTTTCAAAATACTATTGCTTTTACGGATAGTATGGTAGCGCTCTCTTGGATCAAAGGATCACCACATGCGTGGCGCACTTTTGTATCCAACCGAGTCACATACATACAAGAAAAAATTCAGCCTTGCGATTGGAACCATGTTCCTTCTGAATTAAATGCCGCGGACCCCGGGTCACGTGGTCTATTGCCTGCAGATTTAATTAATTGTTCCCTTTGGTGGCAAGGACCCGAGTTCCTTTGTAAGCCACAAGAGACATGGGATTTTACTAAAAATAATATTACTACACCCAAAGAAGCTCTCGAAGAGGAGCGAAAATTGGTGTTTGCTGCAACAATTGAACCAAATTTTTTGGATTGTCTGCTTAACAAATTTTCAAATTTTTTGCGCTTAATTAGACTTGTTGCTTTTATACTACGTTTTATTCACAATCTTCGCGCGCGTAAATTTAATAATGAGAAAATTATTATTAATTCTACGTGGTTAATACAATATGAGTTACAAAATGCAATATTTGTGCTTATAAAACACGTGCAAAATAAATATTTTCAAAACGAGATTTCTTTACTTGTCGATAATAAACCGTTGCCAAAGGTTTTTAGAAAATTAAATCCGTTTTTGGATCAAAATAATATTTTACGCATTGGCGGAAGATTATGCAATTCGGAATTAGATTGTGACAAAAAATTTCCTATACTTTTACCCGGTGATTCTCAATTTACAAAGTTATTGATTGCGCATACTCACGAGAAACATATGCATACCGGCATAAACACGACTTTATTTTTACTTTTTCAAAATTATTGGATTTTTGCAGCTAAAAGGCATATAAGAAAAATAATTTCGCGTTGTTCTACATGCTGGCGCACGCGCCCCAGTAATTATCAACCCCCTGTTGGTAATTTGCCAAAATTTCGCGTTTTACAAGCAAAAGCTTTTCAACACGTTGGCGTTGATCTTACGGGAAGTTCTGCTATTACAATGAGCCGCATGCGCGGTGCAAAACGACTTAAGGCTTATGTCGTTCTATTTATTTGCGGTTGTACGAAGGCGGTACACTTAGAAATTGTGTCAGACTTATCAGCAGACGCTTTTATGGCAGCGTTCCGACGTTTTATGGCCAGAAGAGGACGCGTGGAAGTAGTCTACTCGGATAACGCGTCAAATTTTACGCTTTCTGCTAAAATGCTTAACGAGATGTTTGCTGAAGTTGCTAATCGCGAATCAATTCGTTGGCACTTCAACCCTCCATCCGCACCCCACATGGGCGGTTTGTGGGAAAGTAACATCAAAAGTGCAAAGTCTCATTTACTACGAGTAATTGGAGAACAGGTGCTTACTTTTGAGGAGCTTTATACTGTGGTTACGCAAGTAGAAGCTATCCTCAACTCTAGGCCTTTGTGTCCAGTCAGCACAGATCCAAATGATTTGACTGCACTGACGCCCGGTCATTTCCTTAGCCTGGAACCACTTACGACTGTTCCAGACCTCGATTTTGACCAAGTGCCTTTAAATAGGCTTTCTCGGTGGCAGTTGCTGCAAAAACTGCATCGCGATTTTTGGCGTAGATGGCACAGAGATTACTTACATACATTGCAACAACACGCTAAAGTGAATCAAGACAAAATTGATCCCATTGCGATTGATACGATGGTTTTGATCAAAGATGATCAAACCACTCCCTTAAATTGGGTATTGGGACGAGTAGTAGGATTGCACCCTGGTACTGATAATGTAGTAAGAGTTGCTACAGTTAAAACCTCCAAAGGTTTATTCAAGAGGCCTTTGGTGAAATTGTGCCCTCTCCCTAATGCTTAGTTCAGAAAATACCATACCCTGGGTATTTTCAGGGGGGCCGGAATGCTTCGTCCCGGCGTTTAGTTTTAAGATATAAAATTTAGAGACATTTATCTAAATTAGAATGCTTTTTATTTTCTTTTTTTTTGCTAGAGTTATGCTAAAACTTTATACTTAAAGTTACTTTATTTCTTGGTTTAACCTAATTTAGTTACTAAGATATGCCTTGCCTACAAAAAGGGTAAAAATTTGAATTTGCGCGGTGAATTATATGCTCAAGAATGCATTGACTTTACTTTATTATTTTTGCTTTTTCTACCTTGAGTATATCCATTTTCCATCCTTTTTTAATTTAAGTTTTCCCTAATTTTATACATACCTTACTGCTGTATTGCTACATATAGCAGTGCTCCAAAGTCCGTCTTGCTATACGGATCTCATGCGAATATTTGGGGTACTCTCCATACCAGTGATATATATTGATCGCCAAGTGAAATCACATGCGTGTTTTTTAAGACCACGGTCGTGTATAAACATTTTATGGATTGCTTTGATGTGCTACTGCTACTACTTTGATTGGAATTATTTGGATTCGACTGTGCAGTTGTCCATGTACCAAGTTCCTTTCATCCAAGGGTAAGTCAAAGTGTTTTTGAGCTGCGTTTCTTTACATTTTTTACTTATTCCCTATGCTACTATTCCTAACTAAGAACACAAAAGTGTAACCTAAGAGTGGGAACTATTGGACTGGAGATCCCTATTGCTACAGTTCGGTTGGTTTGTTGACTTTTTCATGCGAAAGACGTCTCGACCGACCAGTGCTTAAGACCACACGGCAGAAGTGTAAACTTCAACAAGGCGAAATTAATAATACTGGCCTTCATCTGCATCATTATATCGCTGGCTGAATGTTCCTCTCAGTCGACTCGAGCTGACTTCACCCGAATGAGCGTTACATAGCCGAGCCTGACGGCTCAGTTCAATTCACTACCCACAAAAACTGCTAAACGCGCGTAAAGAAGTTTACACTACAAATTTTTTTTGAGGTAACGCAGAAAATGTGTTAGTTGGGTGTACTTTGACCTTCTTAGCAATATCGTCGTGATGTCTGTCTGTGTGTGTGTGTGTGTGTGTATTATTTCTATCCGTAACAGGATAGCTCCCAAACCGCTAAATCGATTTTAATAAAATTTTTAGGTAAAATTAGGGTTTGACGCTTTAACGAGCTGATTAGATTTTGGTCAAAATCCATCAATGCTAATGACAGTTTTTTGACAATTAAAATTTTTTAAAAATGCTAACTTTTATAACGGAGCATCGCATCAATATGCGGTTTTTGGAATATAGTATACTACATACGCTTAATAATTTGTTTTTCTTTTTCTGAGATATTTACAAAAAGTGTGCTAATAGGCTAGCTAGAAAGGTATCAATCAGATCCGTCATGGATCCATTTATTTTAATAGCATTTTTACTACTCATGAAATTCCTATTTATGGATATTTACAAAACGTCTTAAGTTTTTGAAGTGTAAACTTCTTTAGGCGCGTTTAGCACTTTTTGTGGGTACTGAATTGAACTAAGCCGTCACGCTCGGCTATGTAACGCTCATTCGGGTGAAGTCGGCTCGAGTCGACTAACTGTGAGAGGAACAGTCAGCAGAGCGATATGATGATGCAGATGCAGGCCAGTCAGAGCAAAATTTATCAGAGTAATTTATACCCAATGTAATTATGTAAATGTTATTACTTGGTATATTAATTTGTCAATAAACAACGCAAAAAATCTTGTATTTCGTATTATTAATTTCGCCTTGTGGAAGTGTACACTTCTGCCGTGTGGTCTTAAGCACACACAATTTTTTTTTGAAAAAAGAACTAGTTATTATATGATTTTTCATTTTTTTCGCAAAAACTGTAATTTCTAGTTGAGTTAATTATCGTTAAAATGTTCACAAATAAATATTTTGACAAAATTTTAAAATATTTAAAGAGATCCTTTACACAAGCTTTGGCAAAACAAACGTTGTAAGAATGTAAAGTAAGTTTTAAAAGTTCATTTCTTATTTTTATTTTTAAAACAACTAAAGTCTCGTATGAGCGAAAAGTATACAGACCAACTGTCAAGTAAGCTCTCCTCCGCCGGCTCGGCGCACGGAGGTCTAAATATAGAAATTAAGGGGACATTCAACTTTTTTTTGAAATAAACGACATTATTCTTATTTGTAATGATTTTAGAAAAAATTACAGTGTTCGTAATGACTATTTAGATTTTTACCTTTATACTTAATACATAAATAGCACAGTTTTAAAGGATATACATAAGGGGCACCATTAACATGAGAAAAAAGGTCTCGGTTAAATAAGCTGGAATTTAGGTGTGATCTACAGTGTGTCCACGGATTGAGGTCGGGTAAGGTATAAATGACAACAAATTTTCGATTTAGATTTTGATTTTTTGGGGATCGCTCCTGCTTGGTCTCAAACTAAGATGTTAAGAAAATGAGCCAAATCAATTATTATACAGGATGGTTTAGTAGTCTGTTTTGATGATGTAAGGTATAAACGACAAAACATTTTCGATTTACATTCTGATCTTCTGGGAATTGCTCCTGCTGGGTCGCAAACTAAGATGTTAAAACAATTAGCCAAATCAATTAATATACAGGGTGGTTTAGTAAGTTGATTTGATAAAAAGTGTTAAGAGTAATGTACCGTTGTTTAAGAAGATATCGAAAAAACTTAAGAAAAGGAGTTGTTTAGAATCAAAAGTTACAGCAGATTCTCAATTTTCAGGAAAATGAGCACACATTGATTTTGTAAGTCGGTTATGAAAATTTTTCTTTACATGATTTTTACGTGATTTTTCTGAAAATTAAGAGTCAGCTGTAACTTTTAATTCTAAACAACTTATCTTAATAAACTTTTCCGATATCCCTTAAAACAAAGGGACTTTACTTTCTACACATTTTATCGAATCAACCTACAAAACCACCCTGTATATTGATTGATTTGGCTTATGTTCTTAACATGTTAGTTTAAGATCCAGCAGGAGCCATCCCCAGAAAATTAGAATCTAAATCGAAAATTTGTTGTCATTTATACCTTACCCGAACTCAATCCGTGGACACACTTAGATCTTGGTTCTATTAAGAACACTTCTATCTATAAATGAGAATTTTTTTCAGCAAATATGATACAGCCCAATAAGAGTGTCCAAAAAGTGCTTGTTTTTTATTTTAATGCGTTTAATTAAAAAGGAAAAATCTTATAAAAATGCACTTTCCTGCAGCTCACTATATTGTTTTAAGATAGGCAGAGCTACTGGCTTGAAAATAGATTCAGTTTCAATTTGGAAAAAAGAGGCGTTTTTTACGGGTCCTCCAATCGTGACATTTTAGTAAGAGTGTAACTACTTCTTCGAAATACTTAACTAAGCTCACCTAACAACTCAGCAGGCATGCCTCAATATTTCAAAAAAAACAAGGGATTTTTATCTTTACACTACTACCGAACCGAACTCCAAAACAATCAAGAAAAAATTCGATATAATAAATGAACATTTTAATTTTAATTTTGTTGACCACAATTTTTTTCACTCAAAAAAATTCTGATAATGGGCATAAGGATAAGTCTATTCAACTTATAAAAACATATATATTATTAATATTTCCTGAGGACAAGTTTGGATCCTTCTGCCCCCGTGATTTTTACATTTACCCCTCTGTGCGGCGGTTCCTGTATGTAAGACATATTTTTCAGGTCATATACTCTCTCTAATTCTTTGTTTGAAACTCGTAGACAATCATTAAGCAGAAACAAAATTTTGGGCTTCCATTGTCTTTATTTATATTAAATACGCCGTTTCGATTAGTAAGTATCTCTAATCGTTTTTCAAGTGTAAAAAGTTTACACTTTAGAAGACTTTTATTTATAATTGTTACTAACTAATGGCACTGCCCTGTATGCCCCAATCACCCTGCTTGTTTTAAGTATATACATATATTTATTAGGGACTTATTGCAATAAAGCCAGGCAATAATAGTGCCGTGCACTATTCTAACAGTTTTCCATTGAAAACTGACAGTTGATCTTTCAAAATCGACATACCAAAGTCGAATTTATAAATCCAGTCGTTTATTTTCCATTAATAGTGGCGGCACTATTAATTCCGGCTCCTTTAATACACAAGCCTAATTTTGAAGAAGACTGTTCTCATAATGCGAAACTGTCAGAATAGTGCCCGGCACAATTAGTGTCTGGCTTTATTGCAATAAGTCCCTATTATTATGCATTATACTTAACCTGTTAATAAACAAATTGCAATTAATTTGTAATATTTTACAATAAGTTTTAGTACAAAAAAATATTCTTCCGTAATATGCCCCGGGTTCTCAATACTGTTAATATTTTCTCTGGGTTAAGAAAAAACTTTATTGGAACTTAATTACTTGTTGTCACGTGAAATATACTTTGAGCTGGTATTCTTCGTTTGGGAGTGCCTGTTTTTTGTGTCCATCCAGACATTTTTGTGGGCCTACTACGCTTTTTTACAAAACGGATTTTTTTTTTTCTAAATTTTTTCAATTTTATTTCATCATCAAATATTGCCTCTAAATTTAAATTGATTTTTTTTCTTGTTGTATCAAAAACCTTTAATAAAACAAAATACTAAATTTTTTACGACGTGATTCATAGAAAATGTTTGCACAAAGTATACTCACTAAACATGAACCATAATGATTTTGAATTTATGAGAATTTATCTAACGTAAAGAAAATATTTTTGATAAAGCGTGACCCATAAACTTTTTGCTACATTTTAGCAGTTTACTGTAGTTTTAATGTACTGATAGCAAGTGCGTTATTTCAGTAAAAATCGTTTAAGTAATATAAACATACCTTTAATATTATAATACTTTCATAGCTTAAATAACCCAATAGGCCTCTACTTTTTGTTAATGGTAATCAAACATCCCTTTTTCTATATTAGAATCTCAATTTTTTCTTGCGAAAATACCATACCTTGTTTGATCATAGCTTGAACTCTTTTGTAGGAGAAGGTGGAGTATATTTAGTAAAGTTAGAGGTATACTAGATAGAAAGTTTTACTGTAACTGTAAGTTGCATATAAAATAAAGTCATTACAAAACTCACAATGATTTATTAATTAAGGAGAACAGTGGGTAGGGTAGGAGATCGGGACTCAGTTGCGGCATTTACTACTGGATCTACACTACCATCATACGACTCAGGATCTACTATGGCGCGCTCGTATCATGCCAAAGTGTTGCGTAAGGCTATCTGATGCTAAAGGGCTTAACAGCCTCCAAACGCCGACCTGCAGAGGAAACAAGAGCCATTAGCAGAACATCTATAAACTCGTTCAGAGCCTGTCAACAGTTTACTTATGAATAATAATAATAAGGGTAAGATGCTACCTTTAAGTCAGAGACGCCGGAATGTGGGTTTAATCCCCGGACACAGAGATATTGTACATATAGTGGAATGAGAATTACCATTATCGCGAAAGTTATTAAATCATTCAAACTTTAAAATCAACAAGGAAATACAAACTCACTTTACCAAGCAGATATGTCTGGAAGGCGGGCCGAGTGAGTCTGCTTTACATAAGGCTCTTGACTTACTGAGGAGAGTGTCAATCAGCGGCTCGCAGCTCTAAGTATACTTGGAAAAAACCCACATTTAAAGGAGTTTGTCCCTAGGAAGTCAGGCAATAGTTTTCCCAGCACAAATTTATGTCATAAAAGCTGCTGTTGAGGTGGAAAAGATAAGAAAAAAGGTGGAAACGGCCATATGCAGAGTGTTCAAAGTTAAATTGGCACTATTACTAACTTCGTTATTAGATGTCGGTTGAATAAACAAAGTTGTGGAATATTTCACGCTGATTACTAGATGGTGACAACAGAAAGAAAAACAAATGACGCGTAGGTGAGTTATTTTAGAAAACATATAATTTTTAAAAGAGACACCCAGTATACAGTAACGCCTATTGAAAAAAAAATTGGCTTTAAACAAAAGTTGATTTATGGAATTTTCTCTTAAAGTCAAAAATAACAAACTTTTTCTCTTTTTTTCCTCAGGGGATATGTGGTTTGGTTTTTAATTCTTTCGAAACCTGCATGCCCTTGTTTAGAAAATAGTTAATATCTTTTTTTTTTGCCTTTGTGAAAAAAAATCCAAAATTCAAATTTTATATCTACTGCCAGGTGTTTTGCAAAAAAAATTAATAATTTATTTACATTTTACTTTATTTTTTTTATACTGAGACTCTTCCATCCATACTAGAATCAATCGCCCAGTTTTTGCCAAAGTTTTTGCGTCGATAAATAGCTTTTTAGAAATATCAACACAACCATGCGTTATGTGGAACTCGAACCCACAAGCTCGCGAAACGACGTGATTGCAACATATTGCAGCTATATATGTTAAGCAGGACCACTTCACAAGCAGACACGAACTCACACATGTCTTTATTTAACTCACGTACGCGTTGGTCGACTTTTCTTTTGTTTTCACCACCATTATCAGCGGAAAAAATACTTCAACTATGCTTATTTAACCGACCCTTTAGCTCTAATAATAACGAAGATAGCAATAGTGCCGACTTAACATTGAAAACCCTGTATAGATTTTCTCAGGTAGGTAAGCGGCACGGAAATCATTATACTGTCACGCCTACATCAGCTGTTATGTTTAGACATCCTCTGATTTCCGGACTTGCTGAGACAAAGACACGAAGCTCCTATCATATGGGTATCCCCGGCAGCGAAAATGTTGATGAATTGGACATGAGGCTATCCTACTCCCAGTCAAGAGCTGATCAGAGGGCAAATAGGATTGACACTTAAAAAGTAAACACTCAAGGAGATACATCAAGGAGCCACAGGAGACTTTGTAGCTTTAGCTTAACCAAAAAAAATTGGCTCCTGAGCAGAAAAAGAAGTAAACCTTCCGCTTAAAGTATTAACAAGATACTTTAAACTAGAGAGGTTGAAAGCACTAGTATCCCTTATTCGAGTACTTGTTAATCATATATACCCGAAGTCACGAGTACAACATTTAAAAAAGAGGATAACTTTTTACCTGATTACATACAGCCAAGCGTAGGCAAGGCTAGAGTCCCTGTATATTGACATATTGGGATATAATATTATGATATCCCGATATGTCAACATACAGGAAGGCTAGGCAAGGCTCGAGGTGGGTGGAAAATTAACACCGTTTTCGGTCAACACTGCTCTCGACCGCTCAAAAATCGGTCTCTGTGGGAGGAACTGCAAACTTATCCTTGATTGATCCAAATCCTAAATGGGGTGCTCCCAGCGGGATCTAAAATCGAACGCGCTTTCACCACAAAACCACAAATTTTTGGTTTTATTGTTAAAAACATTTTTAAACAAGCAACAACAGCAAATACCTCTATTTCTTGATTGAAAAATAAGAAATCCAATAATGTTTTTGTTCGTATTCAGAACTTGACAGCGATAAAAACTCGTCCAAACTCATTATTTTGGACTTTCTACGAGGCTTTCTATTAGTTTTGTTGCACTATACAGAAACGAAAAAAAAACACGCCAAAATACAAATAAAAAAAGTTGAGTTATGTTCATTGTTTTGATCCAAGCCATTGATCCGTCTCAGGACTGAGAGCAAGCGTGATCGACCTGCGAGAGATTTTGCCTAGTCAAACAAAGAAATCTCAGCAAGAGCGACGCGACGCTTAATCGAACAGACGCATCTTTTTGAGATTGATCTTGGTTTTTGATTGATGATCGAAAACGGTATTAGTGTTTTTTTTGATCGTCAAGTTTTTTTGAGGCAATTTTATTTAAAAGCGTAATTTGGAAAAGTTGCCCTTCGTTATTAAGAAAAATGTAGGGGAGAACTTTTTTTTGGTGGTGACACTTTTTTCTACACAAAATAAAAAAAAAATTCTCAATAAATAAAAGTAATCAAACGCACCAATACTTCAAATGATTACTTTTCACACTTGTATGCAAATAGATAGGGAGTCAAATCCTACTTGCCAGGAGTCAGGCCTGCTGTTTTGGAATATTAGAAATTTTATTTTAGAAATTGAAATTTTTATTTTGTTTATGTAGTGTTATTGCGACTATAATTTTTTAAAAGCTCTTATCATGATAAAAGCCACATATGATAAGAAGCTTACGTAAATATTAAGAGTTTAAACAAATATCGCTTTCAAACTTGTTGATACAGGCTAAGGAAATGTGTCCCTCTAATTATTTAAAATTGGAAGTAACAGGTCAAGTAGGCAATCATAAAAATACTCTGCCCATTCATGAGCACCCGAGTATTCATTTTTTTTATTTTCATTGTATAGATTATCAAAAATTTACTGTTGTCTCAGACATATAGAAATTATGACCAAAGCCTTAATAAAAATCAAAAAACCCAAAAATTCTAATTTACTCCTCTTTGATATACATGTAAATTTATGTAAAAGTAACATTGCCCACTTCCAGAAACGCTAAAGAGTTGGGCTTTGGCAGATTGACAGAGAATATGATAAAACTATAAAAAAAAATTTAAAAACGCCAAAATTTTAATTTGCTTCCCTCCCCTATAAATGTAAATTTATGTAAAAGTAACATTGCCCACTTCCAGAAATGCTCGAGAGCTGAGCTTTGGAAGACTGATAACTATGAAAAAACAATAGGAAAAAATGTAAAAACACCAAAGTTTTCATTAACTTTCCATTCCTATAAATGTAAAGTTATGTAACAGTAACATTGCCCACTTCCAGACACGCTAGAAAGCTGAGCTTTAGAAGGCTGATAGGAACTATGATAAAACCATAGGAAGAAATTGGCTAATAATGCAGAGGCCTTAGTGGTATATCTTTGAGCCAAAGTGTTAAGCCTAAATCATTTATTGTTGTAATCTGCAGAGTTTTTTCATGTACTGGGTGGAGAAAAAATTATGCCACTTTAGTCAAACTCAGTATGTAGGTAGATGGGCACAATAGATCCATTTGTGGTCGCAGTGCATGGAGGTCCAGTAGGGCCTGCCACCACTTTCGAATACATACATAGGAAGAAATTAAAAAACCTCAAAATTTTTAATAAGGCATTGCAACAGTTTTAAACAATATTCCGCATATTTTACTACCTTTAAACTATTATCCAAATCCTTTAAAAAAGGAGTGAAATCTTAACAAAAACATTTTATATAAAAGAAGCCAAGTATGCAAAAATGGTATTTCGTAAAAAGAATTGAGATAAAAGTAAAGCCAAGTTCTCCAATACAAATTTCAAAATGAAAGATTCTTAATAGTTTGGAAATTTTTTTCTAAACTTGGCTATTACGGCTGCACATGACCAACTCTTAGCCACAGTGCTAAATTGAACATAGAGAAATTTGTAATAGCAAAGCTTAAAAAAATATATTTCCAAACTAATAAGAACCTTTCATTTTGATATTTGTATTGGAGAACTTGGCTTACTTTTATCTCAATTTTTTTTACGGAATATAATTTTCGCGTACTTAGCTGTTTTTACATGAAATGTTTTTGTTATGATAACATTTTTTAAAAAGGTACTTAAAAATGCTTTTATTAAGTCAATATGTGTGGAGACTAGCAGGGCCGTACCTAGGGGAGGGTGAAGGGGGATCAATCTGCCCCCCGAAATTTTTAGGACTCAAAAATAATCAAATATTTAGTAGTGATAAGTAGTAGAGATATGAGGAATTCGCATTTTTTTTATGGCAGAATTGACTCTGATTTTTAAGATTTTTGCATATAACAGCTGAAAACATGCTCAAACTAAAGTGTGATTAAGTTTTCTTCTTTCTAAAAAAATTTAAATCTTTAGCGTATGTTATAGATAAATGCATGCAAAGTGAGTGGAAAAATATTTTTGTCATCATTTCACTTATGTTCCCCATATTATTCTTTCAATTTCTAAAAAACCAGTATTGCTTGATAACAAAAATAATTTTAATCATACACACTTGTAGTTTAAATAATATTACTTGACCTGACTGCGAATTTATTTCAAGATTTGAGGAACTGCTAAAAAGTTATTGTTTCCTTTTTTGTCGTGTTTTTGCTTGATAATTAAGAATTTTTGCTTAACAAATATAAATTTGACTGAAAAAGTATGCTGGTTGACTTATTTTTTAGCCACCCATAGGTAGGAAAGCTATTGGGATTGGCAAAAAACTTCTTTTATTTTCACTCAAAATAAGTTTGAGACGAAAAACACCAAATCAGAAAAAAAAATTAATGGTCTGTGTGGGATACGATAACTTAAAAATCAGTAGCTGCGTTCGGTATTTGCATCTCAGACGTGACGGATTTTTGGTCACGTGATTACAGATTAGTCTGAGCAAAGTGGAATTAACGAACGATCCACATCAAATCGATCAAATTTTTATAAATGGTTATAACCTTAAATATAACCAAAAATATTATGTACATATTGCAACTCACGCCCAGCTATAATTTTGACAAAATTTTCCTGTGATGTCGGAAATTTATATAATTTGTTGTCTTCAACATCAAATAATTCAATTTCAATCTTTTTACATAAAAAAATTACTTTTTTAAACAAAACAAATACACAACATACGTCACAATTTCAGATTAATCTGTTTCGTCGATCAAAATGTACGGAGCAACCAGATTTACGTCCGACTAGTCTGATCGATTCAGATCTACCTCCCCTAGATCTAGATGGAATTAACGAACGATTTCGATCAAAAAGATTAATCCGACGTAAATACCGAACGCAGCAAGTAATCAGTAAACCTGACGTTGATTTTCTATTTTTTGGTTATTATTTTTGACATGTTTTTTTTATTTAAAAGATATTGTTTTACACATTCTGAAGGTACCTAAACTATATATATTTATGTATTTAGAAATAAAAAGTTATGCTCAAAACTATCTAGAAACTCTATTATTATTAAATAGGTCTTTTGACTGTGTTAAGACCACATTTTGAAAATAAAAATGAGCCACCAATGCGAAACGGGGGAAAACATGTCAAAAATTAACACCAAAAAGTAGAAAATCAATGTCAGGTTTCGCTTGAGGTTTTGCTACCTATAAAGCTTGCTTTACGATGAGTGACCTTAGCTTGAATCACAGGAAACATGACACAGTTGGCTTAAGGTCACTGTATAACGAAGTTCCTCTACTTCGTTATATAGTGACCTTAAGTTAGCTCCTTTAGTCAAAGCCGTACCCAGGAAAGGATCAAGGGGGATTAATCCCCCCTTCCCCCGAAATATTTAGGACTCAAAAATAATAAAATGTTTAGTAGTGATAAGTAATAGAGAAATATGGGCCATTCTTCGAAGGGCCATTCTCATTTTTTTATGACAGAATTATAGTTATTTATGAAAGTTACATCTTTACATCAAGAAAAAACTAATATTCGTAACAAAAATTTGGCCAATGCTGCCTTAGTGGAAAAGTAGCTTAAAATTTGATAATTTTTTTAATGACAATGTTTACCATATTTTTCCGGACATATGAAACGCTAGTGGGTCGTCGATTACATGTGTGGAATGCGTCATGCTTGCCCGCGAGAGAGACCTGTTACCATCCTAGTCGGCCATGAAAACATCTGATCGGGCCTGTTGAGCCAGATGATTGTCTGCGTAGCGATTTCCATTCAAAAATGGTCTCGGAGCGCTGTTGCCGCATACTTACCGTATTTTCAAGATAAATCGTTACATCATTTTATAAATTGATATTTTGCAAAATTTCTGAGTGTTCCTAATCATGATTCAAAAATTCTAATTCAATGACATCTCACAAGTGGGGTCGGTTGGGGGGGGGGGGGTGGTAAAGGGGTAATTACCCCCCCCCAGGACTAATATATAGTTAGATAGAAAAAATATATAAAGTATAAGGGCGGATAGCTACTACAGGTAAGTTAATGGCTGAAATAATTATATTTTTGTTGACTTGTTTTATCAGAAAAGCACTCAAGGAAGAAATCACCCGGGGAAAAGAAGTGCACACGAAAAAAGCACACAGAGGAAAAACTTAAACAACAATAACTCCGGCAAATAAAACCGAATTCAAATACGGGGTTTGTTTTGCTCGTACACCCCCATTTTCGAATAAATTGGAAAAAACTTGATCAAAATATTTACACCGTGAAGTTGCGAAAATTGTACTTAAATTTTCAAAGCCATCAAATCAATTTACTTCGGAGAGCTTCTTTATAAAGCAACGTTTACATCATTCAAAGAAATTTCTATATTTTTACTTTTCTAGCCCGCACAAGGTATTCAGCGGTGTAGCGTGGGGGGTTTGTCGCCCCCCCCTCTTCCCACCCCGAAGGTACTGGCGCCCCATGGGTCCCCTAAGCTTTCTTAAGTAGCAGGGCCCCGGCAACGGCAAATTGAGAGGGCAAATCGGGTGTCTCAGAAAAAAGAGAGCAAACTAAAGACAGGATGACCTTTTTTTTTTTGTTTTTTTTTTGGTCGCAAGTTTTTTATGGGCGCCCTTTTACTTTCGACCATCCCCCCCCCCGCCCCTTAAGGCACGCTACGCCGCTGAAGATATTGTTTTCGACGAAAATGTGTTATTTGGGTGTATTTTGACCTATCCTAGCAATATCGTCGTGATGTCTGGCTGTGTGTGTGTGTGTGTGTGTGTGTGTGTGTGTGTATTAGCTCACACTACTACTATACTATAGTAGTGTGAGCTATGGTGATCCTAATTTTTTCGAAAAAAAAAAAGGTGCTCCGATTTCAAATTTTTTTATATATCTTTGTCTGTCTAACTGTCTGTCAGTCTGTCTGTATGTCTGTCTGTATGTCTATCTGTATGTCTGTCTGTAACCACCAACGCGCATAACTCAAAAACCGCTTGCCCAATTTTAATAAAATTTGGTCTTGGGTCGGGATGGTCCCATTTGAAAATGAATAAAATCCACGGATCACAAGCCAAATAAAAGGGTGGGGGTAGATTAAAAAAATTAGAGTTTATGTGAAAATATGGCGTGTGTGATACCAAACGAAAGATAATTGAGTCTGAAGTAAAACAAAAAAAATAGTTCTTTAAAAAAAGGGTGGGGGGTAGATTTCAAAAATTAGAGTTTAAGTGATAATATGTCGTGTGTGATATCAAACAAAAGGTAATTGAGTCTGCAGTTGCACAAAATTCATTTTAGTTAAAAAAAAGGGTGGGGGTACATTTCAAAAATTAGAGTTTAAGTGAAACCATGGCTTGTGTGGTCTCAAACGAAAGGTAATTGAGTCTGGAGTTGAATAAAATCTATTTTAGTTTTTAGTTATATTACCAAGGATGCGCTTAGGTACCCATATATTGGCTGAGTATTTTCTTTTCTGTCCGTAACACGATAGCTCCTAAACTGCTGAACCGATTTTCATAAAATTTTCAGATAAAATAGTGTTCGACACTCTAAAGAGCTGATTAGATTTTGGGCAAAATCCATTAATGCTAATGATAGTTTTTTAACAATTAAAATTTGCAGTCATTAGACTGTAATAGACTACATTTTGCTCAATAATTTGTGTTCCAACCAAAAACTTAGTAGGAGCTTTAGTTTCCGAGATATTTACAAAAAACTGTTTTTTAAGGCTGATTATCATAGCTTCACCTGAAGAGTGCTGATAGGCTAGCTAGGAAGGTATCAGATCCGTCATGGATCCATTTGTTTTCAGTGGTTTTCGTAGTTTTTATGTCTGCGCGATAAACTAAACCATAAGTAGGTTTGATCAAATATACAGACCACTTTTTTATTTTATGTGCCGGTGTAAATATTATTTACGATCTTATGGTAAGAAAAAATATAGTACTCTAGGCCTCCAACCTACCATAATACTAGTCTAATGGCCCATTTATGCTCTTAGGCATTGAGTAAATAACCCATACAGAAGTGCCACCGGCGAGGCAGATGGCGTTGAAATAAATACGTCTAGTACGTAATATTCAGGGACTTCTAGTACCATTTAGTTGCATGTGCGATTTCCCAGGTTCATGCCTATCATACAAATGTCATTAGATCATAGTAGTTGCCTCTGAATATTGCGTACTAGAAGAATTTATTTCAGCGCCATCTGCTCCTCAATATGGTAGAGGTCGCCGGTGGCACCTCTATATGGGTTTTTTACTCAATGTCTTAGGATAATTATGACCCTAGACGTGAATCATAAGAGGTTTTAAACAAAATTTCCAAAAATTTTCAAAACTATTAAAATAGTTCACGAAAAAAAAAGCCCTTCATATTTTAAATAATTTGATTTTTTTTAAAGTTTTTATTAATTTTAATAAAACATGTTTAAATATTTTCAAAATTCTAAAAAATTTTAGATATTTTAAAAATTCTAAAAAATTTTGAAAATTCTAAAAATTTTTCAAAATACACATATATACAGGGTGTAGAGGAGGTTATAGTACTTGACAAGCACTAGGAAATTTGGGCAAATAATGGGAAATATACCGGAAATTATTGTAGGTATTTCCATTTGGTTGAGTCACCCCTCGGGTTTTTCTCTGTAGCGTTTTTTCCTGTGCGAATATTTCCTTTTTGCATTATTCGTGTGCGTTAATTTACGGTCACCGTTTCACCATTCCTAAATTACGTAACGCAAAAATTCAGGATTTTTGACCCCCCTCCCGCCTTCATAACGGATTTTTAAGAAAAAACACATTAAAAAAGAATAATGTGGAACGCATGGCTTAACCCCCCCCCCCCCTACAGCGTTACCTAATTTAAGGATGGTCCCTTACACTTCCAGACTTTTGTTCTAGAACCGCCCTTGGTTCTGGTCCCATTTCTGTTCACAGCACTGGTTTTTTTGAGTTTGCATTATTGAAATGGAAGCACAGAGTCGTTTTTTTCAAGTCAAGTTTAAATTACGTTATACGTTTGTCGGTTTGAAAATTTGACCTTTCAAAGTCCCATAGTAGGGGAGGCCGTGAAATTTTATTTTCTTAGTCAGCAAACATTAATAGAATTGTTCAATGAACAATTCTAAGAAAAAATGTCACCCTTCCTACTTTCCGATGGGTTTAGTCGCAAAATGCAAAAGAAGATATGAATTCGAGGAACTTTTTTTCCTACTAATGCATATATTATGTTTATTAGTAAAAGCTATACTTAGGCTTAGTATAAAAAATAGAAGGACTTATCCTAAATATGGGAAATATCTCTGGCAAAATTATCAAAAATTGAATATTTCATTTTTTGACAATTTTTCCAGGGATATTTCCTATATTTAGATATTAGTCATACTATTTTTTATACTTAGTGCAGAACCCCCCCTCCCCCTAGTCATATAACAAATTTTTCTTCGAATTGATCAAGCGATGTTTGCTGACGAAGAACATAAGTTCCCAAAATCTTCACGGCCTCCCCTACTACCATCACTGCGACGGTGACGCTACCTTAGACCCTCGTTTTTCCGCACCCAGCCCACCGCTGGGCTTTACCGTCTTCTGTGTGAATCAGCTGATCGCTCTCCTATTTTCTGAAGTGCAATTTTTCGTTTTTGTGACTGTAATTTTTATGCTTTTTGCCAAAAGTTTTGTTTGTATTTATGCCAAATTGTACCAGCCAGACGAAAGTTGAAAGTCAATTTCTCACTCAGTCTCAAGTAGGTGTATCGAACTATTAACTACTAACTAGAAGTGGATCCACAACGGCAAACGCTCGGTGCAGTGGTTTAGTCTCACAAGCGTATAAATCCGTGATGTATGATAAAATATTCTAACAAGAACAAAATCCCAATTTGGAATTTAGCAAAAAAGTTTGAATGGACTATAAGTTGCTGTTCACGTGTAGCATATTTTAATGACATTTTTTTTATTTAAACACGTAATACGTAAAGTAGGTTTTTCTGCGTAAAAATTGAATTTTTAATAACATTTGAAACAATAGGCATCATGAAACATGTATTTTTGATGTATAGGTCGTCTAAGTTTTTAAGGTCTAGTTGTTAAGGAAAGTATTCATACGCCAAACTACTTAACGCTAGGAAACTAATTTCTTCGGATAGTGTTTACGTCTGAACAAATGCAAACAAACGAATTCGTCCGCCTTCCCTACCGTTTAATTACCAGACAGTAAAATTAATTCGAATAGTTTGTACATTTGAACCAAATGCAAGCGAATGAATTTGGTAGTCTTTGCTACCTTTGTTCGATGTGTTTCTGCGCACAGTAAGGTAGGTTTAAAAATCGTCTGTAAGTAGACGTCTACATTAAGTGGTACATATGAATACCAGAAGATACCGGTGAATACCGTAAACACATGGGAGGAAAAACTAATAGCTATTTCGGCTTCACTGCTCTGAAACCACTCGCGGGTGCACGTCTCGAATCTTTCTCCGAGCACCCTGGGATTACTCGCCTTCGGAGCAAGGGCAAACACGATTTTCTAAACACATCAAAATTTCGTGGGTTTTATAACCTTAGCAGGACGGGAAACACTTATAAAAACACAAATATACCAAATTTAGAAACAAATTAGTCAGATCTAAAAATGGGGTTATGTTTTTGTTTTGACCTGAAACGTTGCTCCGTCAAACGAGATGGAGCAATTCAGAGCACCCTCTCGCAGATTTGTGGGTAGATAGTCAAGTACGCAAATCTTTTGTAGAGCACTGCTCGTTTTTAAGTCGAACGCCTGCATCCGTTTCAGAGCAATTTTCGAGCCCTCGAGGGCAGTTTTCGAGCAAAGGCCGAAATCGCTACAATTCAAAACATCAAACCTGACCTATACACATTTTGGTTGGCGAAAAACCCTCCGACAGTATCTGCTAGTACAGTGGTGCCACTTAACCGCTTTTCTAGTTTAAGTTTAAGATTATGAAATAAGTTAGAGGTTTAGAGGAAAGGCCCTATATACCAATCTATGAAATTCCAGTCAAAAATGTTCCGGGGTTCATCACAAAAAAAACTATTTAGCTTAATACCGTATTATAGTCTGTTCTGAACCACTTCAATTCTTGCATAGGGAAGTCGCAAATCCGAGAGATTAGGTAGTTATACAATTCAAAAGAACAAGAAAAGGACAGCCAGTCCCCTACATTAAAAAATTGAATGATTCCATTTTAAAATGGGGGACTATCTTAATTAATAACCGATTTTTCTTCATTTTAAAAATTTGCAGTTCAGATGATTTAGAGACTTAATACAATTTTTAACCTAAACATAAAAAAAATTAAAATAGCGGATAAACGAACCGATATAAATATCAAATTCGGACGTTTGGGGTGTTTATGTTGATTATGTTATGCTATCTATCTATTTAGCCTTCCCCAATATCTTCCACTCTTTTTTGTGTGTCGCCGTGTTCATCCATCTAGTTCCCGCGCGTTTCTTCAAATCGTCCGCCCATCTCATTATGGGTCTTCCCCTACTTCTTTTATTTTCCCAAGGTCTTCAGTTTACAATACATTTGTTCCATCGATCGTCTTTCTGTCTGAAATTATTCTCCTGTGATCCCTTACTTTTGTTTTATTTCTTATCCATTCATTCCTTTTTCTATCTGTTAGCTTTACATGTGACATTTGTCTTTCCATTGATCTTTGGGCTTTTGTTACCTTATCCATGTTTGATTTTGTAAGTGTCCAGGGCTGGAATCCATAGGTAAGTACAGGAAGGATACATTGGTTATACACTTTCGTTTTGAGGTACTGAGGATATTTTTTATTTCTTAATATGTAGCTTAATTTACCGAATGCTGCCCAGGCCAATCTTACTCGTCTCTTGATTTCAGCTGTTTGGTTTTCTTTTTTCAGTTTAATAATTTGTCCCATGTAGGGTATCCAAGTCCCGGGACCAAATAGGTTTTCGGGACCAAATGTCAGGTCCCGGGACTGGTCTCGAAACTAAAATAAAAGTAATTAAATTACTTTAACACAGAACAGAACTCAGGTTTATTTATATTGGTAAATGGTTAACAAAAAAACAAATTGACAAACGTAGCAAATAAAAAGGTAAGTATAGGGAAACATTACTTTTGTCCAAAGTGAGATTTAAGTGCCACGAGTGCATTTATTATTATGCATGTGTCTGGTATAATTTAGCGGTTTCGGGACCAAGTCCCGGTACTGGATACCCTAGTCCCATGTATATATATTCTTCTACTTGTTCTATTTTCTTTTGGTTTATTCTGACCGTAATGTCATACTTAAGCCTATATTTTTAGCTGCTGTATCCAGTTCTTCCAGCATTTTTATCAGTTATGTTATTACTCGAACCTAACAAAAAATCAACATGATGGATCCAAAATGGCGGACTGTCCTATTTATTTATTAATTTTTTTTTGACATATCGTCGAAAATGTGCTATTTTGTGTATTCTGATCTAACACACTACCAAGCACTAACAAGCTATTTCGGTGCCAAATGTTTTTTGTTTTGTTACTTTATTTTTGTATGCTAAAAAAAATTTTGTATTTCGATTGATAAATAAACTGATTTATTATAATTATTATTATTTAAGTCTAGGTGTATGTGTATGTGTATTTCTGTCCGTCACACGATAGCTCCTAAGCCGCTGAACCGATTTTCATAAAAAAAAATTGAGGTAAAATAGTGTTTGACACTCTAACGAGCTGATTAGATTTTGGTCGAAATCCATTAAAGCTAATGACAGTTTTTAAAAAATTAAAAATATAAAAAATTGCTAGGTTTTTAAGGAGGCATCGCATCAATATGCGATTTGCTTGATAATTTGTGTTATAACCAAAAACTTCGTAGAAGCTTTAGTTTCTAAGATATTTACAAAAAATTTCATGGCTATATAGACCACGGATTACCTACTGGTGATCCGTGATTAGTACTGATTTGGCTGTTTTGCGTAATTTAATTTATGTTGAAACTATTTCAGATGAAATGAAAAACTCGTAATAAGCATTACATCCTCGATTGCATGTATCCGTAATAATCGAACAAAATGATAAGACTTCAAATTCACATAGATCTAAAAATAAACTAATCAAATATACTGTTAGCATTGTGGGTATACAGTCGCCAGATAAAAATATCTCAGCGAATAAAATGCCTAATTAATTTGATGAGCATTTCTTCAATTTAAATACCTCAAGTATTTAAAGTCTTTTGACCCGTTAGTCAGTTGATTTGCATACTGCAAATCGACATATCCTTCGCTTCGTAGATTTCGCTGACACTTTTTAACGAAGTATTGTTTAAAGTTGTTAGTAACTACAATAGTTATATGCGCCGCCCGCTTACCCTTCAATCGAAGGCCAACGCAGAAGTATCAGGCCTGATCCACAGTTTTCCTTCTTGCCGCTAATTTCTATTTCCCTCTTTCCCGCAGAAAAAGATGGAAATTTAAATTGTATCTTTATCTCTTTCTCTTAAAAAAAACGGAATTGGAAGTGAGCAGCATGAACTGAAACTGCGGACCAGTCCTAAGACAAGAGTAAGTGAAGAACCAATATACATTCATATTTCTTTGCTTTACGTGACGTCAGCTTCGCTCGCAACAGCCCATAAAAATGACAATTCAAACAAACTTAATAATTTTAGCTCACACATATACTATACTATAGTAGTGTGAGCTCTATGGTGATCCTAATTTTTTCGAGAAAAAAAAAGTTGCTCCGATTTCAAAAATTTTTATATATCTTTGCGTTTCACATGATTTTGAAACTTTTTTGTCGCGCCGTCTGTCTGTCTGTCTGTCTGTATGTCTGTCTGTCTGTCTGTCTGTCTGTCTGTCTGTCTGTCTGTCTGTCTGTCTGTCTGTCTGTCTGTCTGCATAACTCAAAAACCGCTTGGTCGATTTTATTGAAATTTGGTACCTAGGCTGGGTCTTGGGTCGAGATGGTCCCATTTAAAAATGAACAAAATCCACCGAACAAAAGCCAAATAAAAGGGTGGGGGAAGATTTTAAAAATTAGAGTTTATGTGAAAATGTGGCGTGTGTGATATCAAGCGAAAGGTAATTGAGTATGGAGTTAAACAAAATACATTTTAGTTTTTTTTTTCTTCAAAAAGGGTGGGGGTAGATTTCAAAAATTAGAGTTTACGTGAAAATATGGCGTGTGTGATATCAAACGAAAGGTAATTGTGTCCGGAGTTAAACAAAATACATTTTAGTTTTTGTTTTTTTAAGGGTGGGGGTAGATTTCAAAAATTTGAGTTTAAGTCAAAACATGGCTTGTGTGGTATCAAACAAAAGGTAATTTAGTCTGGAGTTGAATAAGATATATTTCAGGTTTTAGTTTTATTAGTTCGCACGTACACTATAACTATAGTACCTAGTGTGAGCTTAGGGGCCCATATATTGGCAGAGTATTTGACTAGTCGTCGGCTTCCTATTCTGCATCATACTTCCGGTGTCGCCTCGAGATATGTATGGATGTTGCAGGTATTTTGCAGTGTTGACGTTATCTGATTATTTTTCTTTTATTTATTTAATTTATTAGTGTAATCAAAAGGTAGTATTTTTGTAAGTCTGTTGTAAAAATCAGCCCATTTAAGACTTAATGTGTAATTTGTTGGAAATTCCATTTAGACGGTGGACAGATGAGGATAAGCTGAGACGTTATAAGGACACCTACTGACAAGTTTGTTTCCTAAGACCGACAATTCTGCCTTCTCGGGTATGGTATTCGCCACCTTGTTATTCCCATACTCATCATACCATCTTCGACATAGTCTATCCGCCTTTTTCTTGGCCTCCCTCTTACTTTTCTTCCTTTAGGTCTCCAGTTCATTATTTTTCTTAATGTTTCTGTCTCATCCATTCTCTAAACGCAGGTGTGGATTATTAAAAGATGACCGGTAGGCCGGTGCTGTATGGACCGGTGACTTATGGGTCGGTAACTTATAAGCCGGTAATTTATGGGCCAGTGCCACATAGGCCGTTGCCTCATGGGCCGGTGCCTCATGGGCCGGTGCCATATGGGCCGGTGCCTCATTGGCCGGTGCCTGATGGGCCGGTGCCTCATGGGCCGCTGCCTTATGGGTTGGTGTGTTCTGAGTCGGTGCGTTATGGGCCGTTACCGCTCACGGGCAAAAAAGTAAGCATCAACTATTTAGAATTAAAATAAACTAGCAACCAATGATGAGTGTTATGTCTGAGAATTGGTGGTTACATAAATAATAATTAATTCCGTATAATTGTGATGGGGTTAATATTTCTTTAAAAAAACTGTCCAAGGCAGTGGTGTGATAAAATAAGAACAAAGTTACATGCGTAATTTTGATCAAACTATTATTATGAAATACTAACTAAAATCCGAACATTTCTGTCCCAGCCAAAATCGAAAATACGAACGTAAGCATCAATATCTATATACAAACAGTCCTTCTCAGCAGTGGCTGACTAGGGGGAATCTAAGCGACTTTAAGCCCCGGGCGTTACAGTTAGAGGGGCGGCGTTGGACTGAGAGAGAGATATACCCATTATAGAAACAATTTTGAGAATCTTCTTGTGCTTTAAAGATGCATAAAAAACTTAATACGCTGGAGTTAAATTTTAATTTACTATCACTGGGTACTCCCAAAAAATATGGTTTGCAACAGAACCGGAGTTATCAGAATATTCCATTTTGAGCATATGTATCTTTGCTCTGCACTGGGCTCGGGATGAGCACCACTTCGCAAAATAAAACTATTGTGAAAAATGCAGATAAAAGTGGCTTTTGTTGTTTTTTGAGAAGTTAATGTATTTAGTTTTTACTTGATTTATTTTCAGTCCTCGTTTTTTGGCGTTCTTATCTAGCACTGTTTCAGTTTCGGTCAAAGATCCTTTGTTTCTACTATTCTACACCAACATCATCCGCGTAGCCAGCTATCTGTGTTGATTTGTTGCTAATATATCCTAACAGAAGCTTCAAGGACCAGACTAAACAGTAATTAAGATAACGCATGACCTTGCCTTACTCCTGAAGCACACAAAATGGCTCTGAGAATTGGTTATTTATTCTAATTACAACTTAGAAACACTGATTAAGACCATTGGATAAGCTTAATGTAATTTGTGGGAATCCCAAAGTAGCTAAATCCTGCATCATTTTTTTCTGATTGAAGCTAATAGAAATAAGTTATATTATAGACGCAACTGTAAAAATGTATCAATTGCGATTTTCCTGAAAATAATGTGCAGGTTTCAATACTCCTACTTGCAGATTTTAATGCAAACTCGATGCTCACTTAAGTCCGTTGAATAACAATGCATGATAATCAAACTAAGGTAACTTAAATCAAACCAAACTTAAATAAGTAAAAAATGTTGTAAAAACCTTCCTCGCCCGGTCTACAACACTATTTGGGAAATGCAAGGTGTAAAGATTGTCGGAAAACCTCGGGGTAGCTATTCTGGGTCTTGAACGATGTGATAGTTTCCATCAGATGCTTTGACCAATGTCAAGCTCTAAATTAGCTCCGAACCGTCACGTGCTATGCGAAAGGACCTCCATTGCGCAAACTTCTCCTACGATCCGACTGAGAAACGTTCAGTCGGTAAGGGGCAGGAGAACAGATTTCAATTCAAACGCGTAAAATTCCCTTCTGAAGAGCAGGCGACTATGCCATTGGCCGAGACAAGTCATTTCGCACAATACGCGACCGCTTAGGGTTTGCTATTGGTCAAAGCGTGTCATGTGGATGGTCACATCGTTTAAGATTCAGAATACCTACCCGGGAGTATTCGCGCAGCCTGTCAAGTGAACCTACTATGCTTCCTTTGTAGGCTGACAATACCGTTGCAGGGGTAGACATCACTCTCTCTGCGACGACGAAACGAATGAATCGCAATGAATAGAAGCATTAGTTCTTTATCTTTATTGGCCAGACAGTTCCTTAAACATATGCTTAGATGCATATTGAACATTACGATTCCGAGAAAGAATTTAGCAGTGTGAAAGTAAATGCATTACTCGGCGTCTATCATAAAATACTGAAATACGTATTTACTATTTACGTTACTAGACTGGAAAAGTGGAACTCACAGGTTGACGCAGGTAATTTATCCTGTTTTTTTAACTGCGGAGACTTGTAATAAGGTATTTACGTGGAAAAGAGGAGAATGATATGCCCCCTTAATTCTGAAACTATATTATTATGTGTTGCATATCTGAGGGCATGGCAGTGCCCCGCCAAGTTCGCGTAAACTGCTGTACCATCATTTCTGAAAACATTTCAGACCATTTTTGACCTATCTAAAACTCTACTTCGGAATGAGCTACGAAACGCAAACTTTCCACAGTCGTAGATCTTTATAGAAATTATGACCAAACCCTTGGAAAAAAATCAAAAAACCCCAAAATTCTCATTTACTCCCCTCCCCTATACATGTAAAGGTAACATTGCCGACTTCCACGAACGCTAGAGACCTGAGCTGTAGAAGGCTGATAGAAACTATGATAAAACCATAGGAAAGAATGAAAAAACTCCAACATTTTTAATAAAGCATTGCAAAAGTTTTGAACAATATTCCGCATATTTTACTACTGTAAAACTTAAATATTATTTAAATCCTTTAAAAAAGGAATGAAATCATAAGAAAAACATTTCCTGTAAAAAGAAGCCAAGTACGCGAAAATGGTATTCCGTAAAAAGAATTGAGACAAAAGTAAAGCCAAGTTCTCCAATACAAATTTCAAAATCAAAGTTTCTTACTAGTTTGAAAATGTTTTTCTAAACTTGGCTATTACGGCTGCAAATGACTCTTAGGCACAGTACTAAATTGAACATAAAGAAGTTTGGTTGGAATAGCAAAGTTTAAAAAAACATTTCCAAACTAGTAAGAACCTCATTTTAAATTTGTATTGGAGAACTTGGCTTTATTTTTATCTCAATTCCTTTTGAGCTTGGCTTTTTTTTACATGAAATGTTTTTTTGATAATTATAAGTTGTGTCGATAACTTATGGTTCCTTGACGCACATTTATCGCACATTTATTGTTGATTTTTAGTTAAAAGTATGGAGTATAAAAAAGTGTGTCCGTTTTTGGCATTTATGATTAAAATCGGGTATACGAAACCACCGAATTTCGATGAGTTTGTAGCAGACCTATTGCTGTACTCAGCAATGCATTCTACTATGCTTGACGTGTGTAAAAATTTAACCTTTTTTAACATTAATAAACTATCCATCTATCTAATAATAAATAAATTTTGTATTAAGTGATAATTTTTGAGATGTGTCGGTAGTAATATACTTATTTAGTGTATAAAAGGTATCGTCAGATCCTTAACAATATGGTAACAATGAGTTTAAATAAATATACATAAATTACCTTTTTTCAATTATAAGTACAAAAAATAATTAAAGTTTTTTGTACTTCAGGGTTTGTCCCAGCTCAATTTTTGTGTGAAAGTATTTACTGTTGAAAAATCTTGTTTAGCTTTTAAAGAAAACATAATGTATTTTTAGAGATTTGGTCTTGCCTTAAACGCCATTTTTTAAAATTGTCTTGAATTGTAGTCTTAAACTAGTGAACTTTTAGAACTTCCTTTCGCGTCACTTTTAAGTTAAAAAAAGTTACTAAAAAAAAACGTGACAAAATAATACGCAATACAACATGTTGTGGAGGACTTATCAAGAGTGAATTTTTCACATTAAAATAACGAGGGTAAAGAAGACGTTACACAGCACCAGAAACTTCAGCAAAAATTAAATTTTTGTAGTTTGATTCCTCCTTGGTTTTAAGTTATCTTTTAGCATGTAGGTTTACCAAAACGAATATTACATGTTATGAGGTTGTTTTCTAGTAAAAAATAACTTTATTATTTTTGTTCACGTTAATTTAACGTTGATGTAATTTTAGTGCTATGTGGGATGATTACACGATTTGATGCCATTTTAAACGCATTTAATTAAAATGATTTTAGCATGAAATTTTCCTTTTGGGGCTCTAGCTACTATGCATTTACAAACATAAGAGATAACAACAAAGATAAATACTCTGCCAATATATGGGCCCCTAAGCTCACACTAGGTACTATAGTTATAGTGTACGTGTGAGCTAATATAACTAAAAACTGAAATATATTTTATTCAACTCCAGACTAAATTACCTTTTGTTTGATACCACACAAGCCATGTTTTGACTTAAACTCAAATTTTTGAAATCTACCCCCGCCCTTAAAAAAAACAAAAAATATAATGTATTTTGTTAAACTCCGGACTCAATTACCTTTCGTTTGATATCACACACGCCATATTTTCACTTAAACTCTAATTTTTGAAATATACCCCCACCCTTTTTTTTAAATAAATTAAAATGTATTTTGTTTAACTCCAGACTCAATTACCTTTCGTTTGATATCACACACACCATATTTTCACATAAACTCTAATTTTTGAAATCTACCCCCACCCTTTTATTTGGTTTGTGTTCGGTAGATTTTGTTCATTTTTAAATGGGACCATCTCGACCCAAGACCCAGCCTAGGTACATTAAAATCGGCCAAGCGGTTTTTGAGTTATGCGCGTTGGTCGTTACAGACAGACATACAGACATACAGACAGACAGACACCTAGACAGACAGACATACAGACAGACAGACAGACAGACAGACGGCGCAACAAAAAAGTTTCAAAATCATCTAAAACGCAAAGATATATAAAAAAATTTGAAATCGGAGCAACTTTTTTTTTCTCGAAAAAATTAGGATCATCATAGCTCACACTACTATAGTATAGTATATGTGTGAGCTAATAAAAGCCTAAGCCTTATCTTCAGTTAAATTAGATACCAATTTTATATATCTTTTTTTATTATTATTTATTTATTTATCTAATAGATATATGTACAATTGATCCTTAAGTTAAAAATTTTAAAAGCCTAAAATTTTTTTTAAACTGCTTGAAAATGAAATTTGTGCCCTCGGATTGAACGGCAAATGCAATTAAACCAGAATTTAAAGGAATTGACGGCTTGACCAAACTCCGCTACGCGTCTTTCGGCCAACTGCCGTCGCGTGCGGTAAAGTATTACTTTCCTCACTTGTTAGGTAAATAACTATTTCAGTATCTTGATTTTTATCGGTCCCTGTTGAGATCGGAAAGTTTTCCAAAAGGATCTGCCTTTAAATGTGACCCTTTCCGTTCCAAAAAATTGAACGGAAAGTGCTTGTTTTTTGGTCGGTTAAAAAAAACATTAATTTGTGTTCATTTTTGTAGTAAATGCTGCGGCCTTTAAGCAGAAAGCCTCATGTAGAAATCATACGTTTTAAAACAAACGGGTTTAAAGTTTTATAGGTCTTATAATTTTAAAATAAAATGTAAAAAATATAAACCGCAACTTTTTAGTTCAAAACTATAACATCATAAAAAAGCTTAAACTATAGGAGGTAGTCTAAGTAAAAGAGTATAATTTAAAGCCGTTTTTCTCAAAACGTAAAATTTCTACATGGGGCGGTAAAAATAAACAAAATTTAAACATTTTCAACCGTACTTGATTAAACGGGGTATCGGTAAAAATCAAGGGATCGGAAGGCAAGGTCTCGCTAGTACCATTTATAAAGTTTTAAGTTTTCAGAAAGACGTTTGTATAAAAAATTGTACAGTCGGCAAAAAAACGCACTACTGTCCGGAAGGGTTGTGTCAAGGAGGCAGCATAAAATCGAAAAAAAATTATATTTGCCGTTTTTTTAATAAGAATGAGCTTTTAAGTTTAGCACAATGTTTAAAAAATTAAGTAGTCTCTCAGAATTAAAAAAAATACAAATTTTGTAAAATATTACGTTTTATGTATTTGCTATTTTTTACTAGAACTAAAAAATAGCTAGCAGGGGGAGTGAGGTGGTCTCCCTGGCCACCTCTGGAGCCGCCACTGAAAATAAATACTGCTGTTGTCAATTAAAAGTTTATTGCAACGTTAAACAAAAAGGAAAAAGCTTTTTAATATTCAAAAACTAATCAAAACGCTAAACAAAACATTTAGTAAACTAAAATTTCCAGGTATGTTAACTCAGGGGCTGTCCCAGACTTTTAAACTGGGAAGGGCGGGTTACATTATTGGAACATGTGGTTAAAACAAAAAACATTTTTTACCAGAATGTGCCTCTTTTAATTGGAATTTTCTGGAACAACAATGCCCCCCCCCTGGGAACGTCACTGCAGGACCTATACTAAGCTTGGATCTGTAAAAAACGATTTCGGAAGTTTCTCTGTGAACCTAAAAAAATGTAAACTTATAATAATTTTATTAAAATATAGGCACCATTCTTATCCATACAGATTACACCATTATCCTTTTTTCTAGGATTTTTTCCTTATGTGTCAAAATTTACAGTTATAATCTGGGGTATAATTTATATATTCTTTTTATAATATATTGTGTATCGCTTCTTTTTCCACCGATAGACCCTGTTAAACCTCTATTTTATCTTGAAAGTCATTTTGATATACAGGGTGGTCCGAGTTATAAAATTTCAGCATAGTTTACTTTACGGACAGTCGAATGACCTGCTGGAAATACGTACAGTGATAGCTCTATTTACGGACAGCTTTAAGAGTCTTTTTACGGGTCACTGTCGACTAAGAGTACCCATGCACAGAATAGAACTAACAAAAGAGACCGAATGTAGACTCCGTATGGAGGATGACGAAACAGTCAGACATGTGTACTGTGCGAATGTCCGGCTATTGCACGTTTACGTCAGAACACTTTCGGTAAACCTCAGATTGACTCAGAAGATCTGAACAGTGTCTCACCCAAACTGATAGCCGGCCTTTTTGGAGGATTAGGTATACAGTGGTGAGAAATCACTCGAAAGTGAGTGACAATAGACACACTGGTGATCGCAGTGGAAGGACTGCAAGGCCCACTCACATATGAATCATCATCATGATCATCATGTATATACCAAACTGCTCCGCGAACGCGGCGTATCTATGCCGCTCGCGCGCTGCTCACACTCCGCGCGCAAACACGGATTCGTCTTGTTTTTGTGTTTTCAAGTTGCGTGCGCGACGCCGACGCTTGCAAGCCGTTTGCCGAAAACTAGCTTTCATCGGCTCCTTTTTGTGTGTTCGCAGATTCTTGGGGACGGCATCGGCAGTTTGTTGTGGAGTTTTCATTTCAATGCGTGTTTGCTGTTTTTCCGTGGATCGTAGAAAGTTCGTTGAAACGAATTCGGCGAGCGGCGCACACGCGGCACATACGCGCTTTAATAACCGGAAAATTCTCATCTTTGGATATTTTTACTGGAAGTTTGGAGCTTTATTATTTAACCTTTTTCAGAAACGAAAAGCTCCCACAAGCAGACAAAAATCTTGATAACGTCGATGACCGCTTATGAGAGTTTTCACTGAACATATAGCATTTTGAATAACCCAAATGCGGATTTATCAAGTTTTGTTTAATACATTATCATGGATTAAAGAATTTTGTCGAGTCAATTATGGATTAAACGAATTAAAAAAAAAACTACAGTTATTAAAATATAATTAGGCAAAATATAATCATTTATTAAAAAATTAATCATAATAGATACCTTTTTAGCAGAAAAACTACGAAAAAAGAAATCGGCAGTGCCCCGCCAAGTTCGCAGAAACTGCTGTACCATAATTTCTTGAAACCTTTCAGCCCATATTTGACCTATCTAAAACTCTACTTCGGAATGAGCTACGAAACTCAAACTTTGCACAGTGGTAGATCTTTATGGAGTTAAAGTTAAAGTAGTAAAGCGGTTACGAAATTTCAAAAAAAGTCGAAATTGCCACTCACTCACTCATGCATAGATCATCAAAATTCTACTTTACTTCTAGACATGCTACGAAGCTGAAATTTGGCAGACTAATAGAAATTATGACCAAACCCTTGGAAAAAATCAAAAAATCTCTCTCCCCTATACATGTAATGTTATGTAAAAGTAACATAGCCCACTTCCAGAAACGCTAGACAGCTGAGCTTTGGAACGTTAATAGGAACTATGATAAAACTATATATGAACCAACATTTTAATTTGATTCCCTCCCCTATAAATGTAAAGTGATGTAAAAGTAACATTGCTCACTTCCAGGAGAGGGCTGAGCTTTAGAAGGCTGATAGGAACTATGATAAAACCATAGTAAACTATTAAATAACCTCAACATTTTTAATAAGGAATTGCAAAAGTTTTGAACAATATTCCGCATATTTTACTACTTTAAAACTTTATTATTATCCGATTTCTTTCAAAGAAGAGTGAAATCATAACAAAAACATTTTATGTAAAAAAGCCAACTACGCTAAAATGTATTTTTCAAAAAAAAATTGAAATAAAAGCAAAGCCAAGTTCTACAATACAATCAAAATGAAAGGTCTTACTAGTTTGGAAATGTTTTTCTAAACTTTCGCTACAACTCGTTATCCTTATTAACCACAAAATTTTCCACAACCATAACGTGATTTACGTTGTGCTGACCAAACACATCCTATTAACTAGAGGCCCTCCCCTCGATATATTTCTAAAATATATTTTGTTTAACTCCAGACTCAATTACCTATCGTTTGATATCACACACGCCATATTTTCACTTAAACTCTAATTTTTGAAATCTACCCCCACCCTTTTTTTTAAATGACCTAAAATGTATTTTGTTTAACTCCAGAGTCAATTACCTTCCATTTGATATCACACACGCCATATTTTCACATAAACTTTAATTTTTAAAATCTACCCCCACCCTTTTATTTGGTTTGTGTTTGGTGGATTTTGTTCATTTTTCAATGGGACCATCTTGACCCAAGACCCAGCCTAGGCACCAAATTTCATTAAAATCGGGCAAGCAGCTTTTGAGTTATGCGCGTTGGTCGTTACAGACAGACATACAGACAGACAGACGGCTCAACAAAAAAGTTTCAAAATCATCTGAGACGCAAATATATATAAAAAATTTTGAAATCGGAACAACTTTTTTTATCGAAAAAATTAGGATCACCATAGCTCACACTACTATTTCGTTGTCTTTCTCGTTTCATAAGCTTTCAAAAAACGTATTACAAGTAAAAATTACATTTTTCTTTTAAACATTTTAGTAGATGTAAATAAAAAAATATTATTATTCCGTTTTCCATTTTTCATAAGCTTTCGAACTAGGTACCACAGACAGGGTTATTTCATCTGAAAAAAAAAGTTGGATGTGAGTAGACCCCTTTCTTCCGGGGGTCAAACCAAAAATTTGTTGCTTCAGGAACAAACCCCGTAAAAAAACTCAGTTGACGTGTTTTTTTTCTAAAAAACCTAACATTAAACCGCTAGAGGCAGTATTCCATATTTAAAGTCGCCACCCTGTATAGGTAATAATTTGAATATTGTTATTTCTGGTTTGTTTAGTTAAAATATCAAAAAATTACTTTATTTTAATTTAAACATGAAATTTTCAGAAATGAGCTTTTCAACCGCATTACCTTTTTTTTTACTATAAAAAATCGTAAAAAAACCCAATGAAAGGAAAAAAAAAGATTATGTAAGTTTTGTAAAAATACCTCCAATAAATAGGTAAAAAATTATTGTCTTCCTTTAATTAATTTATTCGAAAAAAAAAACATATTTTAGTCTATATCGATTGCCAGCCCCACTACAAAACATTACGGACGGAAAACTTTTAATGACTCCATAAATAAAAAAGTGCTGAGTGTTTCAAAATTTATTAACATGATTTTAATGTTAAATTTCAAGACAAAAGTTCATATAAGATAACATAGGTACACAAACGCTTAGTCACGGAGCTACAGGGCATTTAAATTTTCCCTGCCCCTGAATTTTTTTGATGCGCCTCTGGTGGGTTCTATAATACAAAAAACTTTATTTTTGTTATGAAACTTTTTATTCCTGGTATTTTTTTATCTGATACCTTTATGGAGAAAAAATATAAAAACAGTTTTTTGTGATTTGTAAAATTTTTTATAACAGTCGTTTAGCAAACTGTTTTTTATTTTTTTGCTCAGTATTGGTAGCAGGTACGAAGAAACTGCAGGAAACCAAAAAGTTATCAGACAGAACAGAACGGAGTACTTTTTTTGAATATTAGAATTTACCAGTAGCGCATGACAAAAAAGGTAGGGGGATGAAAAAGTATCACTCTTTGATTTTTACTATTATTTGGCAAGTCTAATAGTGTAAATAGTGTAGTGCCTATAGCTAAATATACATGCCTAATGTGAGCTAAATATCTCAAAAAATGCACAAGCTATATACAAAAAACAAAAAATAAATAAACTTTAACACCCTATATCTCTAAAACTAAGGGTTCGCGGACCTATGTTTATATAACCTTTTTGTCTTGCAATCACTTAAGGAATTGAACACTAAAATTATGTTATTGAAATTTGAAATACCCTGTATAGCTCATAAAGCAAGTCGCAAGTCATTTTTTGAAGAGAAACAATCTCCGCCCCTGTCGTCTTTAATACCCACTACAAAAAAGGAGAATGTCTTATGGCATTTACTCTAATACTTTACAAGTACCTAAGGAAGTAAAAATTTGTTTACAGTTGAAGAGCTAGCTTTACGCAATTATACATAACAGGTATCCATTTTAGGTATTATAAGTATCTTGTTCCGGCTGATATTTTATCCTAATCTACTCCCTTCTCTTCTTTTTTGCATAAACTTACCTCACAAACTAAGGAATTTTCCGAAACCGTCATGTTTGGATATTGCAGTTTATCTTCCATATCTTTTTCTTTAGGAAATGGGAATAAGCAAAAGCCGTTTTCTTTGTTTCTTCTGCAGTTATTGATTACACATACCATTTTCGCGATTTTAAATTATTTTTATTTTTTTTTAAGAAAAAGTTGCAATAACTTATTGATGTATAATGCCAACCTGCAGATACCAATTATTTTTTATCTAAAACAAAATTTCCTAATAACTGTCAACGAGAGTTGCCCACCTCTGGTGCAAAACAAGTGTCAAATGTATCGAGGGCCTCTACTATTAACTAATGATTTACTCAGCGCTTTTTAAAATCTATATTGTGCTATAGGTTAAACTGTGCTATTTAAGCCTGAGCATGGTACACCCTGTAAAGATTTATCAACCACTACATAAATTTATACCGCGCAGTGGTGGGCGTCAACCCAAGGGCGATTTTAGGCATTCTTCATGGGGCCTTTTAAAATTTAAAGGGCCACCGCCCGCGCCCGACGACTTTTTGCTTCGTTCTTCTCTGTTGTTAGTGGTTAGCTGCTTAGGGCCCATGTCAGTCGGCACATAAGCCATTAAAAAAAAGATAGGTTCCCAGCAATGTTGTCACGTTTTAAACCTTTAATTTCTGTCACAGTTTTACGAGCGAGCACACTCTGGTTTATACTTGTCTCTTGCTTAAAATGAGGGCGGATTTACACGGTTCCCGTAGCTGGAACAAGTACTAAAGCCAGTAACTAAAATTCAGTTAATAGAACCATGTAGGCTTCATGATTTACTACTTAAGAAAGTAAGCCGTTTTTTCTTTTTTAGTCAGTTTAATTTACTGCAAGAGCAGTGGCATCCCCCACTATTGTTTTTCAACTGGCAGACAGTGCAAGAATATTATAAAAAAAAGAGTTTTTTTTTAGTGACAAAATTATTTCCTGTGTTTCTTTGCATTTCTTTAAATGAAAGGCAAAGTTTCATGATAATAAACTGTTTATATTAAAGTATATATATATATATATATATATATATATATACAGGGTGTCCCACATGTCATGGATCACACGGACTGAGTTGATGGGGTTAACGTGATAAGAATAACGATGTAGATTTTTAATAGCTTACAATGTTATTTACTGTTATTTATGACAGGCGCGGATCTAGTTATTTATGACAGACGCGGATCTAATGGGAGGGGGGACAGGGAACAGGGGAAACGGGAATTCGCCTTCCCAAATTCAACCCCTTCTGGTTCTTATGCATAATTTTTTTGAAGACTATCCATTGATACTCCCCCCCCCCCTAATCAAATTCCTAGATCTGCCCCTGTTTATGTTGTTGATTTTTTTTATATGATATTATTTTTAAAATTGTTGGTCACCGTTTCATGCAATTTTTATTATAAAACTAAAAAATGGTTCGAAAATTTATGATGACAAATAATTTTAAGAATTAATTATTAATTTTAATTTTTATTGCCTACAACATTTCTAAATGTACAATAAAAAAAATATTAAATAAATATTTTTTTAATACTTTTAGTTGTTCCAGTTTCAATCAAATAACTTCAAAATATCAACTTTTTGTAATGTAATATATCAAAAATTAAAAGTGACAGATAAAAATTATTGTGCCAGTTGGATTTTTTATTAAAAGAACTATAAAAAATCACTTTACGTCCAAATGAAATGTTCATAAATAAAAAAGTTATAGAACCACTCCCAAAATGCAGACTTCTCACAAGCCCTCCGTAGCTTTAAAACACCTTGCGGGTTTTACCTTTAATAATCTTTTAAAAATTGAGGCTTGCATGTGGGGGTAGGTTTTTTCTATCTCTCCTAGAAATACCTAAAACCACCAAAAACTTCGAATTAGGGACCCCCTGTACATATTTTTTGAGTTTTATTGCTGTCAATTGCTTTTTATTTGTTTTTGTACATTTTTTGTACCAAGCTGAATATATTTGAATTTAAAAAAAAAATTAAATATATGTTATCATCATATATCGCATCTTTTTTTTACACGCATTTCACTCATTTGAATGCATATAACGTCGTTGATCTTACAAACTGACGTATTTAAAAAAAATGCAGTTTTGAGATAAGACCATAATACTACCTTATTTGTGTCGTTCTTTCATCTCACAAAGTGTCGTAACTCAAATGCTATAGGTTTTAAAGGAGTACGATGTTATCATTGTTATCCCTTTTTCGTATCTCAAAACATTCATATTTTGACTCTCACAAATAGACGTAATTCGATATACTCTTGTAAAATTACAATAAATGAGTTACGTCAGTTTGTAAGATCAACGACGGTAAGCCAAAATGGCGGACGTCGGCGGACAATTTTTTTATGAGCCATAATTGACATAAGCCTATCCTTCATGTCTGTTAAAGAAATATGGCTCGGCAAGACCTGGCAGGCAACTAAAACGCTTTGATAAAGCAAAAATTAGACAAATATCGATACCCAAATGGGACATTTTAAAATATTGCGTAAACGTACAATGTAAGCAACAAAGGAATAATATTACATTTTAAAATATGGTATATAACTTCCATTTCCATTTCAATACTTGGTTTTTCTAATATGAGCCACACGAAAACACAATAACAATACCTACTAACACCACAAAACAAACGTCAAGAACAAAAGCTTGTGATTCCAAAATTCACTAAGCTTCGACTGACCTCACGACCTGATGCAAGTAGAGGGAGATGTTTCATGGGGCGGCTAGATAGATAGGTTATTAGACTAGAACAAGAAATTGTTAGAATAGTTTTGACTATCTTGGTAATTTTTACTTTTAACCGGTTTTATTATATAGATACTCCTCCGCCCGCGTAACAACTAATATTCGGGATTTGGCAAAATTTATATTGAGAGTTAAAATACAGGGAGATTAAAAAGTAATCGACATTCTTGCGGTGGCGTAATCCTTGCATAAAAATTAGGGAAAAAGGTCCTATTAATATAAATTTTATGTAGGCTGTGGGGCACCCAGGAATATCTTTTTGGGGTTTATTTATAAAATATGTAGAAAATATCTAAAAAACTGTAAGGCTAGGGGCGGGCCCGGGCTCCAAGGCCCTCCCCTGGGTCCGCCCATGTGTAGGTATACAAAATGACAAAGCAACAAACATAAGAAATAGCAAACCTTCCGCGTGACGGAGGTATGAAATTGTATGTTAAGAGAACAAAAAATTGTAAGACTATTTTTGCAAATTTTAGTTTTTGTTATATTCGGCAAGGTTCCCAAATTGGGGGCCATAGGCCAACGGGTGATAGAGTAGCTCATGTCTGATAAAAAAGTTTCTATAATGCATGGGTCAAAACTCTTTCTTTGTCGAGATACAGAGCATCAAAGTTGGCGAATTTTTAAACTTTTTTGATAATAACTTTTTAAAAAACCCAGTAAAAATATGAAATAAGGTAAAGTTGTGTATTAAAACAAGACTAATAAATTGAAATAAAAGTTATTAAAAAAAAAATTAGTCGGTCAATTTTTTTTATAAAAACCTTTTTTTTTGGTATAATTTTTATGAATGCTGTATTAAACACAATGTTTTTTTTAAAATATTTTTTGTTAATAAAAACAAGTCTCTAGCGAGACATAATAATAAAATATTATTGATAATTTTTAAAAGAATAAGTAAGCAAAAAAAAATTTTTTTAACAAATTATTATTTTTTATACATTTTTGGAGGTTTTTTTGACAGCCTCTTCAACTTGTAATTTTATCAAAAAAAGACCTACCACATTTTTGTGTCACAATTAGCTGAGGATTCAGCTGGCTGTGACAGATTTTCTTTTTTTTGTAAACCCCTTTTCCCCCACTCCTCTAACTTTCAAAATCCTATATCTTAAAACAGATGTGTATTTACCACCTTGTTATATAAACTTTTTTCTCGGAAATATCCTCCTATTTCGCCTGCTGCACTAAGTTATGGGGAGAAAAACTGACAAAATTTTAAATATTTTGTAATTTATTTTTGAATTAAATTAATTGGATAAGACGATGTGGCGTTTGCAAGAATGACCTCTTCGATACTTTATTGAATTTTATTGTTTTAATGTCTCACCAATTGGTTTTTTTATTATTGACCCCTTTTGATTATGGTGGCAGTAAGACCTAAACGAGTTTTTAATTAAAAAAAAACGTAGTTTCGTTTCTTAGAGTGTGGAGCCAAGGACCCCAACTCAGTACACACCTAGCAATCTTAATCATGTATATCGTCGCTGTACCTGCAAAACGTCGAATGTGAAAAAATCGCGGTTTTATTATTTTTTGCTAAAATATTCAGAAATTAGTCCTAAAGTATTATACAAAGGGTTTCAAGTCGTTCACACAATCGGAAGAGGTCGTTTGAATTGAATTGCAATATGACCAATGTGAAACGCCTACTAAGATACTGTCTAGCAAAAAGTTTTTTGTTGATATATATGTACCTGTGATCGTTGAGTAGGCCTAAACTAAAATGTTATTGGAAAGGACCCATATAATGTATATATAGGCACTCGTTATAGGTAAATAAGGTGCAGGACACAAGAAAAAATCACAATTTTAATCTGTTAATGAATTTACCGTTTCCTCTATTAGTTCATCAGAGCCTTTAATGGGTATCGAATTCCAGATCTGAACTTTTAAAAGCCAATCAGTTCTTTTTTCTAGGCCTTCAAAAACCATTATACGAAATATTTTGAGCCTCTTCCCACGACCCTATTCGTTTCACAATCTTCCTGAATCACCGCCCGAGCTTGTCAAGCAGCATTAGACAATCGTTCGATTTTTTGGGTTTACAAAAGTTGTTAATTTAATATTTAACTTAAAAAGAATAGGTATAATTCTAGACCTAAACACCAGTATTTACTAAAGGGTCTACAGTCCTAAGTGCTACAATCCTAGGATTAAAAGTTTACATGTTGGTTGAAGGTTTAACTTATTTTTCCCGTGAATGCAATAGTTTTTAATATTTATTTAAATTGTTCATAAATACCTTGCGATATGGGTCTTCTTTTTTCATTGTAACAAAGACTTTATTTCCACACAAAGGTTATAAATAAATAAAAAGAATAAAATATTTGGGTTTAAAAATGGTAGCCATATTTAAACCTCCAAACGTCACTAGGAAATGTCAATTTTTTAGACAAGTTAGCGACGATTAAACCGATGGTCGATTGTTTTGGTGCATGTGTTACTGAAAAGGGATTCTAATATATCTTGTGCTTTTTACAGTATTTAAATCTTGATACGTATTTAATACGGTAATGCATCTACAAATATAGTTTTAAGTTATTTATGTATTATTTAGCTTTGAATATTTTTGTATATAAGTTTTTTTGAGACTATTTTTAACGGGAATCCTACGACTGCACGGACTAAATTTCCAAAAAATGACATTTCGTTACAAAATTTATATGTGGTTTTTCTTTATTTCCAAAGTTAATTTGAATTTATATGAGATGAAACTCACTGAGACATGCTATCATATTACACATTAGGGTGAACCAAATCTTTGAAGTTTTTTGACCTTATTAAACCGGTCGGTATCAAGTCTATAGACTATTTAATACGGTAATGCATCTACAGAGACAGTTATAAGTTAATAGGGACTTATTGCAATAGTGCCAGGCACTAATTGTGCCGGGCACTATTCTGACACATTCGCATTGAAAACTGACCGTTGATCTTTCGAAATTGACATATCAAAGTCGAATTTATAAATCCAGTCGTTTATTTTCCATTAATAGTGGCGGCACTATTAATTTGGCTCTTATAATACACAAAGGCCTAATTTTAAAAGAAGAGAGCTGTTCGAAAATGTCAGAATAGTGCCCGGCACAATTATTGCCTGGCTTTATTGCAATAGGTCCCTATTTATGTATTATTTAGCTTTGAAAAGTTTTTTTAATATTTTTTTTTATCGATCGTGGATTATTTCTATAGTTTTTAGCCCAAGAGCTTTAAACCATCCTTAGGGGTGTTCCTTTAATTGGAGGCTATTTTAACAAGAATCCTATGACCGCATTTACAAAAAATTAATTATTTAGTTTTTCCTTATTTTTAAACTTACTGAGAAATACAATGCTTTCCAGGCCATAAAACCTAATTAACTCTTCTCTGGAAAGCGTCGCAAAAATATTTTCTTTACCCTTTATCTCCTCTGAAAGTACTTTTAACTTGCCCCAAAAGTGCCCGATTTGCATCACCCTGTACATAAAATGTGGAAAATTAAATTAAAAAATTTAAACAAAAGTGCTTTCGCTAATAATATTGTCAAACTTGTCAATCTTCATTTTCCTACGAAATCTACAAAAGCGCAAAAAGTGTGTGAGTTTGTGTGTATGCGGGCGGTAAACGCGTGGGCGGGCGCCTCCATGGGAAGCCGTAAGTGCATCCACCCCACGTTTCGTAATCGTTATTTCAAAAGAATTTTCTTATTTTTAAATTTTCTTTTCTTTTGATCCTGGTTTGCCTGTCCTTGGACACAAGATGTATAAATCGAGCTGTCAGCTTTGGTTTGTACTGTAAAAAAAATAATTTGATGTCTAAATAATGTATTCATCTGTAAAAATGTGAGATGAATGTACTTTGATGTGAAAAGGGCCAAAGTAAAAAGCGCGAAACCAAAACACAGAGGAGAAAAATAATTTAGTGAATTGCAGGGTTGTATTTCAACAAAGCTTCAACAAAACACGCCAACTCTATATTTTTAATGTAAAGGTATAAACGTACAAACCAAGCAAGTTGGTAATTAATTTGGGAGTCAGCCCTCAGCCCTCCAGCACGCGATTGCTTGGTCATTAGTTGGTTGGCGATGAGCTGCCTTAATCTTTACACTCTCAAACTGTACCTATTTTACAGCTAGCCATTCGGCTAAGTAGGTACTTACTAAAAACGCTTGATGATTGTTTTTCTCCGTGTATGATAAGTTTTCCTGTAAGACATCTAAATCTGTTCTTTTCTAAATAGTTTTTTGAGATAACTAAGATTGATAGTGGCGTACGCAGGGGCCAAGTAACATTCATTGATCATTAAAAAGCGGCTTTGTGTTTACAAGTAAATAAATAAAAAATAATAAATAAAGGTCAATGGCGGTTCTAGAGCCAAATTCTGGGGGGGGGGGGGTAATGGTCAGGCGGTGACTGTAAATTAGGGCACAGGAAAAAAGCTCATATGACAAAAGCACACATGAAAGATCCTGGAAACGAGCGCACACTTCAAAAAGCGCACTTGGGTAAAAGCGCATACCGAAAAAGCGCACACGGAAAATAGTTGATGAAATGATGAAATGAAATAAAGTTAAGCTTCTAGAATTCGAATATTGCATGTAAAAAGGTTATTAGACCATTTCGCTACAAAAAAGACAAGACAAGAAATTTGAAAAAAAAGTTGAACATATTTGTGTTTAAAAATTTAAAATTTTGAAAATCTATGAAAATTTACATCGACACAAGAAATAAAAAAGTAGTCTGTACCTTTGATCAGACAAAAATTGCAAAAAATTGCAGTGTTTGACCTTACTTGTGCTCCAATAACGCAGGCTACTAGTTCCTTTATTTAGAGACAGTGTTGCCGCGTATATAACGTTATGTCACAATGTAATGTAAATTTAAAATATTTTTGATATCAGACAATTATTTGAAGAGCTACAGGGTAATCCGCAGATTTAATTTTATGCTAGTTATTGAAAATTATTTTTTATAAAGCTGGTAGGTATGTGTTGTTTGGTAACAGTGTTCACCAACTAACCAAAAGTCAATGTTCTGTGAAGTGCGTAAAAAATACAAGAAGTACACAGACTTAATCCTACATTTTCCAGGCAGTTTTTCACTGGTATTGCTCTTTCAGTTTTTCCCAAGTTGTTTTCGGAAATTTTTAATTAATTTTGCCTACAGAACACAAAACAGGCTTTTGACAGATAAAAAAAGGATAAAGGATAAAAATTGCAAAAGGTTAAAATATGGCTTCTAATTATCATGTGACATCCGTCATTTAATGTGGCATTTATAAAGAATAAAGGAGGCGTGCAAAAGGTCCCTAGTAATGGTTTCAGATAAAACCAGGACTTTCACTTTATTTTGCTGTATGATTACCGTATAAGACCCCTGTCTAAGGCAATGTAAGATAACGTCGCGCGGCCATTTGTAATTTGTAATAATAATAATAAAACAATAAAACCTAACCTACAAAACTAGTTGTTAAAATTTTTATAAATTTTGTGTGATTGTGAACCATCTTTTAATATTGGAGAGCATTTTAACTATGATGAATAATTTCATATATGTATTGGAATAGATTGGTATAGTGGTCTGCGTTTGCAAAATATGATATTCTCTTCCGAAAAGTATATAGGTATGTATAAACTCCTGTGGCGCCATTCGATACTTTTTTTGGGTCTTGAAAATGTTTACAAGTTGAAAATAATAAGTGTAGAAAGAAGCTTTTCTCTGCAAGTAATTCATGTTGCATCTAAACCCTTTTATAATTAAACTTGGCGGCAGGAGCTAAAAAAGAATGTTACCCTTATACAGCAACTACACAATAGGTATAAAAGTATTTTCAGTTTTATGACCCATATAGCAGCTTCGCAAACCTTTTGCAGAGTAAATTATATAGGTATTTGGTTTACCACTTTTTGGAGTAATAATGTTTTTAAAGCTCTTATAAGTAATAAAATGTTGCCTGGGGAGGGCTTGGGGTCTTATCCCTCCCACCTGACCCCTAAAAATGACATTTTAACGGAAAAGAAGATTAAAATGTATCGATATGCGGTTAAGTCCCCCCAAGATCAATTTCTGGGTACGACACGAAGATATTCTTTGATTAAAAGCAGTGACAAAGCCAGCATTTTCGGCGTCCAAGGAGGGAGCAGAAACCAATGTATGGTTGAAAGTCTTGTGATATCCATGTCATAAAAGTTTTAATTAGAGTTACTACACTACTTGGCTGAAATCTTATGGAAGAAATTGTGAGTTTGCAGGGTTATTGTTCTGGTATTAAATTGTGGTATATATGTATGTATGGTACAACGTCTGTTTGTATGTATATCAGTGGCTGGCTGCGAGGCATGAATAAACCGCCCGCACAAACTTTTTTGGGCCTTGTAATTACTTGATAGGTATTTAAAATATGACACTCGTGTGAATGTGCTTTTGGCGCTATGCAATTATTATTCTTAAAGGATTTTGAGCTTTTATTAAATCTTCTTATTTTTTATTGTTTTATAACACATTCATGTAATGCACCAGAATGTGGTTCTTGTATTGGGAGTTTTTGAGAAAGAGGGACAAACGATGGCTAGCTCCTTTCCCCCAGGAACTTTGAGCATTGAACATTAAGCTTTAATAAAGCGAAGTTAGTGATATGTGTATTAAGGTTACTAGACCGGAAAGGTAAACTTTACAGGTCGATCTAGAAAATTTAGGGTACACCGCAGGCAAGACCCGTAAACCTGGGAAGTTCTGTTAACTCAGTTTCTGATCATAGATAGTATGTATCTTTTCCTAAACCGGCATAAAACACCACATAAACACTAAGGTACGAGGGTTGTCTTTTAAGTTTTGCATATACAGCAGGAATAAAACAGTAAATAACTTTTAAAGACTTTATTATTTCTCGAATATTTTCCACGAAAATTATTACACTTTTGCATACGTTCAAACCAGTTGTCAAAGCTGTAATTCCACTCGTTTGATAATACTGTCAAAATTGCATTCTTGAAGGCGTCGACTGCTTCCTCTGGCAACTAAAATTTTCGGAAAATTATAAAAATTGTTGAGACTTAGGTCGGGACTGTATGGAGGAACAATTCGACGTTTTGTTGGGTTAAAAATTCAATGGTTTCTGTGTTTTGTGCGAACTTGCATTGTCTTGGTGGAGCATGAATCGTCGTTCGGAGTTCGTTTTTCGAAGTTCAGCGATTAATTTAGACAAACAAGTGGTGATGTGCCAATCGGCAGTAACAGTTCTTTGATCTTCCAGAGGAGTTGTTGCTACATGACCTGCTATTTTTGGATACACTTCGAAAACGGATGACTTTTGTGGACTTTTCTTCATCTTGGAACACCCAAACAGACGACTGACTTTTTTTTCGGGTTCATATGAGGAAATCCACGATGTACACGTTTTTCGAGTTTTCTGCCTTAAAGCGGTCTAGAGTTTTCTGACACCAACTGACCTAACTTCTTTCTGTTCCTCGGTTAACAGATCAAGTATTTAGTGGGAAACTAATTTTCTTATCCCTAATTCTTCATGCAAATCTCCAACGAAGTAATATTTTTACACATTAGTAATATTTCTACTAAAACTCTAATTTTTTAAATATACCCCCAGCCTTTTCTTCACCTTATATCTGTGGATTTTATTCATTTTTAAATGGGACCATCTAGAGCCAAAACACAACCTAGGTATCAAATATCATTAAAATCGGGCAAGTGGTTATTAAGTAATGTACAAACAAACGGCGCGACAAAAAAGTTTCAAAATAATCTGAAACGCAAAGATATTGACAATTTTCCGAAATCTGACCAACGATTTTTTTTCTAATTTTTGACATGATCACCATCATAGCTCATACTACTTATAGTACATGAGTGAGCTAAAATTAGATATCAAATTACAAAAAATAATATGAAAAATACAAGAAATATAAAGAAAGATGAAACGATTTCAAAAATTTAATATCTAATCAATAAAATGGATTCATGACGGATCTGATACCTTCCTAGCCCATTAGCACACTCCAAGTGAACTCCACGCTATATATTAGCCTTGAAGCAGTTTTTTTGTAAATATCTCAGAAACAAAAGCTTTTATAAAGGTTCAACAGAAATTATTTAGAAAAATGTGTTCTACCATATTCCGAAATATGTTTCGTTAAGAAGTTAGCATATTTTACATTTTTAACCTTTTAAAAAAACTGTCATTAGCATTAATAGATTTTTACTAAAATCTAGTCAGCTCGTTAGAGTGCTGAACACTGCTTTTAACTAAAATTTCATGAAAATCGGTTCAGCGGCTTAGGAGCTATCGTGTTACGGACAGACATACAAACACACACACACACTGACATTAAATAACACATTTTCGACGTAATCTCAATCTTTTTTTTCGTCGAAAACAATATATTTTCTCTGGCAATTGCTGCGCGAGCTAGGAAAGTGAAAATGGGCGTTCAATAAAAAATATCCTACTAACTATGTTTAATACATAATAAATAAAAGTGATAATTCATTTGATATACAAAAAAAGCAATTTACACCAAAATACAATTTTCTCAAACATAAAAGCCTTTAAAAATGCAAACTTTTAAAAAACCCCTCGTAACATGCAGAGACGCTCTTTACCTCGGCTTTTAAAATTAAACTTCTCTTGAAATTTAACCTTTGCAAATGAGGATCAGTCTCCCCGGTAAGTACCTAAAACTTTTAGTTAGTTATGTAAAGCACATATCTTGCAATCAGATAAAAACCTTTGATTTATAAACTTTCAAAGGAATGTAGTAAAGAAAAAGAGTCTGGTAAGTACCACCAGGGACTAGTGGATACCTGTACAGGTCCGTAGATACCCACTTGGTCACTCGGTGGCGGTAAAATGGAGCCGTTTGTAGTCCGACACCGCTCGCAAATATCCGGTTTCGGAATCGAACTGCCCGACTACTCCGAAGTAATTTTGAACGTGCTTTTATCAAAGAACGGCTTATAAAAATCTTCGTGGTACTCGAAAAATACACGGTATTGTACTATCTACCTCCGAACAAGAACGGCTGCTCTTTAAGGCCGCATGGCCGCTCCCCTCTTTAAAATTAAAAACAAAATCTTAATTGAAAAATATTTTTTATAAAATTTTTTGTTTGTTTGTTGTTTTCCTTTCGCCACAACGCATACCTTGACTAAAGTTCAGCTCCGACACTGGCTCTGACCGCCTGCCGACACGATTAAGAACGAATCGATTAATCGGTAGCCGCTCGGCTTTCTCGGGCCGCAAGCCATCTCGTGCGCCAGTTCACAGAATATCGCGGTTCGGTCCGCTTGTTATGGGCCAGTCTGATTGATATAACATGATAATACGGTAGTTTTGTACCTTATTCATATTGTTTTGCTTTTTTAGTGTTATAACTTTCTTTGGAAGATAAAATCAAAATTAAAGAACTGGGTAGGCCCTTAAAAAATGCCTCAATCCTCCGCAGCCCATGTAAAAACCGGTCCACCATTAACAGCTAGCTTTTTAGGTTCGAGGCCTGTCAAACTACACAACAATCCTTTAATCAAGGCCAAGAAAAAATTTAGGCCTTGACCCAAACTCTTTATACTTATACACAGATATATTAATATATCCAAATATGTCAACATACAGGGACTCTAGGTAACCTTAAATGGACGACTGTTGCTGGGTCATCGGGATTTCATAAAACAAATGGTTTAAGGAAACCAGGTGACGTAGATTTTTTATTCTGATTACAGTTGGCCAGTCAGGTTCAATGACCTTTTAAATTATGTACGTAACCTGTGTAAAAGTATCAAGACCTTGCACCGGTTTTTACATTTGGGTCTTATAAGAGTGTTGAAGCATTTTTCAAGTGCATTTTTACAATTCCTCTAAAATTACAAAACAGTGTCAAGCTGTTTTGATAGCATTAGTGTTGTGTCAGCTAACTATGGCATTAATGAAGTTTTAACAAAATTTAGAAAGTGTAATAACTATTCAAAAAATAAAAAAAAACCAGCAAACTAAGTTTTAGACCCACTAAAAATCTACTTTTTGTAGAAACAGAAAAATTTTAATATCTCAAAAACTATTCACTTTTGTATAATGCATATTAGGGTTGAATTTACTACTTACCACCTCCCCAATCACGGAATGTATTGAATTACCGGTCACCCTGTATATAAGATAATTTAGAATTTTTAATGAAACGTTTGCTGAAAGTCAATTTCCAGATATGGTATGTTAGGGTGGGTAGTACCAGGTTTTTCAATTTCAGTACCACGATGAAAAGGTAGACGAAAAACTGCAGCTTGGCGCATTCTTACTCAGGTTACACATTTCAATAACCGGGAACAATGGACCATATAACATTATTTTAGCACTGTGGAATACGTAATTCGTCGCTTCTAGGGTGGCCAAAATACGAAATTCCTCAACTTGCACGATTACGATTAAAACTTTTTAAATATGGCAACGTGGCTTTTAAAGAAAATCTCCTAATTCTCAGTGTTTATTGAAAAAAAAGTTAAATAAAAAAAACACCCAACTGCTAATTTTATTTGTAAGTACTAGTCGCAGTTGAGTACAAAGTACGGGGGGGGGGAGGGGAAACTAGTACAATGGTGTTGGAATAAAATCTGAAAGCGTATGCAGAAAGAATTTTTGAAATCGCTCTATATTTGATAAAATTATGCGAATATGGTTTTTGAATAGGGTGGGGGGAATGCAGCAGGGAGGACTACAAAGTAACTACAGCAAATTAGAGGACATTTGCAATGGTTAATCAAAGGAATTTCAATAAAATCGCCCGGAAATTAGATAATTTGTATACCTTAAAGCCTACATCATGTGACAAAATGGCGTCTGAAGACCGCCATGTTGATTCCTGTTTAAAAAAATATAGCCTGTAGCACCTTCGGGATCAGTAGCAATTCAACGACACCTTTTTTGTCAATATCGGTTCAGCCGTTTAGCATCTAGAGTGACACAAACATACATATTTATTTTCATACATACAACAATCGAAATACATTACCCTTCCTTTCGCCGTGCTGCAGTTGAGTCAAAAAACGCATTTTGATGTAGTAAGCCGTTTCTAAACTACAAGGGGGTTTCGAAAAGTTTGTATTTAGGTATAGAGCCTTTATATCTTTATCAAAATTTAATTTTGGCGTGAATTAAAAGAAAGAAATTAAATTGTACCCTTTAAAGGTGCTTGTTATTCTTGTGTTGCGAACATGTTCTAATTATTTTTTTAAATCAGCAAAAAAGCTGCATTCTTGCCACGCATAACAGGGTACAAATCAGCAAAATCGGTTTAGTGGTTCTAAAAAAAATATTTTTGTTTGTTGCCAATCAGGTCTACATTTATTTCCTTTTATTCATTCATTACTACTGAACCGATTTTAATGAAATAAAAACCATCCTGGTGAATATTGATTGCTTTTTAAAGATCATTATCAAAATTTATCGCCATCTTAAAATTTAAGATGGCGGAAAGAATCATACTTGATTCTTCAAAATGGCGTGTTTATTCTTATTTTCTAAAAATGTTTTAGTTTTTATATTAATTTATAGAAATGCACTACTTTACCCCCACACAACGAGGCACAAATTATTAAAATCGGTGTGGTAGTTCTCAAAAACTATGTTTTTGTTTCAGCCATTGTTTTACAGATTTTACGATTGCATTGCCAATCCTGTCTGCATGCATTTCCTTATAATCTCATTATTACTGAACCGATCTTAGTGAAATAAAAAAATCATTAAGAATGGATCGTTTTTTAAAGATCGTCGGACAGAATCATATTTGACCCTTCAAAGTGGCAACTTTATTCTTATTTTCCAAAAATGTTTTAGTTTTTTTTAATATAAAAAAAGCACTACTTTTTTGCCGCCTAACAAAGTACAAAATACTGAAATCCGTAAAGTGGTTCTTACACAATGTGATTTTGTTTTAACCATTGTTTTACAAATTATACGGTTGCATTGCATCAGGTATGATTCTGTCCGACATCTTAAAACCCAAGATGGTGGAAAATTTTGATTACAATCCTTAAAGAGCAATAATTCTTACCATGATTTTTTTTATTTTACTGAAATCGGTTCAGTAATAACGAATTTATAAAGAAATGAATGCAAATAGGATTGGCAATGCAAACGTATAATCTGTAAAACAATGGTTGAAACAAAAATAGATTTTTTGAGAACCATCACACCGATATTACTAATTTGTACGTCGTTGAGTGGGGGAAAAGTAGTGCTTGTCTATAAATTAAAAAAAAACTAAAACATTTTCGGAAAATAAGAATAAACACGCCATTTTGAAGAATCAAGTATGATTCTGTCCGCCATCTTAAATTTTAAGATGGTCATAAACTTTGATCATGATCTTTAAAAAAAAATCAATTTTAAGTTTTTTATTTTAACAAAATCGGTTCAGTTGTAATGAATTTACAAGGAAATAAATGCAGACATGATTGGCAAGGCAATCGTATAATATGCAAAACAATGGTTGAAACAAAAATATATTTTTTTAATCATTGAACCGATTTTGCTGATTCTTACCTTGTTGTACGTGGCAAGAACGCAGCTTTTTTACTGATTTAAAAAAATAATTAAAACATGTTCGCAACACAAGAATAAATGAGCATTTTTGAAGGGTACATTTTAATTTCGTCCGCCATCTTGGATTTTGAGATGGCGGATAAAAAATATATTTAGTTAAAACTCTAAATAATTCTCTGCTAAATTCAAGTTTATTCCATTAAAATTTATTATATAGTTCAAAAGTTATAATGAAAAAAAAATTGTCCGGTTTTTTTTGCCCACCCGGTATATTCCTTTGTGAGATTACGTAAAGTTGTTATTTCCTTATTAAATGACCCCTTTATTGAGTTGTATTCTTTGTATTTTTTTATATTGTTTTTTTGATCTCATATTTTGGTTTATTTACTAGGATTCATATATTTTAAAATGTAATATAATTAAGAAATTAATAAAAAATGAAGACGTAATTAAAACATAAAAAATAAAAATATATAGATTTTTTTAAATTTTAGGTGTAATGCTTTTACGTAAAATTTCATAAATTGAATAAAAAGAGATCTTAAGAAGAATAATAGGAACACTGTAATTTAATATAAAGTGACGGATAAAACTGAATTTGACAGTTCGAGGCTCGCAAGAAGGAGTCAGCTTTTTTTCAGTTATACATGTAAACTCCCCAAACCAAAACACATAACTTGGGACATCCTGTATCTCGTGTCCCATTTTCGATGGGATTAAATGGGAAACTCGGTTGTTATGAAAGATATCGATTTTCTAATTGAATCTTAACTTGCTCTTTTTTTGAGCCCTTAAAAATTATTTTTGCTATACCCCGTGGTTTCGCTAATACAGGGACTTTTTGAAAGAATTGCATTTTTAATAATTCCTTGTATCTCGCTTATTTTGCAAGATTTTTTTATTCTGTAAAAACCTTTTGTGGCAACTTTTTTAGGGCAAAATAATGACGTTGTCAATTTTTTTAAATATTATTGAGTTTTTGAGATATGGTATTTATCATAAAAAAAAATAAATACGGACCTGCATTTTTTTATTACTATTTTGATTCGTTTCATGCTATTATTATCTCAAAATGATAAAACTTTAATATATTTTTGATTTAAGGTTAAAGAAATATTTAATATTAAAAAAAATATGGAAATTTTCAACGTAAATATAAATTTAAAATAGCAAGACACACTAGTTAAACGATTTTTAGTTTATTTGTTTTAAAAACGTTAATAAAAAGATTTATGAATAAAGTAAAAAACGTTAAAAAGTTACAAAAATAATATCATAGTAATTATTTGATGCTAGCACATCAACTCATGAAATTTACTTCAACATGAAAAAACAAAAACGTGGAATTAACATTGTCATTTTTGTAAATGCTTACTCAAAACTATTCTAAAATGGCTAGAAATCGACCATATCCAGATTTTTTAAAATATGATGTACCGGGTGGGCCAAAATAAACCGAACATTTTTTTTTCGTTTTAACTTTTGAACTTTACAATCGATTTTAATGGAATAAACTGCATTTGGCAGAGAATCAATCATAGTTTTGAATAAATGAAATTTTTTTGTCCGCCATTTCAAAATTCAAGATGGCGGACGAAATAAAATTGTACCCTTTAAAGATGCTTGTTTATTCTTGTGTTGCGAACATGTTTTACTAATTTTTTTACCCCATTAAAGAAGCACCATTCTTGCCACGCCCAACATGGTATGAATCAGCAAAATCGGTTCAGTGGTTCTAAAAAAAATATTTTTGTTTCAACCATTGTTTTGCATATTATACGATTGCCTTGCCAATCATGTCTGCATTTATTTGCTTATAAATTCATTACTACTGAACCGATTTTAATGAAATTAAAAACATCCTGGTGAGAATTGATTGCTTTTTAAAGATCATGATCAAAGTTTATTATTATCTTAAAATTTAAGATGGCGGACAGAATCATACTTGATTCTTTAAAATGGCATGTTTATTCATAGTTTCCGCTTATATTTAAGTTTTTTTTCATTTATAGAAAAGCGCTACTTTTCCCCCACACAACGAGGTGCAAATTAGTAAAATCGGTGTGGTGGTTCTCAAAAAAATGTATTTTTGTTTCAGCCATTGTTTTACAGATTATACGATTGCATTGCCAATCCTGTCTGCATTATTTCCTTATAAATTCGTTAACCATTTTTTGAAAATAAAAATAAACGTGCCCCTTTGAAGGGTCAAGTATGATTATTTCCGACATCCTAACTTCTAAGGTGGCGGCAAATTTCGTTTAAAAACTTTAAAGAACAATCAATTCTTACCATAATTTTTTTTATTTCACTAAGATCGGTTAAGTAATAATGAGTTTATAAAGAAATTAATGCAGACAGGATTGAGGAAAACAATGGATGAAACAAAAATAGATTTTTTGAGATCCACCAAATCGAATTTACTACTTTATACCTTGTTGTGCCGGAGAAAAGTAGTGTTTTTTTACTATTTAAAAAAATATAAAACATTTTCATAAAATAAGACTAAACACGCCATTTTGAAGAATCAATTATGATTCTGTCCACCATCTTAAATTTTAAGATAATAATAAATTTTGATCATGATCCGTTAAAAGCAATCAATTCTCACCAAGTTCAGTGGTAATGAATTTATAAGAAAATAAATGCAGACATGATTGGCAAGGCAATCGTATAATATTCAAAACAATGGTTAAAATAAGAATATATTTTATTAGAACCACCGAACCGATTTTGCTGATTCATACCTTGTTGTGCGTGGCAAGAATGGCGCTTTTTTAGTGATGTAAAAAAATTAGTAAAACATGTTCGCAACACAAGAATAAACAAGCCTATTTAAAGGATACAATTTATATCGAATTAAGAAACATAAAATATTCCAAGAGGAAGAGGAACTTATTTATTTAGTAAAGCAAAATGTTATGTAAACAAAATTGTTTGTTTCACAACATAAAATGGAAGTACGAAATCTAGGAAAACAAAATCTATCCAGGTTTGAATTTTTAAAAGGTAAACATTCGAACAGAAAACAAGATTACATAATATGGAGCAAAATGTAAAATCTATTACTTGTAAATCAATTTGACAATCATGAAAATAAATCTTTCAATGTCACATTATAAAGAGTGAAGTTTTTCGTGAAATTAAAAATAAAGATTTTTCTCCTCTTATTAATTAAATGTTTCTTAATTTGATCCTGTACATCTAATCAAAGATTTTATTATGGTGATCTTAATTTTTTTACAAGCAAAAATTTTTTTAAAGAGTTAGTTTTTTTCGTAAAATTAAAAATAAAGGATTTTTTCCTCTTGTCAACTTCATCCGGGGACACACTGTATAAGGGATTATTAAAAATGTATTGTTTTCAAGAACTCCCTGTATTAGCGAAACTACGGGGTATAGCAAAAATCTGATTACACCATTTTTCAGGGCTCAAAAAAAGAACACGGTAAGGTTCAATCAGAAAATCGATATCTTTAATAATATCCGAGTGTCCCATTTAATCCCATCGAAAATGGGATACGCTGTACATACGACTATAAGATTACATACCTACGTCAAAATAAGCGAAGTTTCGATGAATCTATTTTTTCGCATAAAGAGTTAAATTTTGAGCTATCCTCTACACCAATAATGAACAAGAAGTCCAGCAATTTTGCAAGGAATTTAGAGGCTTTAGAAATTACCAAATTATAAAAATATAAAAATCAGAAATTTGATGTAATAAAAGTTTTAAATTGATTTTCTGTAGGTCTAATTCAAGTAACAATAGTACAAATATGAAATAGTCCTTTAAAATTTAAAACCCACCTGAACTTAAATAAATTTTACTACGTTTAATAATAATATAAGTAAACAATGCAATGGTTATGGTTGGTTTATGTCAAACGGTAAGAAAGCATTAAAACGATTTTAACAGGAATTTTTTAAAAAATTTAAATTGTTCTTTAAATTTTAAAATTCAATTGTTTGTTACACTTTTCGTTTTCAAATTATTCAACAATAAGAAATAGGTTAAGCGTTCAAGTGTTTTGCATTGTTTTTCGAACGAATTTAATTAACTACACCACAGTCGACATAGTTTGCCCATCGACCGGTGCACATAACGGTATTTTATGATAAAATATTAGCGTACAAAAACGATTTTTTGTTGGTTTATAGATAAAAGTAAGGAGAATCAAAAAACGTGTCCGTTTTTCGCTTTTAATATAAGAATCGTGTACACGATGCCACCGAATTTCAATAACTTTATAGACCTATTCCTTTACTTAAAATAAAAAGTTTCTGAATTTTTTTATTAAAGTGATCATTTTTATTTTTCTTATGGAGACAAGTATGTGGAATATATTTATAAAAAGTACCCTTAGACCCTTAAAAACAGGGTAACAAACAGTGGCGGCTGGGACATTAGAAATTGGGGAAGGGGGGGGGGGGGTCAGAAATTTAAATTGCATGAAACATGAGATAAAAAAACTTACCGAAACAATTTTATTTTAGTATTTTCCAAACAAGCAGCTACTTGGTGTAGTTTTTAGTTTATTTGTTTATAGATAAAGTCCATTCGCCTTTCTTTTTTATGGCCCGCAACTTCTAAAATCCCACAGAATTTTAAAATAGTCTATTAACCTTCTAAGTTTATGTCTAATTTTTGTCACATTTTCATTGTTCAGTAATGTTTTAGCTATAGGCACTATTCAATTGGCACCTAATATCAGTATTGCCTAGCATAGAAAATTATTTAAGTTAATACCACTTACTTTGTGTCTTTTTAACTTTTTTTTTATGGAACACCCCTCGGCATTACTTACTCTAAAATTTGGGTTCATTTTTAGGTCTGGTCTATGTGGCCTAAAGATTTTATTTGTAATCGAAGTTCATATGTCAACGTATTTAAATTGGCACAGTTAATTATGTAATCAACGGTATTTATTTCCATTTTATAAACAAACGATAACGAAAACAAACAATGACACGCGACCGACAAGGCTTTTTACTACTGACAAACCCCAAATCAAAACAAGTTCATACGCCTTCACTAAGGATAGAACCGGCAACACTAAAAAGGGCAACGAACGTTTCCGCACAATGATGATGGCCGACGATAACAAAAACAAACATTCCTCCCACCCCGCGCGAGAACAGGTGAAATTGAAACAGTTTTTTGTAAATATCTCCGAAATGAAAGCTCCTACAAAGTTTTTGTTTATAACACAAATTTTTAACAAAAATGTGCGCTACCTTATTCCGAAAACCGCATATTCATGCGACGCTCCGTTAAAAAGTTAGCATTTTTTAAACTTTTTAAATCTAATCAGCTCGTTACAGTATCGAATCTGAGGGCACGGCAGTGCCTCGCCAAGTTCGCGCTGCTGTAACATCTTTTCTTGAAACATACTATTTTAAGTTTAAATTTCATGCAAATCGGTTTAGCGGTTTAGGAGCTATCGTGTTACGGACAGATATATACACACACACACACACACACACACACACCTAGACAGACATCACGATGATATTGCTAGGGTAGGTCAAACTACACCCAAATAACACATTTTCGGCGTTAAAAAATAATTAATTAAAGCATATATTTTTGTATATTAATTTGTAAAAACTGGTTCCGGAACGTTCCGGTTGGGATTTTGGATGATAATGATAATGGAAAATTACATTGCGACTTTTTTTATTTTCTTTTCTAGGAACATAAAAAATATACTTTTTTTTTTCTCATTTGATAACCGTGACTCTTTCGCCGACACTAAGGCCGCCATTTCGGAACGCCTAATTGCACGGGTCATCGGCCACCTTTGGAACCCCAGGACGGGTATTTTTTTTTATCCGGTCCTTTTGTCCCTTAGAATGGCCTACCGACTGAAGAAGTGTGTAACAAAGTCCGCCTTCACGAGATATCCGATCTCATCCGGCCTGGTTACCGGCGTGAATGAAGGGGTAGGACAATATTACATTTTACACTCCCCAGGAATCCTACAAATGTATGCCGCACCCGACCTCGGCAACCGACGGGGATCGAACCCGCCACTGTAGCAAGCGAGATTCCTTAACTCACTTGTGTTCAATGCGCGAACGCACTGAGCCACCACGGCTACACAAAAAATATACTTATTTTTTAATTATTTTTGTAGGAAATATAACGTTTGCTATGTATATATCTTGTTAACAAAAAATTATCTTATTTGCATAATTTCAAAACTGAGCTTTAAAAATGTTAAATGAGCTATTTTAACAAAAACTCCTTCCTTATTAACCGATTTATGCAAAAATAGATTTTTGCTGAACATGACATAAATATGGCCAGCTTTCAGTAAAAAATACCGCTATGTGCGATGCAGAAGGCATGGTAGGGAAAAAATTAGTAAGAGCATGGAAACTAATAAAAATTAAAGAAAAGCTTTCGCAGCCAATTGGAAAATTAAATTAGGCTCGATTAACTTATCAAAAAAAAATTGAGAATAAAGGTATAGGCAATAAAAAGATCTACAACTTTTGTTTAAATTCTTTTTTTACATTATCCAAAATTTTGCGAGAAAATAAAATCGGTTTTTGCATTTTATTTTGTTTTACAAAATTCTGTCCTTAGCAGATTTTTTAAATCAGGATATTGATTTTTACATTTTATTTTGATTTGAAACCTAAAATAAGGCCCCACTTTTGGTCCGTAGGGTACCCGGAGATCAGAGTAGCAACAAGGTAACCACTAGGCCTGTCGTAAGAGGCGACTAAAGGGTAAATGAGTAGTCTGGTAACGGACTAGCTTTGACCAGTATGTTAACCAAAAAAATGAAAACTGGTAACTTTTGGGATCATACCAGATAACATCTTTGGTAAAGGAGGTGGGTGAATCTGGTGAAAATGGATTTGGTGACCTGGCCATTTAGGAAATCACCACATGGGGGTACATGGAGTGCCTATTTGGCACTAACAGCTGGTGCGGGCACATTGTGGCTCTCTATACCCTGTCGATTATGTCAAAAGGTTTATGACCCACTAGTTGTCTAAGGCTACAACTATGGCATTATGTGGTATATCATGATGACTAAGTTTTTGGCCTAAAATATAATTTAAACTCTACTGAAAGGCGTACCTACGTGCTAGGTTAGGTCATATAAGGGTGCTAACCGCCACTACCGTATATTCATACATTCATTAAAGGCCCCATTTTCACCTGAGAAAGTTCTGGAAGCTTTTTTTTTATAACATATGTATTTTTTTTTTGTTAAAACGCTTTTTCTTGAGACAGGTAGTGTAAAAAAATTAACATCACTATGGAAATATTTGCCATGAAACAGATTTCAGTCTAAAAGATTGCAAAATTAAATGATTATAATATAATTAAGCTATTTTTGATTTTCACCATATCAATTTTTCATATTTCCTATTATAGTTTTAAAGTCAAAATAAAATGTAAGTATAAATAAATTGATTAAATATAGAATTAAAACGTGTTAAGGACAAGAAATGTTCAACAATTTTCAAACTAAACAAATAAAAATAAAAAACGGTTTTTTCGACTTTTCTCGGAAAACTTTAGGTTATGTAAAGAAATACCTTTTTCAGTAGGACGTCTAGTATCGCTGAAACCCGTGAAAAATTACCCCTAAAAGTTCATCTCATTTGACCCTAATAACTTGGATTGAGTCTGATTAATCTTTCCTGTTAGCTGCAATACAGGGTGTCCCAGATAAAAGCAACTACATAAAGATTTCGGAAACGCTAAGAGATACGAGTTTGTTTAAATGAGAAAAAAGTTGCGCTGTTCTGAGCCCAATCAGGTGCTGTAGCAATATTAAAGATATCTACAGGGGTTATTAAAATATCGAGCAAAAACTAAAAATTGTGTTTTTTAAAAAACTGAAATATCGCCGCCATCTTGCAAACAAATTTAATGAAATTTGGTAGTTTTGTATAAGCAACTACGGCCAATCGAATGACGTTAACAAATTTTTTCTAGGACTTCTAGTTTTTTTGAAACCATAGCCAACTTTGTTATTTTTTATGACCGTAATATTGAATTTATACGTCAATAAATAGAGCGTTAAAAGCTGTTTTTTACTTGGTTGACTGTGAAACAAAGGCCGTAGTTGCGTTTGTTGTCACACCTACATATTATCTCTCAAAACTTTGTCATTTATTTGATTTATCTGTTGAAGTCTTAAAGTTTCTAAATTACTTAAGAATTTTTTTGAGTCCCATTATCAATCAAATTTAACATGGAAGGGTTTCCAAATCAGGAGAAAGTAGATATGTATGAATGTTATATTTTGTGTAATAAGAATGCTGGACGAGCTCGAGATATGTACTTTCAGAGATATCCAGAAAGGCGACAACCAGGTTTGTCAATCTTCAGAATACTTAGAAATAATTTAATTGAATATGGTTCCTTTAAAAAACAAAATCGTAATCGACAACCTGATGAAAATATTGAACCTCTGGTTTTACAAAATGTCGTTGACAATCGTCGCATCTCCCTTCCTGAACTGGAAAATAATGTTGAAGTACCCACACAACTGCACAAAGAATTCTTAAAAATTTTAAGTATCATCCATATGCAACACATATTAGTCAAGCACTTCAAGATGGTGACTTAGATAGAAGAACCTTGTTTTCCAATTTTATAAATATTTTTTTAAACTTGCTTAGTTACATAAAATTAAAATCCATATATCTCTTAAATTTTCTCACATTAAACCCCTTTAGAGATAATACCATCCGATGAACATTTCCCATTATAATTTTAGGGGTTGGTTTCACCCTGGGCAAGGGGTGAGAGGTTTAAAATTTTTAATGCATTTATTTTTCATATAGTGACAGATGAGAGCGGAATTTTTTTCTTGATCGTCCCTTACCGCCTAAAACTTCTTTATTTAAATTTTTCTGAAACACCTTGTATATTGCAAAACTGTTTTATTTAAATTCCTTCTTGCAAAAACTAAAAAAAATATATACCGTTACTTCATTGTTATAAAATTTGTTGAAACAATTTTCGTTAAAAACATACAGTATGACTACAAATCTTAAAATCGTTAAAATCTGAATCACCCTATATAAGAGGTAGGTAATATTGCAAATACTAAATGCTTTTAAATATTTTATGTTATTTTAAAGCTAAAAAAATTAAGCATGAAAGAGGGTTAATGTTGCTCAGGGGTTGTCCATCTAGATCTTCAAAACGTTCCACTGTGGGTCATAAAAAATAACAAAGTTGGCTATGGTTTCAAAAAAACTAGAGGGCCTACAAAAAAATTTCATTCAATTGGCCGTAGTTGCTTATACAAAACTACCAAATTTCATTAAATTTGTTTGCAAGATGGCGGCTTATTTTCAATTTTTCAAAAAACACAATTTTTAGTTTTTGCTCAATATTTTAAAAACCCCTTAGATATTTTTAATTTTGATACGGCATCTGAATGGGCTTAAAATAGCGCAACTTTTTTCTGATTTAAACAAATTCGTATCTCTTACCGTTTCCGAAATCCCCATGTAGTTACTTTTATTTGAAAAACCCTGTATATTTTCTTTATTTTCCAATAGGTTTCATGCGGTTACTAATTTTTCTCCTTTTTTCCTTTTTAAAAGGTAAATATGGTCTACTTTGGAAATAAGAGCCTCAAATTTTAGTATTATTTAGCTCCGCAGATGCGAAAAAACACAGTCTTAGCTTAGTTAAGATTAGAAAAAACGTCATTAAGCTATTTTTGGTGTGTAAACTTTCATAAGACCCATCTGAGCGAGCGAAACAAAATAAAAAAACCATTTAAATCAAAGGAGCTATTGTAAACACAATTTAACTTAGAGTTATAATAACTTTCCCATAAATACACATTACATACAAATATAAAATACCTGATGAATTTATGACAAATTGTGTAAATATCTATATCTACACAAATATGCACTTTTTCACGAAGCAGGCAAATATTTGGTATAATCTTTATCGAATTTGTTTCCTGCAAATTTTTAAGTCAGCTGTTTGTAGGTATGTTTACACGTTGCCTTTTAAAGTTTAAAGTCTTATTTAGTTACGTATGTTTTATTATTACATTTAAAACAACTAGACTTATACGCACCAGTATTTACTAAGATCTTAAAACTTAGCGCTAAAACCAGGTTCTAATTACTAATTCTATAGGCTTGACCTCGACCGGTTTAAGTGTATTTTTTTAATACTTACAAGCAGTGGCGTATATAGGGGAGGGGCCGGAAGGCTCGGGGCCCACCAGAAGCTAAGTTCTTTTTAGATGTTTTCCACATATTTCATAAATACAAACATTAAATAGCATAAAAACTGCCACCGCAAAACATTTTTCTAAATACGCCACTGTTTACAGGTCAAACGACTGCAAAGATTTGGTTCATGGCGACGGGCAATAGCAAAGTAAACGTTTCTCGGTCAGTTTGATCACAAAATAATTCAAATTAACTTTAGAAATAAAGAAAAACCAAATAATTTTTTTTTTATCTCAAATAGGGTATTTGACAAATTTTAGATAAGAGTTTAGAATGATACATAGATCCCTAATTTGCTATGCAAAATTGTTAAAATAGTATATTTTATCATGAAACACAATTAAAATTAAGTTTTCTAATTTCCGATTTGAATTTGCCGCTAAAACGCTCATTTCTAGCATGGCGTTGCAATGACGTCACAGCGCAGTAAACTGGTGGACAGATACACGGCACTCAAGTGTTTGTTTGCTTTTGGTCTGTGTTTTTACTGTTTTTTATGTAAAAAAATGTCCTATAAGTGGTGTGTAGTGCCTTAGTGTTCGAATACTAGCATAAAAACACCTGAAAAACTATTTATTCATGTGCCTACAGCAGTAAAATAACGGAAAATGTGGCTAGAACTTGTTCGAAGAGACCCAAGGGCCTTATCTAATACATCTTCACTTTACATTTTTGAAGATCACTTTGATGTGAGTATAACTAAATTGTTTCTATTAATTTTTCTTACGTTGTCTATAATATATATAACTAAATGACGATGAAATTTTTGAGGTTATGTTTATTACAAGGGGTGAACAACTATAATTTTTAGGCGGTGCTAGGCAGTTATTAGGCAGGACTTGGGAGTACCTCTAAATGCAGGATTAGGCAGTGCTCATGCAGGCTAAATATAGGACTGAATAGTGCATATGCAAGACTATGCAGTGCATCAGCAGGACTAGGCAGTATCTACGTAGGACTATGCAGTGTTACCTATGCAGTACTTGCATTGATGGTCGTTGTATACTTTTTGCCTACCTGTCCCTCCGTCGGTTTATTACATGATTTTTACTTTTGTTTTTTTTAGATACTATTGTGAGTGGCATATTAAACAAAAAAGCAAAACATATAACTTAACCTCAAAATCTAAATGAGTAAAAGTAGGCGAAGAATATTGTAAAAAAATTTTCAGTTATATACAAAACAACTCATCAAATACTTACATCAACATTTTAAACAAGACGCTAGCCCTACCAAGTCCACTTCCAATCCCTGACTTCGCATGCGTAGATCTACCAATATTATTTACCTCATGTAATAGAATAGATGTACAGGGTGATTTTCACTTGAATGATTCTAACCACATGAAAATAGAAAGTTTCAAAAACCTAACCTAACGAAACCTAATCAGATCTAACCGAACCGAACCAAAGCAAACTAAACCAATATTTAAAAAAAAAAAAAACTTTCCTGACTTCCTACCCGGGATCCTAGAGGATGTGAATCCGAACCGGACCGTACCGAACCGAACCTATCCAAACCTAACCCTACCCAACTAAACCTAATTAGCAGTACGTGTTGTAGTTTAGTTTGGTTAGGTTAGGTTTGGTTCAGTTTAGTTAGGTTCGGTTTGGTTCGGTTCGGATTCACATCCTCTAGGATCCCGGGCAGGAAGTCAGGAAAGTTTTTTTTTTGAAAAAAATTATTGGTTCAGTTTACTTTGGTTCGGTTCGGTTAGATTTGATTAGGTTTTGTTAGGTTAGGTTTTTGAAACTTTCTATTTTCATGTGGTTAGAATCATTCAAGTGAAAATCACCCTTTATTCATCTATTCTAATACATGAGGTAAATAATATTGGTAGATCTGCGCATGCGAAGTCAGGGATTGAAAGTGGACTTGGTAGCGCTAGCGTCTTGTACATATTTTAACGTTTCTAAATTCCGCAGAACAAAAATCACTGTTGTTGGCAAAGAAGCCTGCTATCGGCTTTGGAGAATCCGTTTTCCATTGAAAATGTTTTTTATAAGCAAAACACAAAATAAAATCTAATTTCGGACGATAATTCGCACTTTAAACCAAAGCAAACATTACCATCAATAAGAAAATAACAAAGAAAATAGGTTTGTTCGAGGCGTTTACTGTTTTGTGACACGTGGCTAATTGTTTTAATTCAATGAATTTATTTAATTAAAAGAACCATGAATTTGAGAAAAAATTAAACAAAAAAGTTTGTTTTAAGCATTTCCAAGACCTAAAGAGATATCTAAAAATAAATATATATTTATTTTTTACTATAGGCAAATACCCTATTATAGGACCACGGTCTAAAGTTCGAATTATTTCGATAATTCATGATCGTTAAAAAAATTATATAAGTACTTAAATTTCAAAGCTAAATAATACACATAAATAACTTAAAACTATCCCCGTAGATGCATTACCTTCTTAAATACGTAACAATATTTAAATATTGTAAAAAGCGCAAGATATAGTAGAATCCTTTTTCAGTCAAACTACCAAAACATGTGAAAATCGGTTTAATCATCGCTGAGTTGTCAAAATAATTAACATGTAAAATATAGAAAACAGATGAGCCTGACTCACACCTTGTTTGTGGACTGGTGAAGTTGCCTTTTATTTCGGTTCCGAACCGACACCGTGGAGACGGTGATAGCATGGTTTGGTTAAACTGTGACGAAATGTTTTTCTTCCTTATAGACCGGTGGACGTTTTCGTCCCGTCATAAACTTAATTTCCTTAGTTCGCTGTCATTTCACTCGTAGAATGAAAAATAAGTTTCACCTAATTTTTTCATTCTTTTTGTTTTACTTTGTATCTTATAGTTTGATCTACCTTGAGTCAGGCAAGCCACGCTAAGGATGGAAATGCCTTCTTCCGAAACACCGGTGTCCGTGGTTGACTATACCCTTATGAAGTTGCCTTTTATACTTTGTTAACTCATTGTTTTCGGTTCCGAACCGACACCGTGAAGACGGTGATAGCATGGTCTGGTTAAACTGTGACGAAATGTCTTTCTTCTTTATAGACCCGTGGACGTTTTCGTCCCGCCATGGACTTCCTTGGTTCGCTGTCGTTTCACTCGTATAATAAAAAATAGGTTTCACCTATTTTTTTCATTCTTTTTGATTTATCTTCTCGTGATTTGGATGAGTTGAGTGAGTTTGGACGCGAGGAGCCTATGGACACTCGTTTTTTATGCGGTATTCGGCGGATATTTTTGATGGCTCTCATATCAGTTTATGGGTTAAAATCATCGAGATGGAAAATTTCATTTTGCAAATTATTAAAAGTTTGACATTGCTTTACAAAATATATTTTACGCTTAAATGTTGGGTCAACTCTCCATTTATTAATTTATAACCGGAGAAGCATGCAACGGTATATTTGTCAAATTATCGACAAAAATAATAGACTACGCTCAAAAAAATGTAACTTGAGAAACATTTGTTTAAACTTTAAAAATAATACTAAACTTTCATTAAATGTACTTTAATTTAATTAATTTAGCCAAACTTGATATATAATATGGATTGTAGTAATTAGTAAGAGAAATTACCCAGTGTGTTTAGATGTAATTTTTGGAGTAAATTTTTGTTGCTAATTTTAAAAACACAATTTGGTCTCAAAAATTTATTCAAGGTTCGAAGTTTTAAACTATTTATTTCATTTATTTATATATTTCGTTTTAATTGCACATTATTTGAATGTTTATGTAATTTCCAAAATATGCAATGTTTTTTTTAACCGTATATTTATTAGCGTTCCCTAAGGTAAAATGGGGTATTACCGGCTCATGCTAAATCGTGGGGTAATGCCGGCTCAAAAAGGTACATCAACTTGGCGGCTGATTTATTCATATTTGGCGCGAAAAATATTTATAACCGTAGCCAGTCTATTATTGGACTATTATTTGCCAATCAAATTATGGCATAAAAGTGGGGATGTCGGCAAGCGTCAGTGTAGGCGGCAGTCTGGAAGTTTCCTCTAAAGAAAAAGGTGTGTTTTCAGGCTAATTTGCTCTTTTTTTGGTAAGGGATTTGACTTCATACCTTAAGGTATTCTGAGCAAAAACTTTTAGAATTTAAATTTTTTTATATTTTTTTTAATTTAGGTTAATTCATATATGTCTGTTTACGATAAATTTCACAATTTATAAAAAAAAAATTTTAGGAAAAGTGCTGAAAATCGCAAATATAAAATAGGCCGGTAATAGACCAATATTTGGAAGTCCGATCTAATTGCGGCTTATTGAGCCGGAAATGCAAAAACTCGCACTTATTTTAAATCACATTTATTTTATTTTTAAGAAAGAAAAAAAAACTTTGTTTTGGAACTTTTATCCAATATACCTTAAAAAATATGTTAAACTATTTCCGGCCCACAAAATTTTTGACAGAAATATTAAAATACACCCTTTTTATTACCTAATTAAAAAGAGTTATTACAAAAAAAAAGGGTCAAAGCAAAGTCTTCTTAATGGAACCAGTTTTTTAATAACTCCTAGATTTAAGACCCTTTTAAAATACTTTTGATTTTTTTTTATTTATTAAAGGTCTATTAAATGTATTTTTACTATTTAATAATATATATTTTGTAGACAATTGGTAAAAAAGGCAAAATTAAAATAGGCCGGTAATGGATTAATATTTTGGACCTCGATCTAACTACGGCTTATTGAGCCGGAAAATTATTGTTATTGTTTAATTTATAATTTTTTATTATCTCTTTAAAAGACAAAAAAATTTTTTTCCAATTTTTATGATAAAGCCTTCATAAGTATAAAAATCTTTTTCCGGCCCACAAATTCCTTGACAGATATGCAGAAAATCTTATCTTTTATTACCCAATTAGAATGATATTTTACAAAAAAAAAACAGTTATAGACAAGTTTTTTTATGGATAGCAGTTTTTTAATAACTCGTAGATTTTGGACTGATTGGTTATGTTTTTGATGTCGGTTTATTTAATAAGGTCGATTGAACGTATTTTTGAGATTTTATAACATATACTTTGTATTCAAATGTTAAAAAAGGCAAAAAATAAAATAGGTCGGTTTTAGATTAATATTTTGGACCTCGAACTAATTACGGCTTATAGATTTGGAATTAAAAAATTTGTTATTATTGTTTAATATATAAATACATACTTATATTTTTAAATTGCCTAACAAAAAACAAAAACTCTTATTTGTCAATTTTTCTGAAGAACACTTCAAAAAATATAAAAACTTTTTCCGATGTAAGCCTTTTTAGTTGAATTAAAAAAATCTGCCTCTTATAACATTCTGTTTTAAACAGGGTTAAAAAAATGCTACTTATTTTATTATAACTTTTTCAAGGCGCTTTTATTTTTAAAAAAATAATCATATAATTAAAATATGCTCACATATATGCACACACGTTATCGGATAACAAAAGATAAAAGTAACACTTTTTATCCTGAGGAAAAAAGTTTGTAGCCCAAACAGAGGGAAAGGCTAAAATTTGTCGAGCAATAAAAATAAACTTTAATTACGAGGTTTGTACTGTATTTTTTGCATTTTTATCCCGGGAGTAAAAATTGGCACATTTGTTTCAACAATGCGGTATAAAAATTGCACTTTTTACCCCTAAAGTGCGAAATACTATAATAAATACCAGGGGATAAAAGTGTCACTGTTTATGCCCAGGCGAAAAGTTTATACAGTTCGTCGATGGATAAAAAGACACTTTTATCACGAGGTTATTAATCAAGTTTTTTTAAATATTTTTTAAGTTTTAGAATCTTTATGATTTTTTACTTTTTATCATTTTTATTTTTTCCCGATGTTTACTTTTTTCCCGACTTTTATACTTTTTATATCGGTTTTTTACTTTTTATCTCAATTTTTAGTTTTTATCCCAAGTTTTACTTTTTATCCCGACTTTTTAAATTTTTATCCCGTTTTTTTACTTTTTATCCCGATTTTCAGTTTTTATCCCAATTTTTACTTTTTATCCCGATTTTTACTTTTTATCCCAATTGTTACATTTTATCCCAATTTTTTCTTTGTATCCCGATTTTTTTAATTTTTATCCGGTTTTTTGTATCACATTTTTTACTTTTTATCCCAATTTTTACTTTTTATCCCGATTTTTACTTTTCATCCCAATTGTTACTTTTTATCCCGATTTTTACTTTTTATTCCGACTTTATTACTTTTTATCGCGGTTTGTTACTTTTCATCTCAATTTTTACTTTTCTCAAAATAAAAAAGTTGCACATTTTATGTACTAATTTTTTATTTTAGTTTTTTAAGTTTTTGCTCAGTTTTAAAAATAAACAATTTGTCCAACTTATTTATTTTAGTTATTTTTTATAATCAAACACAACGTTTGATAATAAGCCGGTAATAGATCGCACTTAGGCCGGCGTTAGATTAAGGCTTTTTTTAATAGGGCGGCAATAGAAAAAAAATGACTTTTTAAAAAAATTATTTTTTTTTGGTACAAATTAAAAAAATATATATTTTTTTTGTTGAAATTGACAGACAACTCTACCCTTTACGCCATTTAATGATACATTTGACCAAAGTATGAACCCTTAACACGAATCCAAGCGGGTAAAGTGAAAATTTCCTTAACTAAGCCGGTAATAGGCAAAGTTACCTTAAATGGATATTTTGTGCCCAAAGCAATAAGTGATTATTTTGCACTTTTATTAAAGTAACACATCTTTCTAAATCAAGTTTTCAAAAACTAAAAAAATAAATAAATTTTCAAAAATTAAAAAGAAAATACATTAAATATATTTTTAAAATTCGAAAAAATTTCCAAAAATTTTGATATTTTTATAAATTAACACACAGTCGAACCTCTCTAACTCGAACCTTTTTAGTGGTCCCTGCACTTTTTTAATGTATTTTAACCTGTTTAACTCGAATATCGAACTCTCCATAACTCTGTTTTGGTTGTCCCTTTAAGTTCGAGTTAGAGAGGTTCGACAGTATTTTGTTTTTAAAGCTGATCCGGTATGTATGGCAAAATTGAATTCCTATATTAATTACAAACTTAAAAGTAAAATTAAATAAACGCTTGTGATAAAAATAAGGCTTATTTACGTTCGTCATATCCCAGAACGTTCCCCAAATTACCGGTGCCCAAATGACGTTTTCGCCTTTAATAATTTTTATTGTTTGTGCTACAATGTCTAACAAAATATTCTTAAGATTTTATTGTAGCTGTCTCGAGTGTTTTATTATAACATTGACAAAAATATATAGTCTTATTTCAAACACATTCTACAACCGCATTCCCCGAATGATGCTGAATTGATACGGTACTTATATATCAAAATAAAATGTGCTTACCGCTTTAATTTACTATTTAATCGCAATAATCAACAAGCGTTGAGAACCTTTGCGAAGTTGCAATGGAAAGACCTAGTGCTTCACCATCTGATACTTTCAATAAAAAATATTTTAATATTTGATGTGCCTGTTCCCCAAATGATGACTGTCTCGTCGGACAACTTTCTTCTTTTTTTAATGTTAGAAATTATAAACCTTAGTAATTCTAATTATTAGAGCCTAAAATATAGATTTTTTAATTTAATTTATTTTTAATATGTTTCGTGCCCATTTGAAGTTTCCTTAATAAGTTATGAATGCATTGTGATTTTTCGGGTATAAAGAGAACAAAATTAAATCAGGGACGTATTTAATTAAAATGATTGTAAAATGTGGAGATGAGTTTAAGGTATAACAATCTGAAAATAATGAGAAAACTGTAATTTACTACAGCTTTAACTAAGAAAATCCTCTCCAACTCAAATTCTCCACCTCCATGATCCATAGATCGCATACGAGCCGTTTAGTGTGGATTAAAAACAAAGTTTTTTTTAATCGTTTTCAAAATTTTACGATTTTCACGTGCCTGATCTAATATTTTAACAGTAGATATGTTAATAATACATTAAATTATAGTTTAAAAATAGAAATGCGACAAACCCAAGTCAAAAACAAGTCACTAAAGCTCAAATTTGTTGGTTATGTTATTTTCCTGTCAAGTTCATTAATCAGTGTACAATATATAAACAAACACGTGTGACGATCACCCCCAGGATATGATTTGTATTTTTGTTTTGACGCTTATAAATTAACGAGGGCCGAAGGTATGTCTCCCCCGAAACAATGCTGGAGTATAGAGGACCGATATTTCTCTACTATCATTTAGGCCATTTTGAATTAAATAATATTTCCTAAAAATATGTCATACATACAGTGCCTCTAGAAAATATGTCCCTAGTTTAGTCTATTTAGTAATTGTTTTTTATATACCTATTTTTAAAAGTACCCAATAAAAACTACCTTAGATGTCTTAAACGCATTTTAATTGAATTTTAAACGTTACAAAGTATAAAAAAAGAAATTTCAACCAATATTGAAATTGGGAAATTTTAAATTAAAATCGTAATATTATCTTCTGTACTGCGAAAGGGGCAAAATATTTTTGACACAATCATTGGTACAAAACTTTTGTCTGTGTTTTCAGAAAAAAATTGTTTATTACATAACAAGAGGAGAGAACAAATTTTACACAAGCGTGAATTGTGTGAACGAGGCGCTAGCCGAATGAAACAACACGCGAGTGTAAGAAAGTTACTTTCTATCGAGTTGTGTACGCTATTTTTCTACGAACACTGTTGAACTTTACTAATTTTTGCAGAAATTGGTTTTCAATTTTCCACATGTGTGCAAAAGTACTTTGCAACACATGTGTGGAAAAATTTCTGCACGCGAGTGAAATTTAACGTTTTCTATATATATATTTATCGGTTTCACAACGTTCTACGTCTTCCGATACCCAATCTCCACTCGTTTCTGTTTGCCCATTATTCATCATCTAGGCCTCTTATTCTTATTTCACTGTCTATTCCTTCTCTCCAGCTTCTTCTTGGCCGTCCTCGTTTTCTTCGACCAGTTGGTTTCCATTGTAGTATTTGTTTAGGTAGTCTTTCATCATTCATTTTTTGTACATGTCCGTACCACACCAGTTGTTTTGTTCTTATATCATCCACTAAAGTATGTTCACCCACTGTCATAATTTCTCTTATTCTTTGATTTGTAACTCTTTCTTTTTTTGATTTCCCTGCTGCTCTTCTCCAATAGTCCATCTCAGTAGCGGAAATCATTTTTTCTGTTCTAGCCTTGATTGGTCATACTTCTGAGCCGTATATAATAATACTTTTTACAATGGTTTATATATAAGCTTTTTGTTATATATATATATACTTTGGTTCCAAATTATTCCATTTAAAAAAGTTATTGCTTTTCTTCCTTGTACGTTTCGATCTTTTATAGCTTTGTCTAGTGTTCCGTCAGCTGTAATTTTTAGACCTAAGAATTTATACTCATCACAGGACTGAATTCGCTGCCCGGTATTTAAGATTAGATCCTGTTTCATGTTTCTGAGGATGCAAATCGTGTGAAATTCATCATTTTCATATGTGGTCGTAGGAAGAAGTTATTTCCATGACCCTAACATTAAAATTTTGACTCAAAACTAACATAAAATTAAAAACTTCACATTTTTAAAGGTAATGAGCTATAAATAATTTATTACATACCGAAAAAAAATTTATAAAACACAAAAAACCTAAATTATCTTACACTTGCCAGAAAATCACTCTGAGCACCACGAGATCGTGTGTGGTTACTCAGGGCCAAAGCAAAAAAGGAATGCTGCAGTTTAATAGGCAAAAAATAATTCAAAGTGCCAAATTCAAACGGGGATTAAGTCACCCCATTCTCCCCTACTAGTGAGCATTATTTTATAGGTAATGAAACTTATGCTATTGCAGTTTTGGTTCGCGATAGCCAGTGGCGCACCCAGGAATATGTCTTGGCCTCATGATGTTGTATTTTGTGCTATTTTATAAATATGTGGACAATACTTAAAAAAACTCTTAGGTTTGGGGAGGCCCGGGCCTCCACTTTGTTATACACCGTTTGAAAGGAAATTTTATTGGCTATGACGAAGTATAGAACACATTTTTTGATCAAGAGCTTGGTTTTTAAGAAAATTGAATAAAACGTATGAAAAACATGTTTTTTTTAATGATTTGTTGAAATCACCCCCATAGACGGACGGCGCTGGAGAGTTTGCTATAAGTCAAACCCCACCGAGTTTCACATTTTTTAAAAGGGAATTTCCCTGCCTACAAAAAAGTGTAGAACAAGTTTCTTTATGTTAAGCTTAGTTTTTGAGAAAATTAGATAAAACGTGTAACAAAGGAGGCCCCCCACCTGGGTGCACCCATGCGATAGCTGTTATTATTAACGAAGTATTACAAAAAAACTAAAAAGTGACCAAACTTACACCACCTTCCCCTATGTTTGCGTTTGTAAATTAAAATTTTAATTTATTTACAACTACACAGTTTTAGTCTGTGATTCTACCATTTGATCAGAAGTACAACCAGAATATCGCTTAATCATTGCTAAGATATACCTACCAGGGTGGTTTTCTATTAAATTCTTGAGAAGAAGACCTGTCTTTGAAGGTAGAAATTTATTGTTGACAAAAATCTTAATGGCCTCTATGAATGGACCCGTCTCGGGTTTCTCAAAGGCTTCATAGAAAAATGTTTTATTTCTACATCTATTCTATTCTGGACACGTTTTGAAAATATTGTGATAATTTTTAAGGGTTTTTGTTGACTTTCTTCAAAAAAACACCCCTTTCAAAGCATATTTTGCTAAAGAAAGAAAATTATGCTATTTGACGGACCATTTTTCATAAAATTGTGTTTGGTACTTACAAAAGTACAGTCGCAAACTTTATAATATCCACTTATTTTTACATAATTTTGAAGAATCGAAAGAAATGTTAAACGGCTTGATAACGTTGCGTTTAATATTTTTCTGTTGATTTTACTTCAAAAAGGAACCCTTTTAAAGCATATTTTGCTAAAGAAAGAAAATTATGTCAATACTCGCCAACTTTTTGATGTTCTTTTATTTTTACATCATTTTGAAGAATCCAAAGAAATGCTGTGTGGCTTGGTAAGACCGCGCGGTTTCGAATAAGAATCATCAATTTATAGACGATTTTCTTTACAAGTTTTTGATGCCCGATAAAATTTCTGGGTCTACATAGAAAAAAATTAACAGCAAAATATATATTTGAGCTCAATAAATATGTTGTTCATATCGAGCAACTACATGTGTACTGGACGTAAGTCAAATATTGACATCGTCAAATAGATATTTACTTTCAACAAGCGTTTACTTCAGTACTTGACACATCTGATCAATTGCTTAATTTTTTTAGAGTTTCTATTCGTGTGGTTGGGGAAAATATATTGTTTAAACAACAACATTTGTATTAGAAATAAAATTTCAGACTTTCATTGTCTTTATATATATTAAACACGACGTTTGGGTTAGTAAGTATCTCTAACCGTTTTCAAGTGTAAACTATTTATTATATTTATACATAGTCCGAAACTTTGTTTCTACGAGTTTCAAACAACATTTGTATTTTTCTAGGTACCTGCCTAAGACGTAAAATCCCCTGGAATTGAGAAAACAGAAAGGAACTTACAACTTGAAAAGGTGAAAGTACAAGAAATGGCTTAGTCCGGCACAGTGTTGCCACACTTTTTTGACCACTTTGCTTCAATGAAGTGATAAAAACCCTTAATATCGGTCAAAATGTGTTGTAAATATCAAAAAACATTTTACCAAAAAAAACTTTATAACATGAACAATTTTTTTCATAAAGATGTCGCACCCCCTCTAAAAAACTGTCACAACTCAAAAAATACAGTTTAACTGGTTAATGCCAAATGTGACACTGTTTTAGGATCCAGACAAATTACCTGTCCCAAAATAAAAGTGTCACTTCCGCCATCTAGCGATGAATAGCTTAATTTGAAAAGTGACGGTTTTGTAGAAAAGAGAACTACAGTGAAACCTCTCCTTGCGGACACCTCTATTAAGCGGACACTCCCTTTAAGTGGACAAATTTTTTGGAACCAAGCTTTTCACTATTTCTTTACATGAAAAATTCACTCCCATAACCGGACACTCTAATAACCGGACGCGGACAATTTTTTTTGGTTAAAAAATTTTGAAACCTCCCTTAACCGGGCGCGAACCTCTGACAACTGAACGGAGTGCTGCACGACATGGGCATAAACATTATGTAGTATGTTGGCAACAACGCACTCTGCAGTCGGGGAATTACTTATTTCCTTTGTAATGCGGTAATACTAATAGATCTCTTTGAAATTACGCGTAGTAAAAAACTTCTTAGTTTAAGTGAAAAAATGGAAGTTGTTAACGTTTCGGAGAAGGATCATCTATCAGCACGAAAGATCGCTGAAAAATTTAATATCGGAAAAACTCAAGCAGCGGAAATTGTTAATAAATATATATTACAATTTCGCAGTTCCCTCTCATAAGCGGACACCGCCAATAAGCGGACAAAATCGACGGAACCGTGAGTGTCCGCTTATGGGAGGTTTCACTGTAATCATTTTAAATGTTACTGCATGGTTAACTCACTAATGGCATTTTTTGAGTTGTGACACTTTTTTAGCGGGGGTGCGATGTAAGGAACAACAAAACAAATAAAATAATTATAAATTGAATCATAAATTATAAACAGCTAAATTAAAAATAAAGTCTCTAAATTTACCTACATAAGTTAGGTTTGGGCCTCAAAATCCTTCAAATTCAGATAAAAACCGTCAATTCGTCCGGCCTGAAAGACAAAGAGCTGTCTTAGGTCACGGACTATAGTTGTTTTCTTTTATTTGCATTCGATCTTTTCATTGATCGATATTGTATAGCAGTATTTTCTTTCGCCTGCTTTTGGTTTTTTTGTTTCTCTTGTATCTCGGTAGATGGCGCCTCTTGCTATAGTTCGCTCACTAATTACATTTAATTAGAGACAAAACCGTCTGATTAACTTCGCAAGATTTGTCACATCGACCAGCAGTGTTCTGAGGAGTCCCATAAGGACGAAACGGTTAACTGTCAACACTTATTAGGTGTCCATTAGACCCCCGCGAGGTTTAGCTTTCAGGCTACCCACGGAAAAATATAAGGGAAACAAAAAAAAAACTCCTTTTTGCCCGATTAGCCACGAAACTTGTTTGATTTTTAAATTCACGGGACGAAATTCCAGGTTTGTTAGTATTATTTGGCTTAAAAATCCCGTTGATTGACGCTCACTGTCTTGAAGACGGGTAAAAATGCAATCTGTGTTGATCCGGCCTGAAAGACAAAGAGCTGTCGTAGGTCACGGACTATAGTTGTTTTCTTTTATTTGCATTCGATCTTTTCATTGATCGATATTGTATAGCAGTGTTTTCTTTCGCCTGCTTTTGGTTTTTTTGTTTCTCTCGTATCTCGGTAGATGGCGCCTCTTGCTATAGTTCGCTCACTAATTACATTTAATTAGAGACAAAACCGTCTGATTAACTTCGCAAGATTTGTCACATCGACCAGCAGTGTTCTGAGGAGTCCCATAAGGACGAAACGGTTAACTGTCAACACTTATTAGGTGTCCATTAGATCTTGGACCCCCGTGAGGTTTAGCTTTCAGGCTACCCACGGAAAAATATAAGGGAAACAAAAAAAACTCCTTTTTGCCCGATTAGCCATGAAACTTGTTTGATTTTTAAATTCACGGGTACGAAATTCCAGGTTTGTTAGTATTATTTGGGTTAAAAATTCCGTTGATTGACGCTCACTGTCTTGAAGACCGGTAAAAATGCAATCTGTGGTGATCCGGCCTGAAAGACAAATAGCTGTCGTAGGTCACGGACTATAGTTGTTTTCTTTTATTTGCATTCGATCTTTTCATTGATCGATATTGTATAGCAGTGTTTTCTTTCGCCTGCTTTTGGTTTTTTTGTTTCTCTCGTATCTCGGTAGATGGCGCCTCTTGCTATAGTTCGCTCACTAATTACATTTAATTAGAGACAAAACCGTCTGATTAACTTCGCAAGATTTGTCACATCGACCAGCAGTGTTCTGAGGAGTCCCATAAGGACGAAACGGTTAACTGTCAACACTTATTAGGTGTCCATTAGATCTTGGACCCCCGTGAGGCTTAGCTTTCAGGCTACCCACGGAAAAATATAAGGGAAACAAAAAAAAACTCCTTTTTGTCCGATTAGCCACGAAACTTGTTTGATTTTTAAATTCACGGGTACGAAATTCCAGGTTTGTTAGTATTATTTGGCTTAAAAATTCCGTTGATTGACGCTCACTGTCTTGAAGACGGGTAAAAATGCAATCTGTGTTGATCCGGCCTGAAAGACAAAGAGCTGTCGTAGGTCACGGACTATAGTTGTTTTCTTTTATTTGCATTCGATCTTTTCATTGATCGATATTGTATAGCAGTGTTTTCTTTCGCCTGCTTTTGGTTTTTTTGTTTCTCTCGTATCTCGGTAGATGGCGCCTCTTGCTATAGTTCGCTCACTAATTACATTTAATTAGAGACAAAACCGTCTGATTAACTTTGCAAGATTTGTCACATCGACCAGCAGTGTTCTGAGGAGTCCCATAAGGACGAAACGGTTAACTGTCAACACTTATTAGGTGTCCATTAGATCTTGGACCCCCGTGAGGTTTAGCTTTCAGGCTACCCACGGAAAAATATAAGGGAAACAAAAAAAAACTCTTTTTTGCCCGATTAGCCACGAAACTTGTTTGATTTTTAAATTCACGGGTACGAAATTCCAGGTTTGTTAGTATTATTTGGCTTAAAAATTCCGTTGATTGACGCTCACTGTCTTGAAGACGGGTAAAAATGCAATCTGTGTTGATCCGGCCTGAAAGACAAAGAGCTGTCGTAGGTCACGGACTATAGTTGTTTTCTTTTATTTGCATTCGATCTTTTCATTGATCGATATTGTATAGCAGTGTTTTCTTTCGCCTGCTTTTGGTTTTTTTGTTTCTCTCGTATCTCGGTAGATGGTGCCTCTTGCTATAGTTCGCTCACTAATTACATTTAATTAGAGACAAAACCGTCTGATTAACTTCGCAAGATTTGTCACATCGACCAGCAGTGTTCTGAGGAGTCCCATAAGGACGAAACGGTTAACTGTTAACACTTATTAGGTGTCCATTAGATCTTGGACCCCCGTGAGGTTTAGCTTTCAGGCTACCCACGGAAAAATATAAGGGAAACAAAAAAAAACTCCTTTTTGCCCGATTAGCCACGAAACTTGTTTGATTTTTAAATTCACGGGTACGAAATTCCAGGTTTGTTAGTATTATTTGGCTTAAAAATTCCGTTGATTGACGCTCACTGTCTTGAAGACGGGTAAAAATGCAATCTGTGTTGATCCGGCCTGAAAGACAAAGAGCTGTCGTAGGTCACGGACTATAGTTGTTTTATTTTATTTGCATTCGATCTTTTCATTGATCGATATTGTATAGCAGTGTTTTCTTTCGCCTGCTTTTGGTTTTTTTGTTTCTCTCGTATCTCGGTAGATGGCGCCTCTTGCTATAGTTCGCTCACTAATTACATTTAATTAGAGACAAAACCGTCTGATTAACTTCGCAAGATTTGTCACATCGACCAGCAGTGTTCTGAGGAGTCCCATAAGGACGAAACGGTTAACTGTCAACACTTATTAGGTGTCCATTAGATCTTGGACCCCCGTAAGGTTTAGCTTTCAGGCTACCCACGGAAAAATATAAGGGAAACAAAAAAACTCCTTTTTGCCCGATTAGCCACGAAACTTGTTTGATTTTTAAATTCACGGGTACGAAATTCCAGGTTTGTTAGTATTATTGGGCTTAAAAATTCCGTTGATTGACGCTCACTGTCTTGAAGACGGGTAAAAATGCAATCTGTGTTGATCTGGCCTGAAAGACAAAGAGCTGTCGTAGGTCACGGACTATAGTTGTTTTATTTTATTTGCATTCGATCTTTTCATTGATCGATATTGTATAGCAGTGTTTTCTTTCGCCTGCTTTTGGTTTTTTTGTTTCTCTCGTATCTCGGTAGATGGCGCCTCTTGCTATAGTTCGCTCACTAATTACATTTAATTAGAGACAAAACCGTCTGATTAACTTCGCAAGATTTGTCACATCGACCAGCAGTGTTCTGAGGAGTCCCATAAGGACGAAACGGTTAACTGTCAACACTTATTAGGTGTCCATTAGATCTTGGACCCCCGTGAGGTTTAGCTTTCAGGCTACCCACGGAAAAATATAAGGGAAACAAAAAAAAACTCCTTTTTGCCCGATTAGCCACGAAACTTGTTTGATTCTTAGATTTTTTTTAGATGTTTTCCTCATATTTTATGAATAAGAAAATTGAATAGCATAAAACATCATGGGGTTTCTAACTCCCACCAAAATATTTTCCTGGTTGCGCCACTGGGTAAGTAAATGATTTGTTTGGTTGACGTCGATTGTTCTCCGTATTTTTAGGCAATTTTGAGAGTAGACACAAGTAGTGGACCAGCGTATCAAGAAATATGCTTAAAATTTATCTTTCAATATCCCCAGCTCTCAAGCTATTTTATATTATTGATGTACCAAACTGAACCGAACAATATGGGTACCCCTAAAACAAAAACATCTCTCAAGTTCATCTCACAATATCTTTTTTTAATTTTATGGGTCGGCACTCTTTTCTTAATCTATGATGTTTCTTTCAAGATTACTTTTTTCAGTGTTCCAGTTTTTTGATAGTATCAAACTTTTTAGAATCTTGTTCATTTAAAACTACGTGGGTGTAAAAATTTTATTACTGGAATTTTGTCATATGTACATGGTGTCCAAAATTCGTTTTTGTGGGTTTTAAGAGTGTCTGGGGGGAGGGGAGGGGGTTAGAAAAAAATTGACCTCCTCTTGTCGATTTTCAAAAAAAGAGACTGCTTGCTAAACCAAAATGCGATTTTGACATTTAAGCTCCTCTTGAAAATCGAGCCTTGCAAGTGGAAGTTATTTTTTTCTAGTCTAGAACTACCTGAAACCCCTCTAAAACACCGAATTTAAGACACCCTGTACAAATTTAAAATTATTATTAGTTTTTTAACGCACAAATTAGAGCAATACATTTTTAACAACCTAAAACTTAAACTTGTGAAAAAATTAAAATTTTTAAATTACGCTATAACATAAAACTAAACAAAAAGTTCATGGCCACCTTTAATGTTACATAAAACTGGCGAATTCCCATTTAATCTGGTTGCATTTCGACCTGTACATATTTATACGGCCAGTTTTTTCTTAAAACCTAATTTCGGTTATGACAGACTAAAACAAAAATATTTATTGAAAGCTTATTAAGCTTTTTAAATTATATTATGAAGAACATGAATCATTTTAGAATTTGTGTGAAACCACCAGAAACAACCACTCCGAGGGAAAATACCCCTACCGGCATTGAATTATGCTGATGGTTTGAGGCTTTCGTTGGGAACTTGTTAAAACTGTTTGGTTTTCACTTTCTCCAACGTCGATCACGAGGATACGAGTGATCCCCGTCTGGAACACGTCCTGATAGTCAGGAACAAATGTTCCATGCCAATCCACGACCGGACCGGTTTCGACCTTTTGCGCCATCCTCAGGTGAATGTAGGCGATAGCTCCGTGTAGAGCATAAGTTGTGTGAAACCACCAGAAACAACTACTCCGAGGGAAAATACCCCTACCGGCATTGAATTATACTGATGGTTTGAGGCTTTCGTTGGGAACTTGTTAAAACTGTTTGGTTTTCACTTTCTCCAACGTCGATCACGAGGATACGAGTGATCCCCGTCTGGAACACGTCCTGATAGTCAAGAACAAATGTTCTATGCCAATCCACGACCGGACCGGTTTCGACCTTTTGGGCCATCCTCAGGTGAATGTAGGCGATAGCTCCGTGTAGAGCATAAGTTGTGTGAAACCACCAGAAACAACTACTCCGAGGGAAAATACCCCTACCGGCATTGAATTATACTGATGGTTTGAGGCTTTCGTTGGGAACTTGTTAAAACTGTTTGGTTTTCACTTTCTCCAACGTCGATCACGAGGATACGAGTGATCCCCGTCTGGAACACGTCCTGATAGTCAGGAACAAATGTTCCATGCCAATCCACGACCGGACCGGTTTCGACCTTTTGGGCCATCCTCAGGTGAATGTAGGCGATAGCTCCGTGTAGAGCATAAGTTGTGTGAAACCACCAGAAACAACTACTCCGAGGGAAAATACCCCTACCGGCATTGAATTATACTGATGGTTTGAGGCTTTCGTTGGGAACTTGTTAAAACTGTTTGGTTTTCACTTTCTCCAACGTCGATCACGAGGATACGAGTGATCCCCGTCTGGAACACGTCCTGATAGTCAGGAACAAATGTTCTATGCCAATCCACGACCGGACCGGTTTCGACCTTTTGGGCCATCCTCAGGTGAATGTAGGCGATAGCTCCGTGTAGAGCATAAGTTGTGTGAAACCACCAGAAACAACTACTCCGAGGGAAAATACCCCTACCGGCATTGAATTATACTGATGGTTTGAGGCTTTCGTTGGGAACTTGTTAAAACTGTTTGGTTTTCACTTTCTCCAACGTCGATCACGAGGATACGAGTGATCCCCGTCTGGAACACGTCCTGATAGTCAGGAACAAATGTTCCATGCCAATCCACGACCGGACCGGTTTCGACCTTTTGGGCCATCCTCAGGTGAATGTAGGCGATAGCTCCGTGTAGAGCATAAGTTGTGTGAAACCACCAGAAACAACTACTCCGAGGGAAAATACCCCTACCGGCATTGAATTATACTGATGGTTTGAGGTTTTCGTTGGGAACTTGTTAAAACTGTTTGGTTTTCACTTTCTCCAACGTCGATCACGAGGATACGAGTGATCCCCGTCTGGAACACGTCCTGATAGTCAGGAACAAATGTTCTATGCCAATCCACGACCGGACCGGTTTCGACCTTTTGGGCCATCCTCAGGTGAATGTAGGCGATAGCTCCGTGTAGAGCATAAGTTGTGTGAAACCACCAGAAACAACTACTCCGAGGGAAAATACCCCTACCGGCATTGAATTATACTGATGGTTTGAGGCTTTCGTTGGGAACTTGTTAAAACTGTTTGGTTTTCACTTTCTCCAACGTCGATCACGAGGATACGAGTGATCCCCGTCTGGAACACGTCCTGATAATCAGGAACAAATGTTCTATGCCAATCCACGACCGGACCGGTTTCGACCTTTTGGGCCATCCTCAGGTGAATGTAGGCGATAGCTCCGTGTAGAGAAGAGAAAATGCCATTTAATTGGACGAGAAGAATCAATCTGAAACAACTGTCTATTTGCCGAAACTAGGTTAGTTCCATTATCAGAATACATATCAGTTACGTAATTTCGACGAGCTACAAACCTACGCATTGCTGCGATAAAAGCATCGGCTGTTAAATCACTGACTATTTCGATATGTACCGCTCGTACTCATACAAACGAATAAGCAAATATATGATTTTAAAGTACGTGGGGCACCGCCGGTTCGGTTCATTAAAATAGGAATGGGGCCACGTAAATCTACTCCCGTATGCAAAAATGCTCTGAGTTGAGAAACTCGTGGAAACGGAAGTTAACCCATTGGGGGTTGTACCGATTTAGGGGATAATTTAAAACAGGGGATGCATTTTGCTAAAACTTGACGAATTTTGCGTTTTGCCACAATTATCCAATAATTTTGGCTTAGGCAAAAATTTACTGTTCTTAATCCAGCATGTAAAAATTTTAAATGAAAATGTTCGATAATTAAATAAGTAATTCTACTTTCGCGGGGTAATAAAATTGGAAATTTTTTGTCATAAGAGAGAGAAGAATTGTGCAATCTTCCACCGACGCGTAATAAATTTTGGTCATCTAAAAATAGATTTAATTTTTGCATCGGTTTAGATAATTTTATATTATTTTTAAGAGAATTTATTTCTTCCGAAAAATAGATCGATTGTTCGTTTTTTATTAATAAAAAAAGTGCGGTTTGAATTTCTTGAAACGTTAAAAAAGTTTCAAAAATTATACTTTTATTTAGAAATTTTTTATTTATAAAACGTAAAATATACGCTAAAATTCTACAAAGTTTAGTAAAAGATGAGTTTTTATTAATAAGCGAAGTTAAAAAATTTAAGTTTGGGGTTTGCGTAGCAATTAAAGTTAAGTTTTTTATTAGCTTTTTCTTCATTTAAAGTTTCAGAAGTGTCTTTTATTTCCAAGGTTATAGGCCAGTAGTCATAATGTAATTTTAAAAATTGGGGACCTTGAAAAAATAAACTATGATTTATAAGTTCACTAGGATAGAGACCTCTTGAAGCTACATCAGCGGGATTCTGAGAAGTGGAAATATAATGCCAATTTTTAGGAGATACTTTTTCATGAATTTGCGTGACTCTATTTTGTACATAGGTTTTCCACCTAGACGGATGTCCATTTTTAATCCACGATAAAGCTACTTGAGAATCACGCCATGCGAATATTTGGTGAATTTTAAGTCTGTTTTCAAAACTATGAAGAATAAATTGAATTAAATCAGCTAATATATTACAAGCGGCTAACTCGAGTCGTGCAATACTTGTAAATTTTATAGGGGCGACTTTAGTTTTTGAGCATAAAAAATAAATAAAAATTTTATTTTTATAAATTACGCGTAAATAAACAATAGCTGCGTACGCTTTATTTGAAGCGTCTGAAAAACCGATTAATTCGTATTGAGCGTTTCCAGAAAAAATATTGATAAAGCGGGATAAGCGAAATTCTTTTAAAAGTGGTAATTCTAACCTATAGCGGTCCCAGAGGCTACTTATCGCTATGGGAGCATCTTCGTCCCAGTCCAATCCAGATTTCCAAAATTCCTGGATTAGGCATTTAATTAAAATAGTAACTGGCGACAACCAACCAAGTGGATCATAAATTTTAAAAATTTCTGAAAGGATATTGCGTTTTGTGCAACTACGATTTAGAGGCTCTACTGAGTAGGAAAAATAGTCTGAACAGGGTTGCCATCTAAGTCCTAAAATTTTTGTAGTTTCTTCTATATCAAGAGAAAGAGCTTTAGGGTTAATATCGGATTCTGGCAAGTGCTCTAAAACAGTTTTATTGTTGCTAGCCCATTTATGTAATTTAAATCCTGCGGATTTTAATAAAAGTGATAACTCCATTTGGAGAGATATAGCTTCTCCAACGGAGCTACAACCTGTGACAAAATCGTCAACAAAATTATCTGTCATAATAACTTTAGCGGCGCGGGGAAAATTATGCTTTTCGTCCTTAGCTAGCTGCTGTAAGACTCTTAAAGCTAAAAAAGGAGCGGGGGTAGTACCATATGTAACGGTTTTTAAATTATATTCTTTTAGGGGTTCGGTAGGACTAAACCTCCATAAGATTTTTTGATAATTTTGATGATGCGGGGCTATTAAAATGCCGCGAAACATTTTAGAAATATCGCAACAAAGAGCGACTTCATTTAATCTAAAATTTAATAAAATAGAACAAATGTCCTTTTGTAATTTGGGACCGGCGTAAAGCGTGTCATTTAAGGAAATTCTTCCAGTATTTGTTTGGGATACTGCGCTTGCGTTAAAAACTACTCTGAGTTTTGTGGTTAAACTTTCAGGTCTTTCAATATGGTGGTGGGGGATATAGTAACTTTTTTCCGTAAACTGTTCCTCCGGGTTAAAAATTAATTCCATGTGACCTAAGTCTAAGTATTCTTGCATAAAGTCCGAATATTTTTGATAGGTTTCCGGTGTTTTAATTAAACGGTTTTCGAGAGATAAAAACCTTTTTAATGCAAGTGGGCGACTATTTGGAAAACTTGGTTCACTATTTTCGCAAAAGGGTAAAGTCACGACGTAACGCCCTGTATTATCACGAAAAGTAGTATTTTTAAATATTTTTTCACATGCTTCGTCAGCAGGGGAAAGAATAGGTTTAATTTCCGGTATATTTTCAGTTTCCCAAAATTTCGATAGTGAATCATTAAGTTGATTATTTGAAATTTGGCATAAAAGGGATACCGAAGCGAGGGGCGAGTTTGTGTTACCAATTTGTCCCATTAAAATGTACCCAAAAGTTGAGTTTAATGCGATAGGCTCATTTATATTACCTACAATACGACCATCTCTAAGAATATAAGGGAAAATATCGGCTCCAAGTAAAACGTCGATTGCTCCCGGTCTATAGAAATAGGGGTCCGCGAGATTTATATTTTTTATAATTCCCATTTGACTAATATTTATGTCATTTAAGGGAAGCGAAGAACAAATTTGAGGTAAAATAACTGCACTCTGTACTGATAAGGTCATTTCAGATTGATTGCAAGGGCGAATGATCATATCAATAGATCCTAATTTTGATTGCATACTGGTCTCACCAATTCAAAAGACTTCAGTTTCAATATTAAAGCGGGGTAGGCCTAGTTTGTTGGCACATTTTAAAGATACAAAAGACAGATGCGATGCGGAATCTAAAACTCCACGAAAAGTTTGATAATTACCTCTTATATCTTTTATTTGAAAAAGAGCGGTAGAACAAAGTACTAGAGTTACTGTAACTTTGAGTAGAGTAGCAAGCACCTTGATTTTGAGTTTGCGAAGAGGATGAGTTACTAATTTCATTTCTTTCCTGCCGAAACGCGTTAATTTGTTGGCTATTTACAGGCAAATCTGCATTATTATTTTCTTGCCGTTGAGACGAGGATTCGTTTACATGGCGCAAGTCAAAATGAACTGAGCTATGATGCCTTTTTTTGCAAAATCGACAATTAAAAGTGCTTTTGCATTGGAAGGTTTTATGACAATTCGAGGTACAGTTTACGCACCATTGTTTTGCTTTTAATAAATTAAATCTTTGTTGAGGCGTTTTATTTAAATAATCAGGACAAAAAGTCAAATTATGAGTATTCGAATTGCATAAGGAACAATTATTTTGAGAATTCTGCTGCGCGGTAAAAAATGCACGAGGCGTTTGGCGGGTATTATTGTTATTTTGCGGTTTTTGAGTTATATGGGGCGGTTTTGTAAATTTGGGCTTCATAGAAAATTGCGTACTGGATGTACTGGCGGCGTTAACTACAAAAAGCGAGCTACAATGTTGATCCAAAAAATTATAGATTGATTTATATGAAGGTATTTCGGTAGGCTTACCATGAAAAACTTCAAATCGCGTTTGAATCGAACTATCAATAGATTTCAACAACTTTTGGGCTAAGACAAAGTCCCAAAAATCTGGTTGCAAACTTTTTTAAAGCTTCAATATTTTTTGTGAATATATCAAGCAAGTTTCTTAAAGCTACGGAGTCATCAGAGTTTACTTTAGTGCAATTTTCGATAGCATTCCAATAATTTTGGGCTAAAATGCGATCATTTTTATACCTTTTTACAAGATTATTGAAAACAATAGGATAGTTTGCATCCGAAACTGGTAATTGCGTAACTAATTCCTTTGGAGGACCATCTAAATAAGTAACTAAAAGCGAGTATTTTTGTATATTTGGAATTTGCGGATTATCATGAATCATTGTTTTAAAAAGATCATAAAAGGTAGGGAAATCATTGACATTGCCAGTGAATTTTTCAATGTCAATTTTCGGTAAACTTGGAAAATAATCAGAGGTTTGTGAACCTCCTGGAGAGTAGGGGTTAATAGTAAGTCGGCGACTTCCACCTTGCGAAGGCGGCGCAGTGTTTTCTGCTTGAAACAACTTATCATAGATTTCTTTGACTTGAGCAACATTTGTTTGAAATGAATGAAGATGCTCGATACAAGTCTTAACTTGATCCTGATCCTGGTAAATTTCATTTAATAAAGCGGTGTGCTTTTTAAGGTATTTCTCTTGGACGTTGTCAAGCTCTTCGTAACGAATCTTAAAGTTAAAATGTTTGGTTGCATCAGTTTTAGCCAATTTAGCTACCGTTAAAATTTCATTTAAATTTGAATCTTCGATGTCACGAAAGACTTTAATTTTCTTTACCTTTTCAGACATTATTTTGTAATAAATTAGGCAAAGGAAACAAAATCAAAATTTATAGATTAAATATTTTAAAAAATTTAGTTCGATTTAAAATAACCGTATGTAACCGTAGCCTCTTACATATAGGCATGCAAACTACAGCGAAAAGAAAAACAAATAAACATGTAGGTATTTATTTGCGCGTTATAAATTAGGAAATAAAAAACTTATATTCCGAAATTACCTACACACAGATATATCTTTCAAAAATACAAAGATAAACTTTTTGCATTTACATACACATAGCGACCCAAGACTCCAATCTCGAATATATGTCCTTGCGTTTTTTATAAAATTTGCGAGATGTAGGTATAGGTCTCCCAATACAAATTCATAGGTACCTATTTTATTTACCTATATTATAATTTTAATTTATTAATGGCGTCTCTTTCTTACTTTCACACTACTAGCGTTTGCTCTCACTCTAGCGAAAATGAATTTTTTGAAATTTCTAAAAGAAAATCTAAATGGAAATCAAAATCCGGCAATCGAAGTGATCAAAATATGTAGCACTCCGATGGCTCAGATTGGGTTTTGGTAGATACAGTGGACTATAATTAACATTGGCATAAAAAATTCATTTAACTAGAGAAAGTAAATAATTTAAAAATTGTAGGTTAAATTTGAAAGAGAAAAAAAAAACTTACCGCTGTTTTGAAGTTCCAAAGTGCAAGGTGTACACCTTTCCATAAGAGCTATGTGACTTGAAGTTCCAACAGGATGATGGCACGATAATTTTAATTATTTGCGGTATTTTAAAGTGAATTTTCACTATTTTTTAAATTTAAATTTTAAGATTGTCGTTTTCTAGACATGGCGACGCGCAGCACACTTTGTCTGTCTCTTAATCCGGCTCTTGCAGTTTTTTCGCACATGCGCACAGCACTTCACCCTCTATAGGAAACCATATCACTATATTTTAAATTTTATGGATATGTGAAAAACACGATAGAGGACGCTTGTAGTGCCAAAGTATATAAAAATAAAGAATTAAGAAATAAAATGATAATTCTTAAATTTAGAATAGAAATTACATTTTTTGCGTTTAATTCTCGCATTTTAATGCAATTTTGCTTTAGGTAAATTTTATAATAACTAATAGTTGACCCATTTACTTAGGATTAATATAAATTTAAGACTAATAATTTTATGTTCAAGACAAAATTTTAGTCCATGAAAAATAGGAAAAATAAAAGTAAAATTCAAATATAAAAGAAAAATAAAGAGGTTTTTTATGGAAACCGAACAGGTGGTTTCACACAACTTATGCTCTATACGGAGCTATCGCCTACATTCACCTGAGGATGGCCCAAAAGGTCGAAACCGGTCCGGTCGTGGATTGGCATGGAACATTTGTTCCTGACTATCAGGACGTGTTCCAGACGGGGATCACTCGTATCCTCGTGATCGACGTTGGAGAAAGTGAAAACCAAACAGTTTTAACAAGTTCCCAACGAAAGCCTCAAACCATCAGTATAATTCAATGCCGGTAGGGGTATTTTCCCTCGGAGTAGTTGTTTCTGGTGGTTTCACACAACTTATGCTCTACACGGAGTTATCGCCTACATTCACCTGAGGATGGCCCAAAAGGTCGAAACCGGTCCGGTCGTGGATTGGCATAGAACATTTGTTCCTGACTATCAGGACGTGTTCCAGACGGGGATCACTCGTATCCTCGTGATCGACGTTGGAAAAAGTGAAAACCAAACAGTTTTAACAAGTTCCCAACGAAAGCCTCAAACCATTAGTATAATTCAATGCCGGTAGGGGTATTTTCCCTCGGAGTAGTTGTTTCTAGTGGTTTCACACAACTTATGCTCTACACGGAGCTATCGCCTACATTCACCTGAGGATGGCCCAAAAGGTCGAAATCGGTCCGGTCGTGGATTGGCATGGAACATTTGTTCCTGACTATCAGGACGTGTTCCAGACGGGAATCACTCATATCCTCGTGATCGACGTTGGAGAAAGTGAAAACCAAACAGTTTTAACAAGTTCCCAACGAAAGCCTCAAACCATCAGTATAATTCAATGCCGGTAGGGGTATTTTCCCTCGGAGTAGTTGTTTCTGGTGGTTTCACACAACTTATGCTCTACACGGAGCTATCGCCTACATTCACCTGAGGATGGCCCAAAAGGTCGAAACCGGTCCGGTCGTGGATTGGCATAGAACATTTGTTCCTGACTATCAGGACGTGTTCCAGACGGGGATCACTCGTATCCTCGTGATCGACGTTGGAGAAAGTGAAAACCAAACAGTTTTAACATTTTAGAATTTGTTTCGTTCCCCAAAGATGACATTTCTTAGGTTTTCTTGGTTCTAGGGAATGAAATGAGAACCAATTTACATTATGGCGACGTTTCGACCTTTATTTGGTCTTTTTCAAGCCCTACGAACAACAAGCTTTGTTTACAATTTTTAAAATTAAAAATGTATAAAACTAAGGAGAGTTAAAATAATATAATATTTGTATAAATGAACCTTTATAGGCAAAAAATATAACTTAATCTAAGGCACCTCACTTACTCAGATTTGATGGTTCATCCAGTTGAATGTCTGTTGAGTAGGCAGCATAGCATTCTATCAGTAAAAATCACAATCACAGCAGCGAATTTAATTTTAAATTGATTCTTAGTTGGTAAAGTTTTTTTTGGCTTTCTAGCTTTTTTTATTTTTATCAGAGCTCTTTTCGAGCGAGCATACCAGTGATGTGTACGTGGTATTAAGTCATATTTTCGCAAGAAAACCAGATCCAAGTCCGAAGACAAACAGATCCTGGTTTTCTAGCGAAAACATGATTATTGAACGCTATGGGCGATAGGTGTGCTTAGAGAGTACTTAGATCTAATATTACAGTTATTCTTCCTCGGGTTAAAATTTCACGTAAATTTAAAAAATATATTAAATACTTTGCCAATTTATGGACACCTAAGCTCACACTAACTATAGTTATAGTGTACTTGTAAGCTAATATAACTAAAGTGTGAAATATGTTTTATTCAACTCCAGACTCAAATACCTTTCGTTTGATACCACACAAGCCATGTTTTGACTTAAACTCTAATTTTCGAAATCTACCCCCACCCTTTAAAAAAAAAGAAAACTAAAATGTATTTTGTTTTACTCCAGAATCAATTACCTATCGTTTGATATCACACACGCCATATTTTTACTTAAACTCTAATTTTTTAAATCTACCCCCACCCTTTTTGTTTAAATCACCTAAAATGTGTTTTGCTTAACTCCAGACTCAATTACCTTTCATTTGATATCACACACGCCATATTTTCACATAAACTCTAATTTTTAAAATCTACCCCCACCCTTTTATTGGACTTGCGTTCGGTGGATTTTGTTCATTTTTAAATGGGACCATCTCGACCCAAGACCCAGCCTGGGTACCAAATTTCATTCAAATCGGGCAAGCGGTTTTTGAGTTATGAGCGTTGGTCCTTACAGACAGACATACAGACAGACATTCAGACAGACATTCAGACAGACATACAGACAGACATACAGACAGACATACAGACAGACATACAGACAGACATACAGACAGACATACAGACAGACAGACATAAAGACAGACATACAGACAGACATACAGACAGACATGCAGACAGACATACAGACAGACATACAGACAGACAGACATACAGACAGACATGCAGACAGACATACAGACAGACATACAGACAGACAGACATACAGACAGACATACAGACAGACATACAGACAGACATACAGACAGACATACAGACAGACATACAGACAGACATACAGACAGACATACAGACAGACATACAGACAGACATACAGACAGACATACAGACAGACATACAGACAGACATACAGACAGACATACAGACAGACATACAGACAGACATATAGACAGACATACAGACAGACATACAGACAGACATACAGACAGACATACAGACAGACATACAGACAGACATACAGACAGACATACAGACAGACATACAGACAGACATACAGACAGACATACAGACAGACATACAGACAGACATACAGACAGACTTACAGACAGACATACAGACAGACATACAGACAGACATACAGACATACAGACAGACATACAGACAGACATACAGACAGACATACAGACAGACATACAGACAGACATACAGACAGACATACAGACAGACATAAAACAGACATACAGACAGACATACAGACAGACATACAGACAGACATACAGACAGACATACAGACAGACATACAGACAGACATACAGACAGACATACAGACAGACATACAGACAGACATACAGACAGACATACAGACAGACATACAGACAGACAGACATACAGACAGACATACAGACAGACATACAGACAGACATACAGACAGACATACAGACAGACATACAGACAGACATACAGACAGACATACAGACAGACATACAGACAGACATACAGACAGACATACAGACAGACATACAGACAGACATACAGACAGACATACAGACAGACATACAGACAGACATACAGACAGACATACAGACAGACATACAGACAGACATACAGACAGACATACAGACAGACATACAGACAGACATACAGACAGACATACAGACAGACATACAGACAGACATACAGACAGACATACAGACAGACATACAGACAGACATACAGACAGACATACAGACAGACATACAGACAGACATACAGACAGACATACAGACAGACATACAGACAGACATACAGACAGACATACAGACAGACATACAGACAGACATACAGACAGACATACAGACAGACATACAGACTGACAGACATACAGACAGACATACAGACAGACATACAGACAGACATACAGACAGACATACAGACAGACATACAGACAGACATACAGACAGACATACAGACAGACATACAGACAGACATACAGACAGACATACAGACAGACATACAGACAGACATACAGACAGACATACAGACAGACATACAGACAGACATACAGACCGACATACAGACAGACATACAGACAGACATACAGACAGACATACAGACAGACATACAGACAGACATACAGACAGACATACAGACAGACATACAGACAGACATACAGACAGACATACAGACAGACATACAGACAGACATACAGACAGACATACAGACAGACATACAGACAGACATACAGACAGACATACAGACAGACATACAGACAGACATACAGACAGACATACAGACAGACATACAGACAGACATACAGACAGACATACAGACAGACATACAGACAGACATACAGACAGACATACAGACAGACATACAGACAGACATACAGACAGACATACAGACGGACATACAGACAGACATACAGACAGACATACAGACAGACATACAGACAGACATACAGACAGACATACAGACAGACATACAGACAGACATACAGACAGACATACAGACAGACATACAGACAGACATACAGACAGACATACAGACAGACATACCGACAGACATACAGACAGACATACAGACAGACATACAGACAGACATACAGACAGACATACAGACAGACATACAGACATACAGACAGACATACAGACAGACAGACATACAGACAGACAGACATACAGACAGACATACAGACAGACATACAGACAGACATACAGACAGACATACAGACATACAGACATACAGACATACAGACATACAGACATACAGACAGACATACAGACAGACATACAGACAGACATACAGACAGACATACAGACAGACATACAGACAGACATACAGACAGACATACAGACAGACATACAGACATACAGACAGACATACAGACAGACAGACATACAGACAGACATACAGACAGACATACAGACAGACATACAGACAGACATACAGACAGACATACAGACAGACATACAGACAGACATACAGACAGACATACAGACAGACATACAGACAGACATACAGACAGACATACAGACAGACATACAGACAGACATACAGACAGACATACAGACAGACATACAGACAGACATACAGACAGACATACAGACAGACATACAGACAGACATACAGACAGACATACAGACAGACATACAGACAGACATACAGACAGACATACAGACAGACATACAGACAGACATACAGACAGACATACAGACAGACATACAGACAGACATACAGACAGACATACAGACAGACATACAGACAGACATACAGACAGACATACAGACAGACATACAGACAGACATACAGACAGACATACAGACAGACATACAGACAGACATACAGACAGACATACAGACAGACATACAGACAGACATACAGACAGACATACAGACAGACATACAGACAGACATACAGACAGACATACAGACAGACATACAGACAGACATACAGACAGACATACAGACAGACATACAGACAGACATACAGACAGACATACAGACAGACATACAGACAGACATACAGACAGACATACAGACAGACATACCGACAGACATACAGACAGACATACAGACAGACATACAGACAGACATACAGACAGACATACAGACAGACATACAGACATACAGACAGACATACAGACATACAGACAGACATACAGACAGACAGACATACAGACATACAGACAGACAGACATACAGACAGACATACAGACAGACATACAGACATACAGACAGACATAGAGACAGACAGACATACAGACAGACATACAGACAGACATACAGACAGACATACAGACAGACATACAGACAGACATACAGACAGACATACAGACAGACATACAGACAGACATACAAACAGACATACAGACAGACATACAGACAGACATACAGACAGACATACAGACAGACATACAGACAGACATACAGACAGACATACAGACAGACATACAGACAGACATACAGACAGACATACAGACAGACATACAGACAGACATACAGACAGACATACAGACAGACATACAGACAGACATACAGACAGACATACAGACAGACATACAGACAGACATACAGACAGACATACAGACAGACATACAGACAGACATACAGACAGACATACAGACAGACATACAGACAGACATACAGACAGACATACAGACAGACATACAGACAGACATACAGACAGACATACAGACAGACATACAGACAGACATACAGACAGACATACAGACAGACATACAGACAGACATACAGACAGACATACAGACAGACATACAGACAGACATACAGACAGACATACAGACAGACATACAGACAGACATACAGACAGACATACCGACAGACATACAGACAGACATACAGACAGACATACAGACAGACATACAGACAGACATACAGACAGACATACAGACATACAGACAGACATACAGACATACAGACATACAGACATACAGACAGACATACAGACAGACAGACATACAGACAGACAGACAGACATACAGACAGACATACAGACAGACATACAGACAGACATACAGACAGACATACAGACAGACATACAGACATACAGACATACAGACATACAGACAGACATACAGACAGACATACAGACAGACATACAGACAGACATACAGACAGACATACAGACAGACATACAGACAGACATACAGACATACAGACAGACATACAGACAGACAGACATACAGACAGACATACAGACAGACATACAGACAGACATACAGACAGACATACAGACAGACATACAGACAGACATACAGACAGACATACAGACAGACATACAGACAGACATACAGACAGACATACAGACAGACATACAGACAGACATACAGACAGACATACAGACAGACATACAGACAGACATACAGACAGACATACAGACAGACATACAGACAGACAGACATACAGACAGACAGACATACAGACAGACATACAGACAGACATACAGACAGACATACAGACAGACATACAGACAGACATACAGACAGACATACAGACAGACATACAGACAGACAGACATACAGACAGACATACAGACAGATATACAGACAGACATACAGACAGACATACAGACAGACATACAGACAGACATACAGACAGACATACAGACAGACATACAGACAGACATACAGACAGACAGACATACAGACAGACATACAGACAGACATACAGACAGACATACAGACAGACATACAGACAGACATACAGACAGACAGACATACAGACAGACATACAGACAGACATACAGACAGACATACAGACAGACATACAGACAGACATACAGACAGACATACAGACAGACATACAGACAGACAGACATACAGACAGACATACAGACAGATATACAGACAGACATACAGACAGACATACAGACAGACATACAGACAGACATACAGACAGACATACAGACAGACATACAGACAGACATACAGACAGACAGACATACAGACAGACATACAGACAGACATACAGACAGACATACAGACAGACATACAGACAGACATACAGACAGACATACAGACAGACATACAGACAGACATACAGACAGACATACGGACAGACATACAGACAGACATACAGACAGACATACAGACAGACATACAGACAGACATACAGACAGACATACAGACAGACATACAGACAGACATACAGACAGACATACAGACAGACATACAGACAGACATACAGACAGACATACAGACAGACATACAGACAGACATACAGACAGACATACAGACAGACATACAGACAGACATACAGACAGACATACAGACATACAGACAGACATACAGACAGACATACAGACAGACATACAGACAGACATACAGACAGACATACAGACAGACATACAGACAGACATACAGACAGACATACAGACAGACATACAGACAGACATACAGACAGACATACAGACAGACATACAGACAGACATACAGACAGACATACAGACAGACATACAGACAGACATACAGACAGACATACAGACAGACATACAGGCAGACATACAGGCAGACATACAGACAGACATACAGACAGACATACAGACAGACATACAGACAGACATACAGACAGACATACAGACAGACATACAGACAGACATACAGACAGACATACAGACAGACATACAGACAGACATACAGACAGACATACAGACAGACATACAGACAGACATACAGACAGACATACAGACAGACATACAGACAGACATACAGACAGACATACAGACAGACATACAGACAGACATACAGACAGACATACAGACAGACATACAGACAGACATACAGACAGACATACAGACAGACATACAGACAGACATACAGACAGACATACAGACAGACATACAGACAGACATACAGACAGACATACAGACAGACATACAGACAGACATACAGACAGACATACAGACAGACATACAGACAGACATACAGACAGACATACAGACAGACATACAGACAGACATACAGACATACAGACATACAGACAGACATACAGACAGACATACAGACAGACATACAGACAGACATACAGACAGACATACAGACAGACATACAGACAGACATACAGACAGACATACAGACAGACATACAGACAGACATACAGACAGACATACAGACAGACATACAGACAGACATACAGAAAGACATACAGACAGACATACAGACAGACATACAGACAGACATACAGACAGACATACAGACAGACATACAGACAGACATACAGACAGACATACAGACAGACATACAGACAGACATACAGACAGACATACAGACAGACATACAGACAGACAGACATACAGACAGACAGACATACAGACAGACATACAGACAGACATACAGACAGACATACAGACAGACATACAGACAGACATACAGACAGACATACAGACAGACATACAGACAGACATACAGACAGACATACAGACAGACATACAGACAGACATACAGACAGACATACAGACAGACATACAGACAGACATACAGACAGACATACAGACAGACATACAGACAGACATACAGACAGACATACAGACAGACATACAGACAGACATACAGACAGACATACAGACAGACATACAGACAGACATACAGACAGACATACAGACAGACATACAGACAGACATACAGACAGACATACAGACAGACATACAGACAGACATACAGACAGACATACAGACATACAGACAGACAGACATACAGACAGACATACAGACAGACATACAGACAGACATACAGACAGACATACAGACAGACATACAGACAGACATACAGACAGACATACAGACAGACATACAGACAGACATACAGACAGACATACAGACAGACATACAGACAGACATACAGACAGACATACAGACAGACATACAGACAGACATACAGACAGACATACAGACAGACATACAGACAGACATACAGACAGACATACAGACAGACATACAGACAGACATACAGACAGACATACAGACAGACATACAGACAGACATACAGACAGACATACAGACAGACATACAGACAGACATACAGACAGACATACAGACAGACATACAGACAGACATACAGACAGACATACAGACAGACATACAGACATACAGACAGACATACAGACAGACATACAGACAGACATACAGACAGACATACAGACAGACATACAGACAGACATACAGACAGACATACAGACAGACATACAGACAGACATACAGACAGACATACAGACAGACATACAGACAGACATACAGACAGACATACAGACAGACATACAGACAGACATACAGACAGACATACAGACAGACATACAGACAGACATACAGACAGACATACAGACAGACATACAGACAGACATACAGACAGACATACAGACAGACATACAGACAGACATACAGACAGACATACAGACAGACATACAGACAGACATACAGACAGACATACAGACAGACATACAGACAGACATACAGACAGACATACAAACAGACATACAGACAGACAGACATACAGACAGACATACAGACAGACATACAGACAGACATACAGACAGACATACAGACAGACATACAGACAGACATACAGACAGACATACAGACAGACATACAGACAGACATACAGACAGACATACAGACAGACATACAGACAGACATACAGACAGACATACAGACAGACGGCGCAACAAAAAAGTTTCAAAATCATCTACGATCACCATAGCTCACACTACTATAGTATAGTACTCGGTATAGTAGTAGTGTGAGCTAAAATGTTAAAAAAATATTTGAGCCTAAAACATATATAAGCAACCTCATTGATGACTAGGAAACTATCAGCTATATTTAATTCACTAGGAATTTTATTAAGCTTTTTACGTTTTTTACATAAGTTGAGAATATTGCTGTAAACTGGTGCTATCCCTCAGTGTCAGTTTTCAGATGTACAGTTTTATTTATGTTCATAAAAATCATTTCAACAAAGGTAAATTCTCACTCTATTCCTTATACCCAAGAAAACCTAAGAAATGATGAATCAACGTCGCCAATTAATTAGTAGAAAGCAACAAAAAAAAATTGAAACATAAAAATGTCCCGGCGGGCGCGGCGGTAACGTGTCACAAAAGGTTTTTCAAGATTTTAAATTCAAATATTGCCTTCAAAGTTATGGGGCTAATAACTGGAAGTTACCTATTATAAAAATTTGAAGTTTCTAGATTTCTAAACATATAGGTTTTGTTATATTTTATTCATAGAAAATTAAATAAAAAATAAAATAATTTGTCATAAGAAATCTTTCCCAGGCGTAACAGCCAATTTTTCCAAAAAGAAAATTTATTCACCGTGACAACTTAGAGTTTGTCACCGGCCGTCATATCCTGTGCCCACGGGGGCGGCCATGGGTAACCCAAAGATGTAAGACCATTGAGAGGTTTTAGGTCAAAATTTATTTTGCTGTAGAATGCTTAGGGGTGGGGGGGGGGGGCTATGGCAGAGTCGGAGAGGTTTCTCAATTATTAATAATAAATCGTTTTAAGTTTGAAAAATAAAAATTTCTAGATTTGAGGCAACTGATGTTGTACTTTCTGTAACGTCCATTGCCTTTCTTATAATTTGATTAAAGTAATAAAATCAAAGTTTTCCAACACAAAACCGTTGAAATCTTAAACAAAACTGAAAAAAGGTTTTGTCATAAATTGGGCTTAGTCGGAAAATGCTAAAATGTAAAGAAATTCTCTCATAAGTATGAAAACTGACGAGGTCTGATTAAGATTTTTAAATATTAATTCTGGCTTTGAAAACTTAAAAGAATTCAAGAGATCTTAAGGGAAGATAATTTTTAGCGCGAAGAGACTAAAAAAAAACGAATGAAATCTATTAGTTTACATGAGGCATAAATTTTAAGCAGATTTCGGTAGGTTTGATCAGCAGGATTTCTATAAAATTTTACGAGACTGTAAAAGAATTGATCAGGGATTTTACTTCTAAAGATTCTATCAGATTTCACCAAAACAAGCATGAGTTTTGCCGAGATATGACAAAATTTTATGAGTATTCAACCAGTTAAATGCTGACTATTTTTGACGAGCTTTGAGCAACAAATTTTTCTAAAGGAATTTAAAAGATTATTATTATTATAAGTATCCAGTTTTAAGCAGCTGGCTAGCCAAATTTTTGATAAGTGTTTAAAAGATTTAATAAGAATTAAAGCGCAAAATAATGACCAATTTTGGTAAGATTATACAAGCGAGTTTTTCTAAAGGAATTAAAAATCAAATAAGTACCTATTTTTAGGAAGATTTGACCAGCAAATTTATTATTTTTCCTATGAGATTTTAAAAGATTTTATGAGTTTTCACTTCAGCAATTTTTTCTATAATAATTTAATAATATGCTGACAAAAACTCCTAAAAGTTCAAAAGAGCTCGTAAGTATCTTCTGCGGATTATGAAACACCTCTTCCTGGTGTAATCTCATAAACTTTTAGCAGTTTAAATATACGTACGTGACTCGTCAAAGTTCTCGCGATCAGCTAGGGATTTAAGGCGGATCATAACACCACTTTTCTGAAATCTCGTCAACTTTCGACAGATTTAACACGGTAAACATTGATAACATAGGTACTGCGTTATGGTGACAAGGATAACATAGATTAACCTTTTTCAGCAGAATGACTTTTGTCGGTATAGTAAAAATTTGTAAATGGGCGAAATGGGAATCCTTGTATTACAAGGCAGAATAAAAAGCACTGAAGGTGACGTAAAAAACTATGAATTGACAAAGTATTTTTTAGTAAAATACGCCATTTTTTAGCGATAATTAAAATCCCAGGTCTTTGCACTTGGTGTGGTATATGTGGTGTACCAAAGCACTTGGAGTTTTGAGAAGTTTTATTTTTCTGATTTTATTTTAAATATTCGCCATTTGTAAATTTTTAGTAATGTAGCTATGCATCGCCAAATTACTTTTTAATATTGCAAAAAAGCCAGGCTGTAAAAGTGCGAGGCAGTATTCTGACATTATTAAACTGACAGTTGATCTTTCAAAATTGACATACCGAAGTCGAATATAAAGTCATTTATTTTCATTTAATACAGAAAGGCAGTATTTACTTCGGTTCATATAATCCCTATCCTTCACATGGCGGTTCTAGAGCCAAATTCTGGGGGGGGGGTAATGGTCAAGCGGTGACTGTAAATTAGGGCACAGGAAAAAAACTCATATGAAAAGCACACATGAAAGATCCTCATAGGAAACGAGCGGACACTTCAAAAAGCGAACGTGGATAAAAGCGCACACCTAAAAGGCGCACACGGAAAATAGCGCACAGTAACTGTGCACAATGAAATAAAGTTACGCTTCTAGTATTCAAATGTTGCATGCAAAAAAGTACCAGGCTAGGTTATTAGACCATTTCGCCACAAAAAGGACGAGAGCGTTTATATTAAAACTATCATAACATTTTGAAATTTGAAAAAAAAATTGAACATATTTGTGTTTAAAAACTTAAAATTTTGAAAATCTGTGAAAACTTACATCGACTCAAGAAATAAAAAAGTAGTATATACCTTTGATCAGACAATTGCAAAAATTGCACTTATGAAAATGTACAAAAAAAAAGATGAATGATGTAAACGTGGATTTATAAAGTATTTCTGCGCAGTGGTCAAATGTCTCTAATTTTTTTTTAATTGAAGTTAGTCATATCTAGAGACCCTGTATGTCTGACATATTTTAAAGAATTATTTCTTCAAAATATGTCATATATACAGGCAGTGGCGTATCCAGACCCTGATCTTTGGAGGGGTAATTTAGTCAAACAACACATACTTGCTAAATAGGAGCACATATTATCTGTGTTACTCTACAAATTTAGGCCATTTAGTTAATTTTAAACAAATATCAATAAGGGTGGTTCGCATTCGGCAATAATAAAGAAAGTTTAATGCGCCGCAGGCAAAAACTTTGAATTTTTTTGGAAAAATCCTTACGTTTTACCAATCTTGGGGGAGGTCATTACCCCCAGTACCCCCCCTTGTATACGCCGGTGCATACAGGGTCTCTAGTCTTATCTGGTTTAATGTAAAATTTTTATTTGTTGGCGTTTATAATAAACACTCGGTTATAGCAAACCCTGTTCAAAATACCGAAAAATAAATTTACAATAGTCTATATGTCTTCTTATAGTAAACCTCCTATATAGCGAACCAGATTACGTATAATCTTCGAGTTCACTATATCCGGTCTATACTGTAGATATAAGGTACATTCTAAGTAGGTCTCTCCAAATATACAGACCACTTCTTGATTTTGTGTACCTAGCGGTGTTATTATTGTAAGTTCTTCCTCATGCGTTTTTTTCGCGTGCGATTTTTTTTTGTATGCGCTTTTTTTCTTTGCGCATATTTCTTCTGCGTTTTTTTCCTATGCGCTTTATTATCGGGAATCTAATAAAGTCAACAAAAATGTTTTTTTTAAACTTTAACTTATCTGTAACGGCTCTGGCTTTATACCCAATTAGTTTTTTTCGGGCTCTGGGGGGGGGAGGGGTAATTAACTAATTAATATATTAATTGTAATGCGAAACTGTCAATATAGTGCCCGGCACAATTTGCGCCTGGCACTATTGCAATAGGTCCCTAATACCAAAATCGAAATTTAGTTAGGACTTTATCCTTTATCAAAACCGCACAAAACCAAAAAGAACAAAATCATAAAAAGGGGTTGGGCCTAGCATGAGCAACTGTCTCCTTTATTTTTATGTATACTGGTTCCATCTCTCTTCCTCTCATACAAATCGGTGTCATGGAAGTTTGGCGGCAAATTTAAATCGGGAACAAATTATGTTGTACTTTTTGGACCCAAAAATACATGAATGTCACAAGCTGGGCCCAACCCCTTTTTATGATTTTGTTCTTTTTGATTTTGTCCGGTTATTAATAATTCCGCTTTTAACATAGCACTGTTGTGCAATTTTCCTTTTTGATCTTAGACGATTTTTTATTTGCCCGTTATGATAAACTATGGGGGCCCGGTTCAAATAGTAAACAAAGGCCTTATATTGAAAGATCCCAGCTAATCTTACAATATGAAAGAGTCAAAATACTGCTTGGCACTATTACAGCCTGGCCTTATTGCAATAAGTCCCTAATATCCTGCAGCAATTTTTATAAATTAAAATCCTTTTAATTTAGGACACTTTATATTTGAGGTCCCACATAATTTTCTTGTTTACAATGGCTGAACACCTCCAACCAACACAAACAAAGGCAATTCAATAACTACATGTATCACTTTATTAATAACCATGAGTATTAGAACTATATAAATTTTCAAAACAAATTTGTATTAGATAAAGTTCAATGCCTCGATGGCTAAACATTGAGAAAATATTTTAAATCTGATACTGGCATACTAGACTTTGTAAAGAAGACCAGACCAAGCTCGTACCTGGGGAAGGATTAAGGTGGATCAATCCTCCCCCTTACCCAAAATAGCCAATTTCTCAGCACCACAAACACGACAAAAAAATTACGAAATACGCAAATTTTTATTGAAACTTTTTAATCCCACGTTGAATAATTTTCTTGGGTACGGCCCTGACAAAGATACCTATACTTGAGAGCCCATAAGGTGAGGTGACACAAATTTTCACTTTTACGGGTGAACCTAAGTTCACCATTTTTTCCAGGGAAAAACGACTCCTCAGAACTTCAGAGAACTGTCAGTTTTAACAAAAAAGTCAGAGAGTCTCAAGCTTTAGCTTTTCACAGAGATTAAAATCACAAAAATCGAACAAAAAGCAAAACTACTGCAGCCGTAAAAAATTTACGGTTTTTTTGGCCCACCTTATATATATAGGGAATATACACATGAATCATCATCATCATAAAATACTCTGCCAATCTATGGGCACCTAAGCTCACACTAGGTTCTATAGTTATAGTGTACGTCTGAGTTAATATAACTAAAAACTGAAATATATTTTATTCAACTCCAGACTCAATTACCTTTCGTTTGATACCACACAAGCCATGTTTTGACGTAAACTCTAATTTTTAAAATCTACCCCCACCCTTTTTTTTAAACTAAAATATATTTTGTTTAACTCCAGACTCAATTACCTTTCGTTTGATATCACACACGCCATATTTTTACTTAAACTCTAATTTTGGAAATATACCCTTTTATTTGGTTTGTGTTCGGTGGATTTTGTTCATTTTTAAATGGGACCATCTCGACCCAAGACCCAGCCTAGGTACCAAATTTCATTAAAATCGGCCAAGCGGTTTTTGAGTTATGCGCGTTGGTCATTACAGACAGACAGACAGACAGACAGACAGACAGACAGACAGACAGACATACAGACAGACAGACGGCGCAACAAAAAAGTTTCAAAATCATCTGAAACGCAAAGATATATAAAAATTTTTGAAATCGGAGCAACTTTTTTTTTCTTGAAAAAATTAGGATCACCATAGCTCACACTACTATAGTATAGTATATGTGTGAGCTAATATCTTTAGAAAAGTCTCTCAGATAACCCTTTGAATTTATGCCACATGTTTAGTAAACACCTTATATATATTGATAAACAAATAAGGCAGTCTTTTATTGGAACCAAACCCAATTTTTGCTGTCGCAGACAATATGGAAAGCTTTTTTATTATGAAGAATACGAATGATTTTAGGTCTGAAACGGCTCTGGAACGAAATAGCGATGTACAAAATAGCGAGTATTAAAATAGCGGTATCGAAATAGCGACAATCAAAATAGCGATGTAATGAAAGGGCGACTATCAAAATAGCGATGTAACAAAATGGCGATGTAACGAAATAGCGATTGTAACAAAATAGCGATGTAACAAAATAGCGATGTAACAAATTAGCGACTATCAAAATAGTGATGTAACAAAATAGCGACTATCAAAATAATGATGTAACAAAATAGCGATTATCAAAATAGTGATATTTTGGTTTGGTTTTGGCATATAGTTCGACAAAGGAGTTTCTTTCTAACTAATTTTTTCACAAAAAAAACTTCTCTTACTTCTTTCTCGGGATCCTACAGGGTGTGAATCTGAACCGACTCGAACCTAACCAGGATATTTTTAAAAAAACTCTCCAGACCTCTTTTCCGGGATCCTAGAAAGTGTGAATCCGAACCGAACCAAACTGAACCGAATTCGGTTCAGTTTCGTTCGCAAGTTTTTTTTTTGAAAAAATTTGTTAAAAAGAAAAGGTGGTGTAGTCAAAATACCGCTAGGATATAATAGCGCATTTCGGTTCGGTTCGGTTTGGATTGGTTTGAACCGATTCGGTTTGGTTTGATTCATCGTTATTTTGATACATCGCTATTTTAATACATCGCTATTTTGATTGTCGCTATTTTGACTGTCGCTATTTTGATACATCGCTATTTTGATTGTCGCTATTTTGATACATCGCTATTTTGATATGTCGCTGTTTTGTTACAAACGCTATTTTGATACATCGCAATTTTGACCAAAAATGACCATTCCAACAAAAACTCCTTACAGTCTGACGCGTTCAGTTTACAATAATTTTTGCTAATACAAAAACTTTTATTTTTCTCAGCTAAAATTGGTTTAGTTGTGCCATAAAAGTTTACTAGATTTTATCAACAAATGTACAAATCTAATAAATATTAAAATTATTAAAACGACATAATAGGTATTGTGAAACTCACAACATTGTATGAAGTATGAATTTCAAAACCAAATAGTTGAAAAAAAAATGGTGGCGCCTTGCTTGATAATACTGTTTTATTTTTGGCTTTATGTTTTAAACTAAACAGTACAATGTTTAATATTATTTTACAAGTATACTCGGGTTCAAAAATAATGTCACAACCAGGCAGTAATTGTGCCGGACACTATTCTGACAGTTTCGCATTATGAAAACAGCTGTCGTCTTTCAAAATTCGGCCTTTGTGTATTATAAGAGCCGGAATTAATAGTGCCGCTATCATTAATGGAAAATAAACGACTGGATTTATAAATTTGACTTTGGTATGTCAATTTTGAAAGATCAACTGTCAGTTTTCTATGGAAAACTGTCAGTGCCCGGCACTATTATTTCCTTGCTTCATTGCAATAACTCCCTATTTAGGGACAAAGATCTAATCTCTTCTTGGCCCCCATGCATTAAACGGTTTTTGTAGGGTGAACTAAAGGTATTTATACTTTGCGTACAAAATTTGACCAGTCATGTGAACGTAACTGAACGACTGTAGTTATGTCACCGAGTTGCCATAAAACAAATGGCTTAAGGCCTCTTTCAAACGAGGACGCTGTATCCCAGACACGTGTATCTCAGATACAGAAAAAGCATGCAGTTAAATTGTAGCTTACACACGGCATTCGACACCGTATAGAGTATCGCGCGACAGAATTTTTGAATCTTGACAAATCAGCCTCCCGGCTGCGAAGGAGTATCCGAGATACAGAATTATCATGGTGGCTTATGGACCTGTTCAGAAATGCATACTTTTGCGACGCCAAAAGTTCGATTTCAGAGGCGTCTTCTTTTAAGTTTTTTCTTTTTATTAGATATATACCATAACATAACGCACTCTTGAATATTCATGATAACGACTTCACCGCACTGAAGCTTGTTAAAAAATGTCTAATAAAAAAGTATCCCAAAGAAGTATCGGGGTAGTATGGGGCTGTGATTCGGTATTTCGCATACAGAATCCCGCATACAGTATCCTCCTGAAAGAGGCCTAAAGCAACGCGGTGACGTAGATATTTAATCTGATTGCTATGACATTACAGCTGGCCAGTCGGGTTCGATGACCTTTCAAATTCTGTGGGTAACCTGTGTTGAACTCATAATAGTCTATGAGGTTTGCCCCATAGATGAAAAAAAAAAGGTTGACTAATATTTACTTAAACACCCTGTGGATAATGTTTTAAAGGTATAGATTAAAAATAATAAATAAATCGTAAATATATGTAACAGTAACATTCCGTAAGTGTTTGGAAAATCCGTCTAAAAATAATGCACCCTGTATTTTATAAGATGGACATTAATTTAAGGTGGGCCCATAAGAACTTTTGAGACGAAAGGTTCAATCTAAAACACACTAACGCTTGTTTCTCATCACTTTCGAATAATATTTACTTAAACACCCTGTAGAGAACGTTTTAAAGGTACAGTACATATAATAGTAACATTGCGCATATGTTTGAAAAAGCCGTCTAAAGACCCATTATGCTTCTTGGACATTATCACTTTCAACACCCTGTATTTCAAAAACTGGTTATTATTTTAAGTAGGGCCCATAAGAACTTTTGTTAAGGAAGGTTCAGTCTACAACATACCAAAATTTCATGAAGTTTGACGGATTACAGAAATCCCATTAGAGGTGTGCCTGATCCTTTTATGTGTGTGATATAAAAATGTATTTAAATTAAACATGAATATCTATATATATAAATATATATATATATATAAATATATATATATATATATATATATATATATATATATATATATATATATATATATATATATATATTATATATTATATATTATATTGTAAGCTTTTTAAATTAAAGTACAGCTGCAATGTCGTTAATGGAATATTGCTTGTTATTTATTTAATTAAACAGGATCCGGCATGATGATCTCCCATATTTTGCACCCCCACTGTGCCCGAATCACTGAGAGAGCTTAGCCTAGTCGGTTGGTAGCTGTAGCTGGCGCCTTGCCATTTTCTTGCCATCGTGCCTTCGTTATCGAAACATTTATTAAAAGTAAGTAACGTAATCTGTAATTACGATGCAAAGAACTTTTCTTACTCACTTCGCACTTCGTAGACATGCTTTCGTTCCAGATCCTTTGTGGATACCTAAACACTAGCCCCGAACTATTGACGAATTGAAAGCAGCAATACGTCAAGGAATTACAGGAATATCGATTTTAAGTTACTGTAGGAGTGAAACTTTCAGAAATCAGCTTCGAATGTGTATCGAAAAAAATGGCCGCCACATGGACTCTGTAAATTTCAAAACTTAATAAAAACAAATGGTATAGAATAGAGTTTCACAAAAAAAAAATCTAAATAGCATTTACAATGGCGTTTTTAATGTGGGAGATCATTATGCCGGACCCTGTATATAAATATAGTGAAGTAAACTATGTTTTTCCAAGCGCGGATTTGAGGGGGGGTAACGTGGTAATTACTCCCCTAGAATAAAAAATATGCCCTTTTTGTTAATAGTTAAATTAAAAACAGGAAAATTACCCCCTCACCCCTTGAAAAAAATGTAAAAAAATAATTGTCGATTATAACCCTTCCCCCCTCCCTTGATTTTGACCTAAATCCGCGCTTGTTTTCAAATATTAAAATTTAAACTAAACATTTTAAACTCTGTCCTGGTTCAAAGTGTCCATCACACACTATATGTATAGCATACCTGGAATAAAATAGTAGATAACTTATTGTTTCTTGAAGAATTACTGCACCTTTGCATGCGCTCAAACAAGCTGTTAAAGCTGTAATTCCACTCGTTTGTTGGTACTGTCAAAATTGCATTCTTGCTTTTTCTGGCGACTTAAATCTCGGAGCACGCAGTCCATTCTTGATTTTCGGAATAGTATAGAAATCGTTGGGACTAAGGTCGAGACTGTATGAAGGATGGTTCAACAATTCGACGTTTTGTTGGGTTAAAAATTCAATGGTTTTTTGTGCTTTGTGCGAACTTGCAGTGTCTTGGTGGAGGATGATTCGTCATTCGAGGTTCGTATTTCGAGTCTCAGAGATGACTTTCAGCAAACAAATGATGATATACCAATCGGCAGTAACAGTCCTGTGATCTTCCAGAGAAATTGTTGCTACACGACCTGCTTTTGAGACAAATGTCGCGATCATATTTTTGGATACACTTCGGGAACGGATGACTTTTTTTGGCTTTTTTTCATTTTGGAACACCCAAACAGACGACTAACGTTTATTTTCGGGTTCATGGTTCATGTAAATCCACGATTCATCACCACTGACAATGTTGTGCGCGTTTTTCTAGTTTCCTGCCTTAAAGCGGTCTAGATGTTTCCTACACCAATTGACTCTAGTTTTTTTCTGTTCTTCGGTCTACAGATGCATCCTAATTCTTCATGCAAAATTTTTTGAATTAAGGTCTTTCAAATCCTTAGTGACGCTTCAATCTCGCGATATATCACATGTTGATCTTCTTTGATGAGCATGCGCAACAGCATCGATGTTTTCCTGGGTGACGGAACCGAAACTATTTTCGGTTTAATTCCATTTTTCGACGGATTTGTTAACTTAAAAAATTCACTGTGGTTATAAAACTATACAGGGTGTCCCAGAACTAATGGTACATGGTTAAACTGTAGATTCCTTGGGTCAAAATATTACGATTTAGCTATACTTACCTTAGTCCAAAAGTTCGTATTAACCGAGATACAGGGTGTTAAACTTTATTTTTTCAATTCGATTTTCTTTAATAACTTTTTTACTAATTAATATTTTTGCAAAAACTAACCGTGTAAGTTTTTTTAAAATTGGCAAGACGATTGCGTTGAAAAATTTGATGTACAGTGTACAGGGTGTTCCTTGGACCACTACCATTGCATAAAAATCAGTATATTTTTTTTGTGCCTCAGTGTATACCAGTTTTTATGTAAAATAATGGTTTTCCCATCCTTTTTATGTAAAAAAGTTATACTGTTTTAAAGTCGCTCAGAGCAACGGTTTTTGAGTTTTTTGCATTTAAAGTTTTTTTGCATGTGAGTGATCTGCCTAATTTATGTATGATAATTTCTTCAATTCTTTCTACTTATTAATAATTTTGCACAAAAAATTGGGTTTGGTGATTTTTGTGCATGGACAATTAATTTTGGTAAAAAAAAAAATATTATACAGAGTGTTCTCTGACTCGGTACCGTTACATTAAAATAGGTCTAACTTTTTTGTTCCTCGGTGTATACAAGATTCTATAAAAAACATTAATTTTTTTATTTTTTTTAAGTGAAAAAGTTATAGTGTTTAGATGTCGCTCAGAGCAACGGTTTTTAAGATATTTAAATTATAAATTTTTATTGTATGCGTAAAAGATTTTTGATTAAATTCTTACCTACTTCATACATATTAGCTATAATCAAGAATTTTTATAGCATTTTAAGACTGGATGTTTTCTTAAGAAATATTAAGTTAAAAAATATACAGGATGGTTCTTGAATTATCATAAGTGTGTTAAAACAATTGTAAGTTATTGTCCGTTATTGCAACTGTGTAGGGCGATGTTTTTAATGAGGAACAAAAACTTCTTCGTATTAGTGTTTTTAAAAATGGTAAGTACGTATACTTTATTAATGCAACTATTTTTTTATTGTTTTGAAAGAAAATTATAATTATTAATAAAACTAATATTTTATTATTTATTAAAAAAAATATAAAAGTTCTTAAGCATGGCACTCTCAGCAACAAAGTTAAAATTTTAAAATTGACAAATAGTAAATCAAAATTAAAATTGTTTATTATAGTAGGCTTTGAAAATAAAAAACAATAAAAAGTTGCTGTCTGCGTCTATTCTGCCAAACTTTCTTACAACTACAGAACTGTTTGTAAAATAACTTAATAATTAAAATCAACACAAAAAAAATACACTGATGATTTTAATGCAATGGTAGTGGTCCAAAGAGCACCCTGTACATTGTACATCAACTTTTTCAACGGAATCGTCTTGCAAATTTCAGAAAAACCTACTTACTGGTTAGTTTTTGCAAAAATATTAATTAGTAGAAAGAATTGAAGAAAGTATCATACATAATTAGGCATTTCACTCACATGCAATAAAAATTTTAAATGCAAAAATCTCAAAAATCGTTGCTCTGAGCGACTTTAAAACAGTATAACTTTTTTACATACAAAGGATGGAAAACCCATTATTTTACATAAAAACTGGTATACACCGAGGCACAAAAAAAATACAGTGATTTTAATGCAATGGTAGTGGTCCAAGGAACACCCTGTACATTGTACATCAAAATTTTCAACGGAATCGTTTTGACAATTTCAAAAAAATTTACAGGCTGGTTATTTTTTGCAAAAATATTAATTAGTAAAAAAGTTATTAAAGAAAATCGAATTGAAAAAATAAAGTTTACCACCCTGTATCTCGGTTAGTACGAACTTTTGGACTAAGGTAAGTGTGGCTAAATCGTAATATTTTGACCCAGGGAATCTACAGTTTAACTATGTACCATTAGTTCTGGGACACCCGTATATATCGCACTGACGTTTTGAATTTAGGTTAGGTAAAGATTGTGGTTAAGTTTTAGTAATGACATCTGAGAAGTGTCGCCCACTATGTTTTTATATGCAAAATATAAAAGACAGCCCTGGTATTATGTTCCGGTATAGTGACATATTTGGCCAGATTTGTCAACATACAGGGTCTCTAACATACCCCACCCTTGCTTTTAATTATTTTAAGTACGGCAGGTGCAAAGAACCATACATTGGTGCCAGTGGCGTATATAAGGGGGCCCGGGGGCCCAGGCCCCCCCCCGAATCTAAGATTTGTTTGCATATTTTCCACATATTTTATGAATACAAACATAAAATAGCATACAATACGGCCTCAGGGGGTTTCGCCCCCCCCCCAAACTGTGTCGGCCCCCCCCAAAACTTTTTTCTATATACGGCACTGATTGGTGCCAAATCGTGCTATATTTCTTTAAATTGGTTAAATCTACGAAAACTTTTGCAACATTGTTTTCTATTATCAGGCCTGAGATTATGACCACATACGTACTCATACATAGTACACTGGTAGGGGAACGTCCTTAAATTACGTAACGCAAAAATTTAGGATTTATAAACCCTGCTCCCCCCCGTCGTAACGCATTTTCAGTAAAAAACACATTAGAATAACATTTAGTGTGACGCAAGGCCAAACTCCCCCTCTTCCCCCTTGAACGTTACGTAATTTAAGGATAGACCCTATCTAAAAAACAGATTTGGTGCAAAATGTTACAAAATTTTTATTTGTGCTTTTATATAATATAATACAATTATATTACCACCAATGAGGATAATTTTAAATTCAAATAAATGTACAAAAATAAGTCTTATGTTATCAAAATTGGAATGGTTGAATGTAAAAAATTTCACATTTTATTTAGGTTGTATTTTTATCTATAAAATTTAACAAAGGGGGGGGGGCTACGTAATTTAAGAACGTTCCCATATAGGTTGTTAAAATTTAAAAAAATAAGCGATTTTAGCTCACACATATACTATACTATAGTAGTGTGAGCTATGGTGATCCTAATTTTTTCGAGAAAAAAAAGTTGCTCCGATTTAAAAAATTTTTATATATCTTTGCGTTTTAGATGATTTTGAAACTTTTTTGTCGCGCCGTCTGTCTGTCTGTCTGTCTGTATGTCTGTAACGACCAACTCACATAACGCAAAAACCGCTTGCCCGATATCATTGAAATTTGGTACCTAGGCTGGGTCTTGGGCCGAGATGGCCCCATTTAAAAATGAACAAAATCCACCTAACACAAGCCAAATAAAAGGGTGGGGCTAGATTAAAAAAATTGGAGTTTACGTGAAAATATGGCGTGTGTGTGATATCAAACAAAAGGTAATTGAGTTTGGAGTTACACAAAATACATTTTAGTTTAAAAAAAAAGGTGGGGGTAGATTTTAAAAAACTGAGTTTAATTTAAAACATGGCTTGTGTGGTATCAAATAAAATATATTTCAGTTTTTAATTATATTAGCTCACACGTACACTATAACTATAGTACCTAGTGTGAGCTAAGGGGCCCATATATTGGCAGAGTATTTATTATAGCAGTCAATCGAACTTTTGTTTTAAAATATAAAGGTATCAAAAAAGTACTCAAAATTAATAGGTGCGGTTCAGTTCGGTAACAAACAATTTTTTTTTAATTAACGGTAGTTCTAATATTACTATTTTCTGCACGTACAAAAATCTTTTCAAAGTGGTTTGTAACTCTAATATCATAATTGGCGCTCACTAATGTCAAGTACTAAAAATAAAACATTTAGAATTAAAACAAGTAAAAAACTATACCATATATTAAAATAATCATAAAGTATCGGCCGCAAAGAAATTATGAAAGGATTGATTTATTAAAATAATAAAAGACCAAAGGAGTTAACCGTAACGATACTCTTGACAGTTATAAAAAGTTGGCAAAGGAGGATAGCCGAAACAACATTTTAAGGCTGCATGTAGGATAGGTATATACTTAAATATTTAGTACCAAGATTTTGTCCGTAGAACCTACAAACCCAGAGAGCAAAAGATGTCCTAAAGATATCTGGTTGACATCGTATTTGTGTATGAACCACCTACGACCTTAATAACATATCCATGATCCGAACCGAACCGACCCATCTCGCCTCTACGGTGGATAGAATAGACCGGTGTTCGGATCTTATATATATATATATATATATATATATATATATATATATATGTCGAATTATTCACGTCACTGGTGGTCCAGCTGATTTTTGTAAACAAAAGTTAGATATGATATGAACAACGGAACAACTAATATTTTTTAAATATTTTGAAAACTAAGGCAATTTTCCTACAGCTTTCTAGACGTATTGTCGTTATTTTTTTTTAGCCCGCTTTATTTTTTATTACACAAAACCTAAACTACATGTCAAACTGAATGTGATCGTTTAGTATCAAAAGTGAACCGAGGACAAACAAAGATGTAGTCAGTCAGTCAGCGGATTATTTTTGAAGCTGGAACGAACACAGTATTTTCTTCGAATTTTAATTTTTGTGTAAAAAGAAACGAAGCGGGCTAAAAAAAATAACGACTGGTATATCTGAAAAGTATTGTTTTATGAGAATAACTACTAAAAAATAGTAGGAAAATTGCCTAAGTTTTCAAAAAATATTAGTTGATATCATATCTAAATTTTGTTTACATAAATCAGCTGGACAACAAGTAACGTGAAAATTCGACATATATATAATATATAAGATCCGAACACCCGTCTATTCTATTCACCGTGTCTCGCCTCCGAGCCACCGCCGCCGGTACAATTCGCCACTCACCGGGACAACTTGCAGCCGCCGCGCCGTGGTTTTAGTTTGCAATGTTCTTTATTTAGTTTAATAAGAAAGTTTTAGCAATATTTTATGGGTCGCGTAAATTTTTTGAGCAATCTAAAAGTATTTTTTTAAAAAGCCATTTCAAAATTGGAAAGTACAGTTTAGGTTAGATCTCAGAGTAATAACATATAAAGAGAAGTAGTAGCCCCGGTTTCGGCGGTCATTCATTCATTTGTTGGTAATCAATGTAGCTTTTCCACTTTTGCCGCCTCCTCTGCCTCTGTAAAATTTTATAAATAATAAGTAAGGTTCAACTTCTTACCTTACCAAAATATATAGTGCTTTGAGTTGGTTAGGCTATTCAAACTGTGCGATAATTTGTCATGCGCTTATTAGCCCGCGACGCGTCGTTTTATGCTGTGTATTTCTTATTACAATCTGCGATAAAAACTCATTTAGACAACATAATTTATGAACGGCCCCTTTTCCCACAATTTTTTCAGGACGTGGCCACAGGTGTATGACATCATATTACGGATTTCGTGTTAGCAGGGCCGGGTTTCGTTTTGAGCTACTTGGACTATATCCCTAGGTAAAAAGGGAATCCTTTTTCCTATTGTAGAGGACGATTAACTATTAGTCATTGTTCCAACAGTTTTAACCGGTATTAAGGATATAACCGGTATTAAGGATATTCTATTTTATTATTTTAAAATGCGGCTTTTCTGTTTGAAGAGTTGAAGCACTATTAACCATCCAAACGAAAATTTCATAGGATTGTTTTAATTTACTCTAACTATTTAGTAGTTTTGTAGTTTTTCTGTGTGAAACCACACCTTAAGGAAAACAAGCGTCTTGGAATTAAATAAATGGATCCATGATGGATCTGATACCTTCCTAGCCCATTAGCACACTCCACGTTATATCAACCTTGAAAACAGTTTTTGTAAATATCTCCGAAATGAAAGCTCCTACGAACTTTTCGGTTATAACTTAATTTTTTTCAAAAAACGCGCGCTACTATATCCCGAAAACTGCATATTGATGCGACGTTCCATTTAAAAGGTTGGCATTTTTAAAACTTTTTAACTGTCAAAAAACTGTCATTAGCATTCACAAATTTTGACTAAAATCTAATCAGCTCGTTGCAGTATCGAGTACTATTTTACCTGAAAATTTCATGTAAATCGGTTAAGCGGTTTAGGAGCTATCGCGTTACGGACAGATATAGATACATACACACACAACACAGATAGACATTACGACGATATTGCTAGGGCAGGTCAAAATACATCCAAATAACACATTTTCGGTGTTATTTCAAAAAAATTTTTTTGTCGAAAACAACACCTTCTCTAGCCGTTGCTGTGCGGGCTAGGAAGGTAAAAAAGGGGCGGGCCGAGTGAACATCAAGTAGTATAAGTAGTAGCCTTTAGACTGGATATTTTAGTTTACACTTGAAAACGGTTAGATATACTTACTTACTGAAACGTCCTGTTTAAAATAAACCAACACAAAAACATTTAATGTAAAAAAGAGCCAAGAACGCGAAAATGGCATTCCGTAAAAAGAATTAAAATAAAAGTAAGGCCAAGTTCTCCAATACAAATTTCAAAATGAAAGTAAGAAACTAGTTTGGAAATGTTTACTTTTATCTCAATTCTTTTTACGGAATGCCGCGTACTTGGTTATTTTTACATGAAATGTTTTTGTTATGATTTCACTTCTTTTTTAAAGGAATTGGATAATATTTAATTTTTAAAATAGTAAAATATGCGGAATATTGTTCAAAACTTTTGCAATGCCTTACCTAAAATTTTGAGGTCTTTTAATTTTCCTTCCTTCCAAAGCTCAGCTCTCTAGCGTTTCTGAAAGTGGACAATGTTACTTTTGCATAACTTTACATGTATAGCGGAGGGAAGTAAATTAAAATTTTCGTGTTTTTAAATTTTTTCCTATAGTTTTATCATAGTTCCTATCAGTCTTTCAATGCTCAGCTCTCTAGCGTCTTTGGAAGTGGGTAATGTTACTTTTACATAACTTGACATTTATAGGGAAGGAGAGTAAATAAAATTTTTTGGGGTTTTTAAATTTTTTCCCATGGTTTTATCATAGTTTTTATCAGCCTTCCAAAGCTCAGCTCTCTAGCGTTTCTGGAAGTGGGCAATGTTACTTTTATATAAATTTACATTTATAGGAGAGGGAAGTAAATTAAAATATTGGTGTTTTAAAATTTTTTCCTATAGTTTTATCATAGTGTCTTTCAGTCTTAAAAAGCTCAGCTCTCTAGCGTTTCTGGAAGTGAGCAGTGTTACTTTTACATAACTTTACATTTATATCGGAGAGAAGTAAATTAGAATTTTGGGGTCTTTTTCCTATAGTTTTATCATAGTTCCTATCAGGCTGCCAAAGCTCAGCTCTCTAGCATTTCTAGAAGTGGGTAATGTTACTTTTAAATAATTTTACATGTATAGGGGAGGGGAGTAAATTAGAATTTTGGGGCTTTGTGATTTTTTCCAGGGGTTTGGTCATAATTTCTATCAGTCTGCCAAATTTCAGCTCTGTGGCATGTCTGGAAGTACAGTAGAATTTTGATGATCTATACATGAGTGAGTGAGTCAGTGAGAGAGTGGCAATTTCGACGTTTTTTGAAATTTCGTAACTACTTTACTACTTTATAGAAGTCCATGAAACTTGGAAGGGTTGTTAACTCTATGAATGTCTACGACTGTGCAAAGTATGAGATTCGTAGCTCTTTCCGAAGTAGAGTTTTAGATAGGTCAAATATGGGCTGAAATGTTTCAAGAAAAGATGGTACGGCAGCGCGAACTTGGCGAGGCACTGCCGTGCCCTCAGATAATGACAATGGAAGTCCAAAGTTTTATTTCTACTCAATCATTGTCTACGAGTTTCAAACAAAAGATTATTTTTCCACTTATATAATGGCAACAAGTTTAATTAGGTGGGTCCTCAAGTCGTGAACGGTTAGCCCAGATATTCCTAAGCTCGAAAGTCGACACTGACAGTAACATGTGTTTGTATTAAATGCAGTGTTGTCTTGGCCGTGGGACTTGGTATAATGAATTTTTGGTGTTTGTTTCTGTTTGCTGAGTTTTATTTTTGTAAAAAAGAACTTCGTTGTACGTAAAAATAAACAATAAGTGCTATTTTTCTGAAAATATTGTGAAAATTCAGCCCAGTGTGGTTTTTTCGAGATGATTCCAGTGACGCAGCTATGTTGCCATCGCCGGGGATTCTGCAAATTCTAAGTTTTCAGAAATGACCGCCACGAATAGGGAAAATTTACACGGGGCCGCGGTTGACTTCTCTCTTTATATTATTATTACTCTAAGGGTTAGATAAAATTAGTTTGCAACACACTGACACAATGACAGTGACGAGTTGGGTCGACAGTGGCGAATTGTTGTAGACCCTTTTCAGGACAGTGTTTTTAACTCATAATTTATTTCTTTTCTGTTACATTTTTTGTGGCTCTGGGGGTAATTATCCTCTCTACCCTCCTGTAGAACCATCGCTGACTAATTGATGCGACGGTGTTTGGAGGAAAGAAAAAAGATTTCTATTATTATAGAGAATACCGCTCGCGTGAGACAAGTTTATAATAAAGTGTTAAGTCGCTATGATGGTATATTCTTTGTGAAAAGTTTAAACCTGAATAAAAGAAATCTTATCAAAATAAGGATTTTAGAAGCGTTTCTAGGGACTTCTGACCAAGGGCACAATGAGAATAAGTGTTAAAAATGTAGAGGGCAGAATCAAAGGAAATCTTTGTTAAGGCAAAAACTCATCATTTCATAGAATGCGCTAAAAAAAATCTAGCCGGCGAAGTACAAGTCCGGTTAAACGTCATAATATTACCCAACCTGTGAAAAGATTGAATCTAAATAAAAGTCTTATCACAAGAAGAATTAAAAAAAAATCAAGAGTAGAAAAAACATGAGGTCTAAATTAAAAAACCTTTAACGTCTCGAGGTATTTCTGGTCAATTTCACAAGTGACATAGTTGGAAACGGAATGGGACAACTGGGCGCCGCCAACTCGGCGCCGCCAACTGAGCGCCGGGCAAACTGGGCGCCGGGCCAACTCGGCGCCGTCAACTGGGCGCCGGCCAACTCGGCGCCGGACTAAAAATTTTGTTTTTGATAAAATGTGTAGATGATAAATCAAATATATTATTTATATAAAAACATCTTTAAAAAACCTTTACGCAATTTTTTTGAAATTTGATTTTGTTAAGTAAAGTTAATTCCATTAAGTCGACTGTTGAATCTTGGTAGTTGTAGTGTTTGGTAACCTGGTAACACTACCATTTACGTTTTTTATTTCAACAATGGCGGATCCAAAAATCAAAATGGCCGATTTTCTTATTTACTAACCGATTTGTCTCAAACTTGAAATATTACATTGCTTGAGGTCATTTAACAAAATTTTTTACTCAAAATGGCGAATCCAAAATGGCGGATTTTCTTATTTACTAACCGATTTGTCTCAAACTTGAAATATTACATTGGTTGAGGTCATTTAACACAATTTTTAACTCAAACTTAAAAAAATCAAAATGGCAGATCCAAAATGGCGGATTTTCTTATTTACTAACCGATTTGTCTCAAATTTGAAATGTTACATTGCTTGAGGTCATTAAAAAAAAAAATTACTCAAAGTTAAAAAAATCAAAATGGCGGATTTTCTTATTTACTAAGTGATTTGTCTCAAACTTGAAATATTACATTGCCTGAGGTCATTTAACACAATTTTTAACTCAAACTTAAAAAAATCAAATTGGCCGATCCAAAATGGCAGACTTTCTTATTTATCAACCGATGTGTACCAAATATAGAAATTGGCGCTGTGTCAAGTCGCTGATTATATTGTTTGACGAACTTTAAACAAATTCAAAATGGTGGCTCCAAAACGGCGGATAAAAATTTTTGGTAAATGAGCTCAAGCAATGTAATATTTCAAGTTTGAGACAAATCGGTTAGTAAATAAGAAAATCCGCCATTTTGATTTTTTTAGGATTGAGTAAAAAATTTTGTTAAATGACCTCAAGCAATTTAATATTTCAAGTTTGAGACAAATCGGTTAGTAAATAAAAAAATCCGTCATTTTGGATCCGTCATTTTGATTTTTTTAAGTTTGAGTAAAAAATTTTGTTAAATGACCTCAAGCAATTTAATATTTCAAGTTTGAGACAAATCGGTTAGTAAATAAAAAAATCCGCCATTTTGGATCCGCCATTTTGATTTTTTTAAGTTTGAGTAAAAAATTGTGTTAAATAACCTCAAGCAATGTAATATTTCAAGTTTGAGACAAATCGGTCAGTAAATAAGAAAATCCGCCATTTTGGATCCGTCATTTTGATTTTTTTAAGTTTGAGTAAAAAATTTTGTTAAATGACCTCAAGTAATGTAATATTTCAAGTTTGAGACAAATCGGTTAGTAAATAAGAAAATCCGCCATTTTGGATCCGCCATTTTGATTTTTGGATCCGCCATTGTTGTAATAAAAAACGAAAATTGTAATGTTACCAGGTTACCAAACACTACAACTACCAAGATTCAACAGTCGACTTAATGGATTTAGCTTTACTTAACAAAAGCAAATTTCAAAAAAATTGTGTAAAGGATTTTTTAAAGATGTTTTTATATGAATAATATATTTTATTTTTCATCTACACATTTTATTTAAAAAATTTTTTTTAGTTCGGCGCCGAGTTGGCCGGCGCCCAGTTGGCGGCGCCGAGTTGGTCCGGCGCCCAGTTGGCCCGGCGCCCAGTTGGCGGCGCCGAGTTGGCGGCGCCCAGTTGTCCTAGACCGGTTGGAAATGTGGACAGAATGAAAAAATCAATATTGAGTTAAAAGTCCATCAAGTTTTATAGAATGAACTAAGAAAAAAGCTAGCCCACCTAGTACAAGTCAGGTAAAACGCTATAATAGAATAAAAGAAGAGGTATTATCACAAGAATAATTTTCAAAAAGATCAGGAGTAGAAAATATTTTTCTGACCCAGGCACAATTAGAACAGTAGGTATTGAATATGTGGAACGCAGAATAAAAGGAAAGCTTTGTTGAGGCAAAAACTTACCAAGTTTTGTAGAATGCGCTACGAAAAAAACGTAGCTCGCGTAGTAAAATTGTACATACATACCATACATGCCATAATGGTATCCACCCTGTAAGAAGATTGAAACTGAAATAAAGAAAAAGTCTTATCAAAAGAAGGATTTAAAAAAAGATCAATCCTATCAAGTTCTATAGAAAGAACTACTTAAGAAAAAAGCTAGCCCGCGTAGTATAGGTCTGGTGAAACGCCATAATGATATGACCCTGTGAGAAGATTGGACTTGATTAAAAGAAGAGGTGTCTTATCACAAGAAACATTTTAAAAAAGATCAAGCCAAAGGAAGTATATCAACAAGAAGCGACAAAACCTGAATGACAGTAATGCAGTACTATTACACTCAAAGAAAAAACTGTGCAATTTTTGTTATACACTAACAAAAAAAAATTCAAAACTTTACTAGCAAAAATACTGTCCGGAATCCCTGTAATTTACAGTGTTTGAATGGTAAACTTATGTATTTGTTTATTTGTATAATGGAACCACGTCCTGTATATAGGGATGCATGTTTCACTTTGGCCTATAAATATATTAGTTATCCCTTTTAACTGGTCTAGCATTTTCTATGAGTTCTAGGATGTAACGAGTTTTAAAAGAGAATAAGGTTTGTACCGGTACTTATAATGTGCGTCTTCAGCTCGCCACCGGCACGAGCCGCGGCTGACTCCAAATCCATTTCTCTAGTGCCTAGTGGAAATTTTCTTTATGTTGACATAAAAGAATTGCATGTAGGTGTGTAATACACCAGAATGTGCCTCTTATTTTTAAAGTTTTCTGGAAAAAAAATGGCGATTGCCCCCGTCTGGGACCACCTAATTTATTTTTATATTCGTTAGAATTTGTTTTATAAACACAATTTTTTGCATGTTTTAGCTGTAATTAATTTTTTTTTAAACCGACGTGAAAACAAGTATTTTGCGTATACTTTTTTCTTTTTGGAAATTTTTTTTTTTTGACATTTAAAATTAAGCACGAATTAATTGAAATATAGTCAATTATAAATGCAACCTATGGGTTTTTTGATATATGTAGAGTAGCATGGTTGTAGTGTTTCATGTCGTTTTTTAAAAAATATTATTTACATGTTGGTTGTGTTTGTGCTGTTTTATACCGGTTTAAAAAAAATACGTACGATACACGACCGGAAATCTTTACAGGTCTAGTAACGTAAATAGCTATTAATTGTATTTTCTCCCAATTGTGGTTGGGTTTGTTCCTGTTTCTAAAACAATAAACGTTTTATAAAAATCTCTACTTTAACAAAATTTGTTTTATTGTCAATCCCCTTTTTTCCTTTTTCTTATAATTTTTAAATTTAAAATGGCCGGGAAGAATCTTTAAACAATATAATATTATTTAGATTTTTATAAATATTACAATAATTATGTGTTAGTTATTATTTTTTCTATTTAATTCCGTAACCGATTTTTCTCGATAAAAATATATAACCGTTCTTGCAAACAATCAAATAAAAAGTTAAAAAGGGTCGATTTTCTGTGACCACAGTTATATGATTATATAAGTGTAATGTTCTTAATTTGATTTTTTTCTTCGTGTAATAAAAATGCACCACAAACCACAGTTACACAAAATTTTTCTCAGTGTAATATAACTGCATTAGTGTCATTTGGTCCAAGCGTGACGTCACATATTTGTTTCTCATATGAACAATGTTTGGAGTGACAGTATTTCGCTTCTTGTTGATATATCTTCTTTGATCAAGCGTAGAAAAAACATGAGATGTCTGAATTGGCAAAGCTCTACCCGCGTTTCGAAGGATTTCCGGCCAAGAGCACAGTGACAGTGTTGGAAATGTGGACAGCAGAATGAAAGAAAGTCTTTTTTGAGTCACAAGCCTACTTAAGAAAAAAGATAGCCGTGTAATACAAGCAATGAGTATATGACCCATATAGAGTGGTAACCGGCGAGCCTTGCAACATTAAGGGGCAGATGGCGCTGAAATAAATTCGTCTGGTACGCAATATTCGGGGACTACTATTATAACTAGTACGATTTAGTTGCATTGGCAAGTCGAGGTTCATGCCTATCATACAAATGCCATTAGATCATAGTAGTTGTCTCTGAATATTGCGTACTAGGCGAATTTATTTCAACGCCATCTGCCCCTCAATGTTGCAACGCTCGCCGGTTGCCACTCACATATACTCAAAGATATGGGTTATATACTTATTGGTACAAATCAGGTGAAACGCCATAATGGTATCCACCCTAGGAGAAGATTGAACCTGCAAAAGAAGAGGTCTTATCACAAAAAGAATTTAAAAAAGCTCCAACGTAGAAAAACCATGAGATGTCTGAATTGGCAAACCTAGACCAGCGTTTCAAGGGATTTCTGAGCCAAGAGCCTAAGAAGGTGGCGGTGTTAAAAATTTGGAGGACAAAATAAAAGCAGGGACGTACGCAGGAGGGGGCTTGGGGGATAAAGGCCCCCAGAACCACTGAATATTGACATCTAAAAAGCATGTTTAAAATGTATTGATCTGTGTTCAGCCCCCACCCCCCCAGGATCCACCTATGTGTATCGATCTGCGCTTAAGCCGCCCCCAGGATTTATTTCTGCGGTTTATTCAGGCAAAACTCGTTAACGTTCCCAGACAGCACAAGTACGTACTATGTACGTATATCGTACGTAACTCTGCGACGTAATGTACGTACTAGGTACGTACATTTTTGGACTTACGTCCACATATGTACGTGGTCGGGACGTAACTTTAGCCATTATTTTCCTTCGATCTGTACGTACTATGGACGTACTGTAGTACGTAATATGTACGTACATCCGACGTATTTTGGACGAATGTACGTACTTTGTACGTAAAAAACTCGTACTAAGTATGTACATGGGACGTCCAATTAAACGTCAAATGTACATACTCCAGACGTACATGGTACGTGTGTAGAACCTACCCTAGACGTCCATGGTACATATATGGGACATTAAATTAAAATAAAGAAGGATTAGGACTAGGTGCCATTTAAAACAATTCCGGCTTCCTGAACTTTCCTACTTTAGAGGGGATCGTCCAGTTTTATTTTAATATTTAAGTAACATGTCTCAAACAATGCCGTTAAATGTTAACTAGTGTACGCCATACATTAGCAAAATCCTTTGTTAAATTTTCGGAAGCGCATCTCTAAAATGAACGTAAAATGTACGTACTACGTACCTAGTGTACTACCACATTACCATGGACGTCCACATTTGGACGTCCACAGTACGTATTTTATTGGTCCCGAGAATTACAAAATTACGTAAAATGTAAGTAAATTGTACGTAACTAGTGGTCGTACAATGTTCGTACACAATTATACGTTAGTATGTACGTTATTGGTCCTCGGACGTACCGACGTAAAATGGACATAAAATGTACGTCCCTGGGACGAAGTGTGCTAGCTGGGTTTATATAGAATGCAATAGAAAGAAAAAGACCGTCCGCGTAGTACAAGTTGAGTTAGGTCGCCATGATAGTATCCACTATGTTCAACCTAAAAAAACAAGAAAAATCAAGCGTAAATAAAACATGAAATATGTGAATTGACAAACCGTGACTACTGGGGTATTTTTGACCAAGAGCAAGATCTATAAACGCAGAAAATTGCTGAATTTTCATAAAATGCTACGCAAAAAGCACTAACAAGAAAAAGCGCGCCCGCGCGATTTAAATCTGTGAGAAAATTGAATCTGAAAATAAAGAAGAAGTCTTATCACAAGAAGAGTTTAAAAAAATATCAAGCATAGAAAAACATGAGATGTCTGAATTGGCAAACCTTGACCCGCGTTTCGAGGGATTTCTGAGAATATGGACCGGCTTTTGTCTACCGCAGCATTGTGTAAGAGTGGTTTGTTTTGTCGGCGGAATTCTTTAAGACGCAATTCTTAATGAAATTTAAGAAAGGCTCAACCGAATCAGCAAATAAAGGTAGGTGTTTATTACCTTTTTCTTCTTCTTAACATCTACTAGTTTTATTTGATTTCACATTTTCAAAGTGTTTTTTAATGAATTTTGCGATGTTTGCGCCATCTATTAGCTGTTCTAAATTATAATTCATCCGTATATGTCAATTACCATCTTCTGTTTGCACTGCTCCAAATATTGACAGGAATTTTTCTTTCAAATATGTCTCACTACCGGCCTAATTATTATAGTGTAGATTTCTTGTTTAACGCATTTACGGCCAAGCCAATTTTCACAAAACTTTCCACCAAGCCACCTGTCTCGAGCTCACCCCGAAATTTATTTCTATATACGCCACTAAGCCACCCGTAAGAGCTGCTCAGCGGACACCGGTGTCCCCTTTGGCGCGATCGATAAAAAAGGCAATTTGCAGGCGCATCACGCCAGGGCGGACACTCTTTTTTTTATTCATTTTATTACGCTATTGCGGTCACAATAGCGGACACTAATATCTCAACGGACACGTCGGAACAAGTTTACTAACCTAAGCGGATCGCGCGGCAAACGTCTGTCTGTGCTGCATTGCATAAGTTAGGGGCTGGACACTTGTCAGTGGTTTTTTTTCTCATAAATCAATAAAGTTATATAAGAGTTAAAGGTAGTTTTTTTCATAAAAAAAAACAAATGTGTCCGTTGTGGTACCTGGAGTATAGCTGCTTTAAAAACTTTTAAAACTCCTCAGCGGACCCAGTAGCGGACACAGTCTTTAAAATTCGAACAAAACTGTGTTTTGAAGAACCACGGTCAGTAGGCAATTTCAGAGCTCCAAAAAGAATACTTGACAATAAAATATTTAAAAAATTAAACATTTTCAGGGAAATATCTACCCCCAAATATGGCGGACACTAGTGTGTGCCCTCGCGGGAGAAACCGTTGTTTTTTCTTTAAGTTTAATTTAACAATCATAATTAGCGTCCATAAACACCGCAAACTTCAAAAATAATACATATCGGTTCATAAATGAAAAAGTCCACCATTTTAGATCCGCTATTTTGATTTTGCCAAAGTATTAAAAATCATAATCAGCGACAATAAACACCACAAAGTTTTAAATGTAGTACGTATCCGTGTTAGGTTTACAGTATTCACAATCAGCAACCTTTAAGAATAAGAAAGTCCGCCATTTTGAACCCGCTATTTCGAATTTTATTAATAGTTTAATTCAAAAATCATACCTAACGACGTTAAACTGCAATTACATTGTATTTTTAGATGTTACGTTTTAAATAACTAAATGAACATACCAAGTTCCAAATTTGATGTATACCGGTTTAGAAATGGAAAATACCACCATTTTAGAAGCGCCATTTTGATCTTTTTTAAGATTTAAGTCAAGAAATGTATTACGTAGCTTTAACACCGCATTCTTTCAAATTTAAGACAAATCGGATCCGCAATTTTGAATTTTTTGTGTTAAAAAATATTAAATTGCATTGTCATCGGAACTCTATACACCTGTCAAATATAAAATGATGTAGCTCAATGGAAAGTAATTGAAAAAATTCTAATGCAACATATAAACAAGAAGCGTAAATAAACCGTTCAATAAACAAAATTGCAAACAAAAATTATGAAGGCGCGTGGCTGCGAGTTCTCTCGGCGGCAAGTTGGCCTGGCGGCTAATTGTGTGGGCTGCGAGTTAATCCGGCGGCGAACCGGGTCGGCGGCGAGAAATTATCCTAGAGCTTGACCAGAAGGGTAAGGCTGTGGGTCAAAATTAAATATATTTTGGGATTTGGGGGGGGGGGCGGAAATTTCCACTTTTTCGCTCCCCGTAGATCCGTGCCTGTCTATTGCCATGCCACGACTCAGTCAATGCAATGCAACTTTTGTGACACTCTCGCTCTGTCCTTCTTGTCCTGAAAATTAAGATATAAAGGTTGTAGTGCTAAAAGAAGAACATGTAACGACCTTAGCAAAGTTTAAATTCGTATACAAACGTAGCAATTAGTTATATATGTTTTGCGTAGGCCGATGTTTATGCCACTATGCAGACAAAATGCATTCCAAGCCCTTATTCTTGTAATATTTTTACCGCAAATACTACGCACACCAAGGTACTCTTTCTTACCCAGCCATAAACACCATGGTTAATGTTATGAATGAAGAATGAATGAATGTTCTTTAGAAGTAAGCCGTTTTGCTTTGCTCACATATGTGGGTAGTTGAAGTGGATTAGGCAGTAGACAGTGGCAGATCCAGGGGGAGGGAAGGAGGGCAGCTGCCCTCCTTTTTCTACCGGATTTTATAAAACCGAACAATTAAATTTAAATAGACTATGAATTCCCCCCCCCCCCCTTATAAAGGCCATGTAATACAGAATATTGCCCCTAGGCTAGATACGCCCTTAACAGAATTATACATATATAAAGTTTTGCGATATTTTACGAGATATTGTCTTACAAAATTGTGCTGTGTAATTATCTACATGAAATAAATATAACCTGTAAAGTTATACTCTTTGGACTCAGGATGATATAACAAACTCCTGACAAATAGGAACTCCCTCAATATCTTCCACTCTTCTCTCTCTGTCGCCTTGTTCATCCATCTAGTCCCCGCATGTTTCTTCAAATCGTCCGCCATCTCATTTTGGGGGTTCCATCGATCGCCTTTCTGTCGGATATTATGACCGGCAAATTTCCATTTTAATTTTGCTACCTCTCCTCTGACATCCCTTACTTTTGTTTTATTTCTTATCCATTCATTCCTTTTTCTATCTGTTATATATATATAAAGCTTTACATGTAATATTTGTCTTTCCATTGATCTTTGGGCTTTTGTTACCTTAACCATGTTTAATTTTGTAAGCGTCCAGGTCTGGGATCCATATGTGAGCACAGGAAGAATACATTGGTTATACACTTTCGTCTTAAGGTACTGAGGATATTTTTTATTTTTTAATATGTAGCTTAATTTACCGAATGTTGCCCAGGCCAATCTTAATCGTCTCTTGATTTCAGCCATTTGGCTTTTTTTAGTTTAACATTTTTTGTCCCAGATTGTGATATCTGCATCTGTGTTTGTTATGATTTTAGTTTTAGTTTAGTTCATACTCAAGCCTATCTTTTGAGCGGCTGTATCCAGTTTTTCCAGCATTTTTATGAGCTTTCTTGGATAAATGGTATATTTTTTTTCCGGCTTCAGAATTCAATATGGCGGCTGCCAAAGTTAATAAAAAAATTAATTCCCTGTTTTAGGAGAAATTAAATTGACTTTCAAGGGACCTAGTCAATTGAAAACTGTAAAAAAAATTGACACCTGTCACTTCAAAACAAAGGGGCGGCTATATTTCAAAAAAATCTTTTTTTCCCGATAATAACTTGCGTGGGTTCCGTTTAAAGTGAATCCGTTAAACATAATAAAATTTTTCCCAAAACAGAGAATTTATTTTTTTTAGTAACTTTGGCGACCGCCGCGCCATCTTTGATTCTTGAAAAATCGGGGATCCTCGAATGAAGATAGATTTGTGTACTATGGCAAATATTTAAAAAAATATGCCCTTTTTGCAGCATTTTTTACAAATTTACTTCACTATGGGCGCGTTGAGGAGGGGGCCTCGGGGCCCGAGCCCTTTTCAAGCCCAAACTTTTTTAAATATTTTTAACACATTTCATAAAAAAAGTAAATAAGCATAAATTACGGCATTATGGGGTTTCCCCCCCCCATACGCCTGGGTGGGCCACTGACTATACTACTACTTTCCCGTCTTTTCATATGGCCAATCCTCCCCTAGTAGTAGATCTCCCTACTCTATGACTTCTGTAGCAAGTCTAAATCGGTTAAATTTTCGACATCAAATTTAATCCGTCCAATGGCAAGCAGTTTTTCACTCCCGCGCTATCTGATAGCCGACTAAACCCTTTCGAAAGCAGCTCTCCAAAGTCTTTCTCTCAAATGGATACTTATACTAAAAGCTCAAGAAGTCATTCGTCTATGCAGGTTAAACCATAGCACTACAAACATGCTTTAAACACTTCATCTTATCAGTAATGTTGTTGGCAATAAAATTTAACTATTTTGTTCTAGTAAAATTTATAGATTGGCGCTTTAAATTTTAAATACTTAGTGATAACGTACAGAGTTACATAATGTAATTCTATATGATAAGATTACATTATCTGCGACCACTTGAGAAACTGGATACTCATGTATTCCTTTTAAAATTTAAAGGGCCCAAAAATACGTCCAAATTCTATGAGATTTTAAAATACATTGTAACCACATATAAATAGGCTTTTTAAGACGAAAGAATTCAAGAGAACAAAATAAATAAAAAGGAGTTTTTAGAAAGAAATAGAAATAACTATATACAGTGAAACCTCTCCTTGCGGACGCCTCTCTTAAGCGGACAAATTTGTTGGAACCAAGCTTTTCCCTATTTCTTTACAGGTAAAATTCACTCCTATAACCGGACACTCTAATAACCCGGAATGGGACAACTGGGCGCCGCCAACTCGGCGCCGCCAACTGGGCGCCGGGCCAACTCGGCGCCGCCAACTGGGCGCCGGCCAACTCGGCGCCGGACTAAAAAAATTTTTTTTGACAAAATGTGTAGATGAAAAATAAAATATATTATTTATATAAAAACATCTTTAAAAAATCCTACGCAATTTTTTACAAGCTTTTATTTAGCTTCAGATGTTCTGTCTAACTAACTATCAAATCTTATGAAGCGTTTTTGACACACTTCCCATTATCCGATTTGGATGAAATTTGGTACACACGTAGTGGTCCCATGACAATACAACATTAACAAAAAAATATCCAAACAACCCCTACCCCCACCCCTTCTATAGAAAAATGTGTTTTTGACACACTTCCCGTTATCCGATTTGGATAAAATTTGGTATACACATAGTGGTCCGATGATAATACAACAATAAGAAAAAAATATCCTCCCACCCCTACCCCCACCCCTTCTATAGAAAAATGTGTTATTGACACACTTAGGGGTTAATCCGATTTGGATAAAATTTGGTATACACATAGTGGTCCGATGATAATACAACAATAAGAAAAAAATATCCTCCCACCCCTACCCCCACCCCTTCTATAGAAAAATGTGTTTTTGACACACTTCCCGTTATCCAATTTGGATAAAATTTGGTATACACATAGTGGTCCGATAATAATACAACAATAAGAAAAAAATATCCTCCCACCCCTACTCCCACCCCCTTCCATAGAAAAATTTGTTTTTGACACACATCCCGTTATCCGATTTGGATGAAATTTGGTATACATATATAATAAAAAAATAAATATATAAAAATAAATAAATATCCTCCCACCTCTACCCCCACCCCCTTTCATAGAAAAATGAGGTTTTGACACACTTCCCATTATCCAATTTGGATGAAGCTTGGTATTCACATAGTGGTCTGATGACAATACAACATTAAGAAAAAAATATCCTCCCACCCCTACCCCCACCCCTTCTATAGAAAAATGTGTTTTTGACACACTTCCCGTTATCCGATTTGGATAAAATTTGGTATACACATAGTGGTCCGATGATAATACAACAAAAAGAAAAAATATCCTCCCACCCCTACCCCCACCCCCTTCCATAGAAAAATTTGTTTTTGACACACATCCCGTTATCCGATTTGGATGAAATTTGGTATACATATCGTGATCCGATGACAATACAATATTAAGAAAAAATATCCTCCCACCTCTACCCCCACCCCCTTTCATAGAAAAATGAGTTTTTTACACACTTCCCATTATCCGATTTGGATGAAATTTGGTATTCACATAGTGGTCCGATGACAATACAACATTAAAAAAAATATCCTCCCGCCCCTACCCCCACCCCCTTCCATGGAAAATGCGTTTTTGACGCCCTTCCCATTATCCGATTTGGATGAAATTTGGTATACACATAGTGGTCCGATGATAATACAACAATAAGAAAAAATATCCTCCCACCCCTACCCCCACCCCCTTCCATAGAAAAATTTGTTTTTGACACACATTTTTTTTTTCAATATTATATTGTCATCGGACCACTATATGTATACCAAATTTCATCCAAATCGGATAATGGGAAGTGTGTCAAAAACGCATTTTTCTATAGATGAGGGTGGGGGTAGGAGTGGTAGGATTTTTTTTTCAATATTATATTGTCATCGGACCACTATATGTATACCAAATTTCATCCAAATCGGATAATGGGAAGAGTGTCAAAAACGCATTTTCTATGGAAGGGGGTGGGGGTAGGGGTGGGAGGATATTTTTTTTTAATGTTGTATTATCATCGGACCACTATGTGAATACCAAATTTCATCCAAATCGGATAATGGGAAGTGTGTCAAAAACTCATTTTTCTATGAAAGGAGGTGGGGGTAGAGGTGGGAGGATATTTTTTTCTTAATATTGTATTGTCATCGGATCACTATATGTATACCAAATTTCATCCAAATCGGATAATGGGAAGGATGTCAAAAACGCATTTTCTATGGAAGGGGGTGGGGGTAGGGGTGGGAGGATATTTTTTTTAATGTTGTATTATCATCGGACCACTATGTGAATACCAAATTTCATCCAAATCGGATAATGGGAAGTGTGTCAAAAACTCATTTTTCTATGAAAGGAGGTGGGGGTAGAGGTGGGAGGATATTTTTTTCTTAATATTGTATTGTCATCGGCTCACTATATGTATACCAAATTTCATCCAAATCGAATAATGGAAAGTGTGTCAAAAACGCATTTTTCTATAGATGAAGGTGGGGGTAGGAGTGGTAGGTTTTTAGCTCACACTACTACTATAAGTAGTGTGAGCTATGGTGATCCTAATTTTTTCGAGAAAAAAAAAGTTGCTCCGATTTCAAAAATTTTTATATATCTTTGCGTTTCAGATGATTTTGAAACTTTTTTGTTTTGCTGTCTGTCTGTCTGTCTGTCTGTCTGTATGTCTGTCTGTATGTCTGTCTGTATGTCTGTCTGTATGTCTGTCTGTAACGACCAACCCGCATAACTCAAAAACCGCTTGTCCGATTTTAATGAAATTTGGTACCTAAGTTGGGTCTTGGGCCGTGATGGTCCCATTTAAAAATGAACAAAATCCACCGAACGCAAGCCAAATAAAAGGGTGGGGGTAGATTCCAAAAATTAGAGTTTATGTGAAAATATGGCGTGTGTGATATCAAACGAAAGGTAATTAGGTCTGGAGTTAAAAAAAATGAATTTTAGTTTATTTTTAAAAAAAGGGTGGGGGTAGATGTCAAAAATTAGAGTTTAAGTGAAAATATGGCGTGTGTGATATCAAACGAAAGGTAATTGAGTCTGGAGTTAAACAAAATACATTTTAGTTTTTTTCAAAAGGGTGGGGGGTAGATTAAAAAAATTTGAGTTTAAGTCAAAACATGGCTTGTGTGGTATCAAACGAAAGGTAATTGAGTCTGGAGTTGAATAAAATATATTTCAGTTTTTGATTATATTAGCTCACACTATAACTATAGTACCTAGTGTGAGCTTAGGTGCCCATAGATTGGCAGAGTATTTTTCAATATTATATTGTCATCGGACCACTATATGTATACCAAATTTCATCCAAATCGGATAATGGGAAGGGTGTCAAAAACGCATTTTCTATGGAAGGGGGTGGGGGTAGGGGTGGGAGGATATTTTTTTTTAATGTTATATTGTCATTGGACCACTATGTGAATACCAAATTTCATCCAAATCGGATAATGGGAAGTGTGTCAAAAACTCATTTTTCTATTAAAGGGGGTGGGGGTAGAGGTGGGAGGATATTTTTTTTCTTAATATTGTATTGTCATCGGATCACTATATGTATACCAAATTTCATCCAAATCGGATAACGGGATGTGTGTCAAAAACAAATTTTTCTATGGAAGGGGGTGGGGGTAGGGGTGGGAGGATATTTTTTTCTTATTGTTGTATTATTATCGGACCACTATGTGTATACCAAATTTTATCCAAATCGGATAACGGGAAGTGTGTCTAAAACACATTTTTCTATAGAAGGGGTGGGGGTAGGGGTGGTAGGATATTTTTTCTTAATGTTGTATTGTCATGGGACCACTACGTATGTACCAAATTTCATCCAAATCGGATAATGGGAAGTGTGTTAAAAACGCTTCACAAGATTTGATAGATAGTTAGTTAGTTAGTAAAGGATTTTTTAAAGATGTTTTTATATAAATAAATTATTTTATTTTTCATCTACACATTTTATCAAAAACAAATTTTTAGTCCGGCGCCGAGTTGGCCGGCGCCCAGTTGGCGGCGCCGAGTTGGCCCGGCGCCCAGTTGGCCCGGCGCCCAGTTGGCGGCGCCGAGTTGGCGGCGCCCAGTTGTCCTAGACCGCTAATAACCGGACGCGTACATTTTTCTTTGGTTAAAAAATTCTGAAACCTCCATTAACCGGACGCAAACCTCTGACAACGGGACCAAGCGTTGCACGACATGGGCATAAATATTATGTAGCATGTTGGCAGCAACGCACTATGCAGCTGGGGAATTACGTCTTTCCGTTTTAATGCAGATACTAAATACTTTTGTCGTATTTACAACATATTTTATTGGGCGGGACTGCTGTGTTTTATTTTTATTGTTCAGTGGGGTAATAATAGATCTCTTTGAAATGGCGTCTAGTAAAAAACTTCTTATTTTACGTGAAAAAATGAGAAGGAACATCTATGAGCGCGAAAGATCGCTGAAAAATTTAATATCGGAAAAACTCAAATAGCGGAAATTGTTAATAAATATGTATTAAAATTTCGCAGTTCTTTCTCATAACTGATGAGTGCCGCTTATAGAAGGTTTCACTGTTCCAATATTTGAACTGTGTCAACTATAAAGTCGCCTACAGACACGCGAGCATTTCTTGAGATTAGTACGCGAACTAATCTCTAGAGATTAGTGCGCGAACTAATCTCTGGGAATCGCCTACACACACGAAGACAAAATTAAACGTTTTATCAATGCGTTTTGCCTAGACACCGAGAGATTTGCTCGCGTACATTGTGCGCGCGAACTAATCTTCGAGAGATATTTTAGGCGGATATTGTCTACACACGAAGAGATTAGTATGCGCAAACTTGTACGCGCGTACTAATCTCTCGAAATGTTCGCGTGTCTGTAGGCCCCTTTAAAACCGAATGAGGAATTATTCTAGAAAACTAAAGTCTTAGCAGTTAACACAGCAACTCTTTTTGAAAGGCTGTTTTCTTTTTATCCCTTTTAGACTGCTCGAACTGTTTGATTGGTGATTATTAATATTGTTAAGAAATGAAAATTGTTTTTGGGATCATTATTATTGTAATTCTACTTGTGAAAACAGTATAATGTAAACAAATCAATGAACTTTGTGATTATTTAGGTCTCTTTTTTGATAGTTTTGTAACAAACTATACTATAAATAGTTAGCTTGCTTTACGAGACTTAATTTACAGCATTGTATTTTTATCTAGAAATAAAATTAATTTATATACAATTAACCATTTTTCTTATTTAGTTCGCACTTGAATTTAAATTCTAGTCGAACCAAACCAAGCACTACGTTTGAGAAGTTGGCGTCAAGCTCTTTGAGAAAAGCTTTGCTATGTCGTTATTCGTGTTTTTCCAACCACTTACTTTTCTGCTTTACTTTTTCTAATCCACTGTTTGACTTGGATTTTCATGATAGGTACCAATAAATCACCCTGAAATTATCAGCTTTTTATTACCCATATTACTGCTATTAGCATATAGAGATCTATTTTTCATTCTACCTAAAAAGATTTTCCTTTTTCTTTTTCCGAATTTTCCAGTTAACTTAATTCATACTTTTTAAAACTCTTCCCGGAAAAGAGTAAAGAGTATTTTGTTCTCTCAGTTTTGTCCACGCTTTTTTATTGTGCTGTTACATGTAAGGTGTGTTTTCCCGAAGAAATTTGCCACATTTTGGTTAGAATTTGTAGGTGGTCTTTTTAAGTAACTTTAATTTGCAATATAAGTGATTTTGAAAACCCGACGACCCGACCTTCAGATTTCATATTTGTTATAACCTTAAAATACAGACCAAGTATTTCAATATTATAACAAATATGTAATCTGAAGGTCGGGTTTTTAAAATCACTTATAGTGCAAATTTACCATGGGTATCTTATATTTTAAGGTTTTCGTCCCTGAAAGAAAATTGCAAAAAAAATTAGATTAATTTTAAATTTTTAATTGGTACAGTGTTTTTCGAAAGTGCGTACCATCGTCTTTGAAAAACACATCAACAAAATGAGATGGGAAAATAAAAGAAATTGTGATGAAAGAACATTGTTAAAAATACAAACAAAAAAATCGATAAGTTAAAAAAGTTTAATTTTAAGTGCCATAGTGGAATTACACTTTAACTTTAATATGAAGTGGCGGAAATTGACAGTGACGGATAAATATTATTTGACTTTGTTATTTTTATAATCACAACATTATTTTTGAGTTTTTGGATCACTTACTACGTTTATAAGTACCTAAAAGCAGTTTAAGATAAAATCGGTTTTAGTGCTTAAAACCGTTCTAATGGTGTGCGACAAAGCGGTTTAAAACAACATTTAGTGTTTAAAACGGTTTAGCAGTATTTATACGACAACATTTTTATACCGGATAAACAAAGTAACTGTATTGCACCATTTATACTGTAATGACAAGAAACAAATCCAGCGTGACGGATAAACGATGTGACGGTAATATGATTTACTTATATATACTAATTAAACCTTCAGAATTCATGCAGGTCCTATAATAAAAAAATGAGAGCAGGAATAGAAACATTGGCTAAGGTATACTTCATATTTCAATAAAAACACTATTTCTTGTTATAAAAGAAATATGCTATGGGACGGTAACACGAAGAGAAAAAGAAACGTGTGAAAATTTGACGCCGCGCGCCGGGAAACAAAATCGCACCTATGTCATGCTCAGACATCGCCACCTACTTTTTTAACTTAAAGCTATGTTATGACGGAGATATGGTATACACAGCGTAACAACTAATATTCGGGATTTGGGTACATTTGTAGTTAAATTTGTTGTTATATGTCTCTTCCTATTCAAAGTTAAAATATTGCAGATTGCTTGGTTTGTTGAAAATTGCACGTATATTAAATGACAGAGGACAGAGGTACAAACATAAGAAATTGCAAGCAGGACGCGTGACGGAAGTATGAAATGACATTTAAAAATCAAAACAATAACTAAGATATATTTTTTCACATTCTTTTTGTCAGAGTCAGCCAGGTTCTAAGTTATACAGGGTGTTCGGCACATGAACCGTCAAAATTTTTTGAGATATTGTTGGGGTCATTTGCTACCTTTTCAACCTTAGCACTTGGGTCCTAAGACACACGGCTAAAGAGATGAATTTTTTGATTTTTTTTTTCAAATTACCCAAAATCCCACCTTTAAACCTACGTAAGGTTTTTATTAATGTCTGGAAAAGCACCATTTTTTTTATAATTCTGTAATCTTATGCTTCTTCAACTAATTAATAGAATTGTTAAAATTGATGTACAAAGGGGGCATACGAGGTTTTTTATTGAAGAACATTAGTGATTTTGTGAAAGAAAATCAATTTCAAAATTAAAAATCAAAAAAAGGATCGACAATTGAGAACTTCATTTTCTTTTAAAAACTTCTTTAGTTGATTACCTTTCTATCAGTATGCTACACATTGATAAAAAAACATTTCTGCTTTAAAATACGGATATTCCGTCAGAAGGGCGAGACTCGTTCGGACTTGATAAGAAAAAAATTTGATGTTTTTGATCGTTTTTTTAAATAAAAATTAAAAATTCACAATAATTTTATACCTCACTATTCTCCAGTTTACAAATAATTCCGCTTAAACAAAAAAGACAAACATTTGTGATGTTACAAAAAACAGTAAATACGAACCGCAGTCGAGTTTTAACTACAGCTTAGTATTTTTCTTACCAATTCCGAACGAGTCTCGCCCTTCTCACGGAATATCCGTATTTTAAAGCAGAAATGTTTTTTTTATCAATGTGTACCATACCGTTAGAAAGGTAATCAACTAGAGAAGTTTTTAAAAGAAAATGAAGTTCTCAATTGTCGATACTTTTTTTAATTTTTAATGTTGAAATTGATTTTTCTTTCACAAAATCACTAATGTTCTTCAATAAAAAACCTCGTATGTATGCATTAGTTAAAGAAGCATAAGATTACAGAATTATAAAAAAAAATGGTGCTTTTCCAGGCATTAATAAAAAGCTTACGAGGGTTTAAAGGTGGGATTTTGGGTAATTTGAGAAAAAAAAGTTAAAAAATTCATCTCTTTAGCCGTGACTCTTAGGGCCCAAGTTCCAAGATTGAACAGGTAGCAAATGACCCCAACAATAGCCCAAAAAATTTTGACGGTTCATGTGCCGAACACCCTATATCTATGCAAAAATTTTGTTCCACAGATATAGCTGTGATCGTTGAGTATAACCAAATTAAAAAGTTATCGAAAAGGACTCATAAAGAATCATGTATAAACGGAACTACTAAAATATGTTTCCGAAAACTGTTATAATATGTACCTACATTTGTAGTAAATTTGTAAAATAAGACATCTTGACCATAATGGCACTTGTCCCACTTGTGTTGATTGATGCAACATATTTAAAAGGAACTAACAGCCAGTCGGGTAGACCACCATAATAGAGCCTTGTTGACTCCTACTCAGAACAATAAATTTACACCATACGCCGTACATTTTTTCAGGAACCGGACGCTTCTTCCGGTAGGCAGAGTTATTGCCAACTTGCAAGTCAATAAAAGATACAGCTTTTAAAAACAACACAAGTCCAATTTTATCATTTTAAAATATACATACTCTGTGTCCCATTGCAATTGTTTCATCTAGAAATCGCGAGTGCGAGAGATTAGGTATATTATTCAAAAGTACATGAAAATGATAGGCAGTCAACAATCCTTTCGCTACCTGTGTTTTCATTGGAACACCCTGTATGTCTAAACTAAGGATATTTGAATCAGTATGATGACTTAGTTTTGTGGTTTTTGAATGTACTTCCTCATGGCTTAATAAATTGTCAAAATATTGAGGTTCCTCCATGTTGATTTGTTGCAAATTTATCAAATTTACAGTGTTTTTAAATAAAAATTAAATATGAAAGTTTTACTAAAAAAACACGAGCATATATACAGCGTGTCCTTAAAATGAAAAATAATACACAAGGTCATTTTGTAAATTGGAGGATCCTATGCTCAGAATAACTGGCCCTTAAAAAAAGGTTTTCGTCTTATGGGGATTTACATAGGAAAATTGCAACAGAACCCCTATAGTATAACCCTAGACGCACATAGGGGGGGGGGACTCGGGGACCCCCCCCCTTAAGCCTAAGGATTTTGAGACATTTTCCACCTATTTCATAAATTAAAAAAAAACATAAATTACGGCATCATGGGATCTCGCATATTCCTGGGTGCGCCAGTATAGATAACTTATAGACACTAACTCTACCATGCGAATCTACGAAAACTCTTAGAAAGGTTGGTTTAATTTTGGACTTTCTACGTTTTTTGCTCCACAGTCTGGAGGCTCCATGTAAATAATGTCATATAATTTTTTTCTGAGAAATTCTTCAATTGTGTATATATTTTCATAAGTGTTTGCCATTAAATTTCTGTTCTTTCTGAATGAAGAGTGATGACTTTTTTAAAAGTTGCCGATAAGGACGGGTTTCTAGTCTCGTTGCCCAAACAATGTCCAAAGGAAATAAAAAAGTAATATATAGTATAACCAGCGGCGTAGCGTGCCCGAAAGGGCGGGGGGGGGGGCAGCTAAAAAGGGCGCCTCTGAAAACTGATGAAAAAGCTTGTGACAAAAAAAAACAAAAAGGTCAAAGGGCGCCTCTCACAAATCTTGCGACCAAAAAAAAAAAAAACAAAAAAAAAAAATCATCATGTGTGAGGGGCGGCCGATAAGTCACAAGGGCGCCTCTCACGAATCTTGCGACCAAAAAAAACAAAAGAGGTCTTCATGTCGTTAGTTTCCTTTTACACCCACTCAATTGGCCGTTACCGGCCCGACTTAATAAAGCTGAGGGCGCTTCGGCCAACTATGGGGCGCCACTACCCTCGAAGCGGGGGGGGCGACGAACCCCCCGCGCTCCCCCCCCACGCTACGCCGCTGAGTATAACACAACTAGCAATTCAAATCCGAGAATTATTTTTCAAAAAAAATAGCAAATTCCGAACCGAACACGACAATTCGCCGCCACCGACTCACCGAGGCCGATTCGGCACCGGGACAACTCGCCGCCGCGCCCACACCAATTTTTGTTTGCAATTTTGTTTTAAACGGTTTATTTATACTTTTGTTTAAAATTTTTCAAACTTTTTCAACGACTTTCCAATGAGGTACAGATTTTATATCTATTGGACAGGTGTATAGAGTTCCGAAATTTAATATTTTTTGACAAATTGGCGGAGTTTTTTTATTTATAATCCCATTTGTCTCAAATTTAAAATACAAAATAGCAAATCCAGACTTTTTCATTAAAAAACCCATATTTAATAAATTTTGGGTCTTAAAGGTTGCTGATTGTGACTTTTAAACTAAACCTAAAAAAAATAAAATATAGCGGATTCAAAATGGCGACCTTTTCCATTAATTAATGGATGTAAGCTACATTTGGAACATTGAGATATTTAATATAGCTGATTATGATTTTTAATTTAAACTTTGAAAAAATCAAAATAGCGAATCCAAAAAGGCGCATTTGTCCATTTATGAAATGATGTGTATTATTTTTGAAGTTTGCGGTATTTAAGGTCACAGGTTTTTTTAATTAAATTAAAAAAAATCAAAATGGCTAATCCTAAATGGCAGGTTTTTTCCATTAAACCAATATGTATTAAATTGGAAACTTTGGAATTTCTAAGGTTATTGATTTTGTGTTTTAAATTAAACTTGCAAAAAGTCAAAATGGCGATCCAAAATGGCGGCTTTTATATTTATTAACGGATACGTACTACATTTGGAACTTTGTGGTCTTTAGTGTCGCTGATTATGATTTTTGATTTAAACTTTGGAAAAATCAAAATGGCGGATCCAAAATGGCGGACTTTTCTATTTATGAACTAGATACCTATGTATTATTTTTAAAGATTCCGGTGTTTAAGGTCGCTAATTATGATTTTTAAATGGCTAATCCAAAATGGTGGATGTTTTTCTTTATGAATCGTTATGTATTAAATTGGGAACCTTGACATATAAGGTTACTGATTATGAGCAAAAACTCAAAATTTATTAAAAATCTGTTTTCAAATGAAAAAAATCTGCTATTTTGAATCCGCTTTTTTTGCTTTTGTTTTAAGTTTATTTCAAAGGTCACAATTATCGACCTTAAATGTTATGTTAAAAATAAATAAATAAACACCTATTTTATTAATGGAAAATTCCACCATTTTGGAAGCACCATTTTAATTTTTTTTGGATGTAAGGGGTCTAAGTTAACATTTGTATTACGTAGCCTTAACACCGTATTGATTCCAATTTGGGAGGAATTGGTTAATAAATAAAGGACTCCGCCAATTTGGATTCCCTATTTCTAGTTTATTGTGTTAAAACATATTAAATTGCATTATCAACTCTACACACCTGTCAAATATCAAATCTGTAGCTCATCGAAAAGTAGTGGAGAAAGCTGTGTCGCAAGATTTTAAACAAAAAACAAAAGCATAAATAAACCATTTAATAATCGGGCCGGCTGCGAGTTAGCCCAGCGGCGAATCGGGTCGGAGGCGAATCGACCTCGGCCTGGCCAGAAGTGGTATTCTGTGTCTCAAAACTAAATATATTTTGGGATTTCGGAGAGGGAGGGGGGAATTAAACCTTCTCCCCCCCTCGTGTATCCGCGCCATCTTCTACTTTACTACTATTAGTTTGGAAGTTAATAGTAGCTATAACATAATAGTTATTAGGTACCAATAAAATACAGAAAATCTCTTAAAACTACATTTTGTTTTACAAAGTCTGCCATATGGATGCCAACCTTCCATGAAGTACCATCCTAGCAGGGTATTAGCTTTAGCAATATGTTTTAGTTCCATTCAAGTTGTTCCTAGAAGATACTTTCTTTTATTTTGAAAGTACAAAACCCTTGGTAATTTTTTGAAATTTAAAAATTATTTACGCTGCATGAAAAATTTATCAAAATTTGTAGACTGCACACCATAAGGAAATCCCTTCAAAATAACAAATAAAAAAAAATTTAAATAAAAAAAACTGCTAAATCTACTAGTCGCAGTTGGGTAGAAAATTGATTGGTATACCTATAATTTACCATATGCTTTAACTTTTAGTTTTGATGCCCCAAGCGCACATGAACTGCGACTAGTAGGTATATTTAGCAGCTGGGTGTTTTTTTATGTAATTTTATTTCCAACTTTTAGATTTAATTTTTATTCAGCCCTATAGAAAGCACTATGCCTTTAACGTTACCCGAAAAGTACGTGTAGATTTTCTAGAGACACAAACAGTGTAACCTTCCTTTTTTTTGTTTGGATCAAGGAAATATGTGCTTAATTAAATGTGTGACACATACGCAATTCATTTAACTAAATCAAGGTACCTAATTATTTTCTAAATCATACATTTGTGTCAAACATTGAACTATGCCCAAAGGATAGATAAGTTCGTTTCTATAAACATTGAGTCAAGGTGGCGGAGGCGAGAGGGAGCGGGAAATCAGTAAAATGGTTTTGGAAAAATCTTAAAGCGTGTGCAGAAAGAATTTTTGAAATCTCTCTATATTTGTGAAGGTTACAGCTACAACTATTACTAATAAGGTGGGCGGGGAGGAGAGAGGAAAGAACTAGTAAAATGCGTTGGAAAAAAAAAATCGTGTGCAATTTTTTTTTTAAATCGCCCTATATTTGATAAAATTATGGTTTTTGAAGAGGGTTGGGGGAATGATTGGGAGCAGGGAGCATGGAGAGATGGGTGGGAGCAGGGAGCACTACAAAGTAATTACAGCAAATTAGAGGACATTTGCAATGGGGGATCAAAGGAATTTAATTAAAATCACCTGAAATTTAGGTAATTTATATGCCTTAAAGCTTACATCATGTGACAAAATGGCGTCTGACGACGGCCATGTTGATTCCTGTTTAAAAAAATATAGCCTATAGCACCTTCGGGATCAGTAGCAATCACACGACACCTTTTTTGTCAAAATCGGTTCAGCCGTTAAGCCTCTAGCGTTACACAAACATACATATTTACATACATACAACAATCGAAAAACATTACCCTTCCTTTCGCTGTGCTGCAGTTGGGTAAAAAGCAAGAATATTATAGGATTTCTCGTTGTATCAATGAAGGGTAGGTATTTGCTGGTCACAAACATTATTTTCATTCTTTAAATTCATTATTTTGCTTGTTTAAAAATGTTTTTAAAATGGAAATCAAAAAATTTGAGGGCTTGTGGTAAAATAGCGTTCGATTAGAGATCTCATCGGAAGCGCCTCAATTAAGGATAAATTTGCAGTTGATCCTACAGAGATCTGCTTTAGCAAGGACGGATTTTTGAACGGTCGCACGGAGGTCCAAATGTAGAACTTACGGGGACATTCAATTTTTTTTAAACTAACGTAAGTATTCTTATTTATAATGATTTTAGGAAAAATTACAATGATCGTAAAGACTATTTATATTTTTACCTTTATACTTAATACATAAGTAGCACTGTAAAGGATGGGGCACCATTAACATGAGAAAAAAGGCTTCGGTTAAATTAGCGGGAATTTAGATGTGATCTATATCTTGGTATTGTTAAGAATATTTCTATCGAGCCATTTTTGAGATACTGTGTTACGAATAAAATTACATTTTTTCCGTAACGCGCTTTTGCTAAGTGAATTAATATTTGCTTTAAAAAAATAACCTCTAGCGACACCTTACGTGAGAGAGTTTAATTAGAATATTTTGAAAATTTATCCGGTGATTTGCACGCTACCTATCTGTAGTCAGGTTAAGCTCAAGATTATTGATTTTATGCAGCGATCTAACCGCTGGAAGAAATTCATTTCGAATTTGTTCAGTTTCGGAATAGGATCGAGTGACAGACAAGTCACTTGTCTGTCCCTTTTTTGTCATTCGGGTGAAACAGGGATAGAAAGAATTTTCTGGTTGTTCAACTTACGTACGACAGATGTTGCATAATTGGCCGTCTTGTATTTTAACCTAAAAAGCTTTGTTTTGCAAAGACTTTAAGATTGTTTCCAAATTTATTTACCTATAAAACAATAAACATAAGTTTTTTGTAATTTAAATAAAGTGACTCAAAATTATTCAGTCAGTCTTAGTCTTATTTATGAATACGGATTTGTGTTATTGATTTTCTGGAGAATGAAAATTTTGGGGTTTTAAGGAATCTGATTGGTCAGTGATTGCTATGTAGTTTGGGAGATTGAGAGGAATTTTACAAAAATCATCCCTTTCTGTTCACAGAAGACCACGGTTCGGTCCGCTTTGCAGTATTGACTCGTTTAAGCAGTTTCACTCTATATGAAATCCTTGAGAAGTATTTAATCGATAAACCTCTGGCCGCGTACATTGTTTTTTTTATTTTTTTTATATTATAGATGGCAGCAGTTGACTTTTTTCTCAGCCCCAAGTGAGCCCCTAAGGGTAGGCAGCACAGTTAACATGCTTCCCATTCATTTGATATTACAAAATAAAGCAATGAACAACAAGTGTCATTGCGTCTTTTTCTTTAGTATATAGAAGGAGAGAGTAAATTGACTTCAAACTTCATCAGATATAAAAGGGTTAGAATCATCCAACCATTTTCTTAGCAGAATGGAGTCAGATTTTGTGAATTTGATGAGGTTGAAATATATTTTTAAAAATATGTTTTATTTTGTGGATATTTTTAAACTTTTTTGTGAAAAATAGTGGTTACAGGTTGGGCATTCTTGGAATTCATTTATCCAGAAGAAACATGCAGGTGAGTGGGTTAAAAGCAGGATTAGTTTTAGGCCTCTAGTAATTTCTGTACCTAAGTGCGTAATTTCGGTAATCTTTTAATAAAAAGGTGAATATTAATTACCGTTTCAAAGAATTAGGAAGCATTCTGTTCAAACAGAAGGTAAATATTTTTGCAAACCATAATTAGGTAGTTTATAGGTATAATTAAGAAAAATGGGTAAATATATAAAATAGGGGAGACTAGGGATAGTTCATACATTTAAAAAAATATTTTTGAAGAAAAATATAGAGAAATTTTTTTAATATTTGTTTGCATTATAATACATAGCTTAATATGTAATGATTTTGAATCATTTTAGTGTGACAGTTTGCTAATTAATGTATCAATGATCCCTATATCTGTACCCCAGAGCCATACTATGTTAAGTCCATGTTTGACTTTTTTTGGTTTGAACAACCTACTGACTTAACATTGTTTGCCTAACGATGTCTATGGACTTAAAATTGGTTCATATCAAGGTTTATAATTAGCAAATAAAAATATATGAAAAAATAAGTATTAAGGTTGTTAAAACCAAAAAAAGGCAAAAAGGGACTTAACATAGTCTGGCTCTGGGGTACAGATATATATTAGGAATATTTGATACAAGTTGCATAATACATGAATAAAGAAAAAAATATATATTTATTTGTGTTTCAGTAAATTCTCTAAAATATGAATCTTTAATAATCCCTCAAATAATAAGCAGCCAAATGCAAGTAATTCTCACCAAAATAGGTACCAATGATAGTAGTAGTATTTAAATTTTGCCATATTTTAATACAAAACAATTTTCCCTGAACTGCTGGTTTGGTGATGCCTTAAGGGAGATTCATATAAAATATCCATACAATATTTGATATTAAAAAAAATATCTACAAAGGTGTGTTGTTTTTTATTATTGTAATGTTTATTTTTTTTTCAGAATTGAAAAAGTGTTGACAATCCTCAATTCTTAGTTCAGTAAATTTGACTAGAGAGAAACAGCTGACATCAAAAGCCAAAAAGCTTTATCGAAGAGTGGTAACTGACAGTAAAAAATTAGCTAACCAGAGCAGGACAATCACATCATTTCGAAAATGTCTAGAGATAGCTGACAATTTTTCCAGTCACTATAAACATATAATTAAAAGGGTAAATAAACAAACCTTATTTTGTTATGGTTACCGAACTGGCAAGATTTTTATAATACACATATCCCACCCTCAGAACAAAAGTGACACATCTCAAAATTTTAATTTTAGGATTTTGACTTTTTGCAGTGTGTCACTCACTATCGATACATTGTCAAAGAAAGTCACAATTCAAATTACAAATAATAAAAAAATATATTTAAAGTTTTAAGTTACCACAGCTTCTTATGGTAACCGCAAAAGTTTTTTGTAATTTTCCAACAATTTAATTTTTTGAACTTTTTGAGGGTGCGATATATATGTAAAAATATTTAACTATTAACATAACAAATACTCTTACTTAATTAATAAGTGTCATTGAGATTCATGTATATTTTGTAAATTGTATTAATAAATTTTTTTACCAAGTTTCAATCCTTTTAAACTTTGGAAAAATCAAAATGGCGGATCCAAAATGGCGGACTTTTCTATTTATGAACTAGATACCTATGTATTATTTTTAAAGATTCCGGTGTTTAAGGTCGCTAATTATGATTTTTAAATGGCTAATCCAAAATGGTGGATGTTTTTCTTTATGAATCGTTATGTATTAAATTGGGAACCTTGACATATAAGGTTACTGATTATGAGCAAAAACTCAAAATTTATTAAAAATCTGTTTTCAAATGAAAAAAATCTGCTATTTTGAATCCGCTTTTTTTGCTTTTGTTTTAAGTTTATTTCAAAGGTCACAATTATCGACCTTAAATGTTATGTTAAAAATAAATAAATAAACACCTATTTTATTAATGGAAAATTCCACCATTTTGGAAGCACCATTTTAATTTTTTTTGGATGTAAGGGGTCTAAGTTAACATTTGTATTACGTAGCCTTAACACCGTATTGATTCCAATTTGGGAGGAATTGGTTAATAAATAAAGGACTCCGCCAATTTGGATTCCCTATTTCTAGTTTATTGTGTTAAAACATATTAAATTGCATTATCAACTCTACACACCTGTCAAATATCAAATCTGTAGCTCATCGAAAAGTAGTGGAGAAAGCTGTGTCGCAAGATTTTAAACAAAAAACAAAAGCATAAATAAACCATTTAATAATCGGGCCGGCTGCGAGTTAGCCCAGCGGCGAATCGGGTCGGAGGCGAATCGACCTCGGCCTGGCCAGAAGTGGTATTCTGTGTCTCAAAACTAAATATATTTTGGGATTTCGGAGAGGGAGGGGGGAATTAAACCTTCTCCCCCCCTCGTGTATCCGCGCCATCTTCTACTTTACTACTATTAGTTTGGAAGTTAATAGTAGCTATAACATAATAGTTATTAGGTACCAATAAAATACAGAAAATCTCTTAAAACTACATTTTGTTTTACAAAGTCTGCCATATGGATGCCAACCTTCCATGAAGTACCATCCTAGCAGGGTATTAGCTTTAGCAATATGTTTTAGTTCCATTCAAGTTGTTCCTAGAAGATACTTTCTTTTATTTTGAAAGTACAAAACCCTTGGTAATTTTTTGAAATTTAAAAATTATTTACGCTGCATGAAAAATTTATCAAAATTTGTAGACTGCACACCATAAGGAAATCCCTTCAAAATAACAAATAAAAAAAAATTTAAATAAAAAAAACTGCTAAATCTACTAGTCGCAGTTGGGTAGAAAATTGATTGGTATACCTATAATTTACCATATGCTTTAACTTTTAGTTTTGATGCCCCAAGCGCACATGAACTGCGACTAGTAGGTATATTTAGCAGCTGGGTGTTTTTTTATGTAATTTTATTTCCAACTTTTAGATTTAATTTTTATTCAGCCCTATAGAAAGCACTATGCCTTTAACGTTACCCGAAAAGTACGTGTAGATTTTCTAGAGACACAAACAGTGTAACCTTCCTTTTTTTTGTTTGGATCAAGGAAATATGTGCTTAATTAAATGTGTGACACATACGCAATTCATTTAACTAAATCAAGGTACCTAATTATTTTCTAAATCATACATTTGTGTCAAACATTGAACTATGCCCAAAGGATAGATAAGTTCGTTTCTATAAACATTGAGTCAAGGTGGCGGAGGCGAGAGGGAGCGGGAAATCAGTAAAATGGTTTTGGAAAAATCTTAAAGCGTGTGCAGAAAGAATTTTTGAAATCTCTCTATATTTGTGAAGGTTACAGCTACAACTATTACTAATAAGGTGGGCGGGGAGGAGAGAGGAAAGAACTAGTAAAATGCGTTGGAAAAAAAAAATCGTGTGCAATTTTTTTTTTAAATCGCCCTATATTTGATAAAATTATGGTTTTTGAAGAGGGTTGGGGGAATGATTGGGAGCAGGGAGCATGGAGAGATGGGTGGGAGCAGGGAGCACTACAAAGTAATTACAGCAAATTAGAGGACATTTGCAATGGGGGATCAAAGGAATTTAATTAAAATCACCTGAAATTTAGGTAATTTATATGCCTTAAAGCTTACATCATGTGACAAAATGGCGTCTGACGACGGCCATGTTGATTCCTGTTTAAAAAAATATAGCCTATAGCACCTTCGGGATCAGTAGCAATCACACGACACCTTTTTTGTCAAAATCGGTTCAGCCGTTAAGCCTCTAGCGTTACACAAACATACATATTTACATACATACAACAATCGAAAAACATTACCCTTCCTTTCGCTGTGCTGCAGTTGGGTAAAAAGCAAGAATATTATAGGATTTCTCGTTGTATCAATGAAGGGTAGGTATTTGCTGGTCACAAACATTATTTTCATTCTTTAAATTCATTATTTTGCTTGTTTAAAAATGTTTTTAAAATGGAAATCAAAAAATTTGAGGGCTTGTGGTAAAATAGCGTTCGATTAGAGATCTCATCGGAAGCGCCTCAATTAAGGATAAATTTGCAGTTGATCCTACAGAGATCTGCTTTAGCAAGGACGGATTTTTGAACGGTCGCACGGAGGTCCAAATGTAGAACTTACGGGGACATTCAATTTTTTTTAAACTAACGTAAGTATTCTTATTTATAATGATTTTAGGAAAAATTACAATGATCGTAAAGACTATTTATATTTTTACCTTTATACTTAATACATAAGTAGCACTGTAAAGGATGGGGCACCATTAACATGAGAAAAAAGGCTTCGGTTAAATTAGCGGGAATTTAGATGTGATCTATATCTTGGTATTGTTAAGAATATTTCTATCGAGCCATTTTTGAGATACTGTGTTACGAATAAAATTACATTTTTTCCGTAACGCGCTTTTGCTAAGTGAATTAATATTTGCTTTAAAAAAATAACCTCTAGCGACACCTTACGTGAGAGAGTTTAATTAGAATATTTTGAAAATTTATCCGGTGATTTGCACGCTACCTATCTGTAGTCAGGTTAAGCTCAAGATTATTGATTTTATGCAGCGATCTAACCGCTGGAAGAAATTTATTTCGAATTTGTTCAGTTTCGGAATAGGATCGAGTGACTTGTCTGTCCCTTTTTTGTCATTCGGGTGAAACAGGGATAGAAAGAATTTTCTGGTTGTTCAACTTACGTACGACAGATGTTGCATAATTGGCCGTCTTGTATTTTAACCTAAAAAGCTTTGTTTTGCAAAGACTTTAAGATTGTTTCCAAATTTATTTACCTATAAAACAATAAACATAAGTTTTTTGTAATTTAAATAAAGTGACTCAAAATTATTCAGTCAGTCTTAGTCTTATTTATGAATACGGATTTGTGTTATTGATTTTCTGGAGAATGAAAATTTTGGGGTTTTAAGGAATCTGATTGGTCAGTGATTGCTATGTAGTTTGGGAGATTGAGAGGAATTTTACAAAAATCATCCCTTTCTGTTCACAGAAGACCACGGTTCGGTCCGCTTTGCAGTATTGACTCGTTTAAGCAGTTTCACTCTATATGAAATCCTTGAGAAGTATTTAATCGATAAACCTCTGGCCGCGTACATTGTTTTTTTTATTTTTTTTATATTATAGATGGCAGCAGTTGACTTTTTTCTCAGCCCCAAGTGAGCCCCTAAGGGTAGGCAGCACAGTTAACATGCTTCCCATTCATTTGATATTACAAAATAAAGCAATGAACAACAAGTGTCATTGCGTCTTTTTCTTTAGTATATAGAAGGAGAGAGTAAATTGACTTCAAACTTCATCAGATATAAAAGGGTTAGAATCATCCAACCATTTTCTTAGCAGAATGGAGTCAGATTTTGTGAATTTGATGAGGTTGAAATATATTTTTAAAAATATGTTTTATTTTGTGGATATTTTTAGACTTTTTTGTGAAAAATAGTGGTTACAGGTTGGGCATTCTTGGAATTCATTTATCCAGAAGAAACATGCAGGTGAGTGGGTTAAAAGCAGGATTAGTTTTAGGCCTCTAGTAATTTCTGTACCTAAGTGCGTAATTTCGGTAATCTTTTAATAAAAAGGTGAATATTAATTACCGTTTCAAAGAATTAGGAAGCATTCTGTTCAAACAGAAGGTAAATATTTTTGCAAACCATAATTAGGTAGTTTATAGGTATAATTAAGAAAAATGGGTAAATATATAAAATAGGGGAGACTAGGGATAGTTCATACATTTAAAAAAATATTTTTGAAGAAAAATATAGAGAAATTTTTTTAATATTTGTTTGTATTATAATACATAGCTTAATATGTAATGATTTTGAATCATTTTAGTGTGACAGTTTGCTAATTAATGTATCAATGATCCCTATATCTGTACCCCAGAGCCATACTATGTTAAGTCCATGTTTGACTTTTTTTGGTTTGAACAACCTACTGACTTAACATTGTTTGCCTAACGATGTCTATGGACTTAAAATTGGTTCATATCAAGGTTTATAATTAGCAAATAAAAATATATGAAAAAATAAGTATTAAGGTTGTTAAAACCAAAAAAAGGCAAAAAGGGACTTAACATAGTCTGGCTCTGGGGTACAGATATATATTAGGAATATTTGATACAAGTTGCATAATACATGAATAAAGAAAAAAATATATATTTATTTGTGTTTCAGTAAATTCTCTAAAATATGAATCTTTAATAATCCCTCAAATAATAAGCAGCCAAATGCAAGTAATTCTCACCAAAATAGGTACCAATGATAGTAGTAGTATTTAAATTTTGCCATATTTTAATACAAAACAATTTTCCCTGAACTGCTGGTTTGGTGATGCCTTAAGGGAGATTCATATAAAATATCCATACAATATTTGATATTAAAAAAAATATCTACAAAGGTGTGTTGTTTTTTATTATTGTAATGTTTATTTTTTTTTCAGAATTGAAAAAGTGTTGACAATCCTCAATTCTTAGTTCAGTAAATTTGACTAGAGAGAAACAGCTGACATCAAAAGCCAAAAAGCTTTATCGAAGAGTGGTAACTGACAGTAAAAAATTAGCTAACCAGAGCAGGACAATCACATCATTTCGAAAATGTCTAGAGATAGCTGACAATTTTTCCAGTCACTATAAACATATAATTAAAAGGGTAAATAAACAAACCTTATTTTGTTATGGTTACCGAACTGGCAAGATTTTTATAATACACATATCCCACCCTCAGAACAAAAGTGACACATCTCAAAATTTTAATTTTAGGATTTTGACTTTTTGCAGTGTGTCACTCACTATCGATACATTGTCAAAGAAAGTCACAATTCAAATTACAAATAATAAAAAAATATATTTAAAGTTTTAAGTTACCACAGCTTCTTATGGTAACCGCAAAAGTTTTTTGTAATTTTCCAACAATTTAATTTTTTGAACTTTTTGAGGGTGCGATATATATGTAAAAATATTTAACTATTAACATAACAAATACTCTTACTTAATTAATAAGTGTCATTGAGATTCATGTATATTTTGTAAATTGTATTAATAAATTTTTTTACCAAGTTTCAATCCTTTTTGTATTCCTTTTATTTAAAAAATTAAGTAAGTTTAGATAAAAGGATTAATTAGTCACTTATTTCCTTTATGAGACATTGACAACTTTTACAGTGGTTGCTTTTGGAAACAATGATGAAAACCATAATTTATTATCAATAAATAGTCTGACACTATGAAATTAGTCAAAGTTGTCAAAAACACCATAAAGGAAAATCAGACTATAAAAAGGACCAAGAAACAGGCAAAATTAAAGTTCTTTGATTTTTTAAATCTTTAATTTTGTCTTTAAGTACTCTGTAAGAAAGTCGCAACTGTAATTAGCATATATTATCCAAATTGGTTATGCTAATTTACAACTGCAACCTTCTTGCTTAGTATGGAAATCTTGGCCCTTTATGTAAAAACCTAAGTATTGATTCCAAAAAGCAAATCAATATTTTGTTAAGAGCGCCATCTATGTCAAACCTAAGAACTAATAAAAATGTTTGGCCGCACAGTTTAAGGTGCCTGTAATACTTCTCAGAGCTTAGCACGGGAGAAAGTCTTCTGGTCTGCAAAGCGGACCGAACCGTGGTCTACGAGTCAATATGTTATGTTTCTGTTCGAGATTTTGTCGAGAAACAAGGTATTGTAATTATGTTATAACATAACCTTAAAAATTTTTTTTTGTTCATCAAGCATGGCTTGAAATTTTCTTTATAGGATAAATTAGAACTTTGCTCTAATTTTAATTAATGGTAATATGAAATTCAATTGCATATACCAGATTTTTATTTTTAATTAGGTTAATATGTTATAACTTAAATATATATATATATTTTTATAAAAATTTTTCTTTGTTGTGGAAATGTTACAATTTTTCTTTATGTCTTTAACAGACAATTATCTCTCTATTTAGACTACTTATTTTTTTTATAAAAATTTTGATTAGTTTCATATTTTTTTGTTTTATGGTTCAAACTATGTTCGACAAAATATTTATATATTGGCTATATGGTATTTTGGTTATAGTTTATTTAGAATGGGTTCACAATGTTGTGCCTACATGGGATTTCTAGAATCCAGATTATGATTTTAATCTAGTAATTAATCCTGGATCTCGCTCTCATTTCTTTTTTGGATAGCTGGGTACCAATTAACAATAGTCACTACGACATGACCATATGGTTAAATTTGACGTTATATGTATCATAAGCACCTTTGGTTGAAATAGAGTTAGACAGGTTAATACAGCTAAAATTTTATATAGCTATTGCCGATAGCTGGTTTGTTTTTTTTCATATAGTTTTTTTTTATAACCAAAATACACATTTTTGTTTTTTTTTATAAACTTAGGTGATGATTTGTGTCCGGAAAAGATAAATAATTTGGTGTGAATAGACTAAAGTTTTATTTGGTAATTCTACAGAATTACTGTACAGTATGTACAAATTTTGATGAAACTTTAGAATATTTATATAGGGTGTTTTGACGGACCTGATCAGAAAATAAAGTTTTTTGTTTTTATCTATGGAAAATGATTGAAACCATAGTTGTATTTTAAAGATTACTTCAAGTATAGAGTCTTACATTTCCTGGGTTAAGATTGTTTTGTTTTTCTGTTATTTTTTTTTCTAACCTCAATTCTCGAGAAAACTATTACAACATATGTAAATATATTTTTTTTACTATTGTACATCAAAAGAAACAAGGTTCTAAAAAGGAAGTATGTCTCTTTTAAGCTATATTTGAACAGTAAAATCTATAATTTTATTAATATCTTTTTTTTACTACCTTTTTAAGAAACTGAGTTTCAAAAAAAATTAATATTTTTTTTCTTGTTTATATTTGATCATTTGATTTTTATTTGTTCTTCTTTCTGAAGCAAAATAAATGTTGAAGGTTTGTAAACAAAAAGTAATCCTGATCTTTCATTTCGTTCCTGCATTGATACATTGGTAACATGGTGATAGTAAGAAAAATCTGTCACCATTGTTGTTAATTGTGTCAAAGTAAATAAAGGTCTATTATCATTTCAAAAATAGAAAATTGACGATATTTTTCTTAAAGGAACTTCACGACCCTAAATAGCTCTACCTAGCCGAGGTAAATTTAAGGTATAATAAAACAACATCAATAATATACAAAAAGTTATAAAAAAAAAACAACAACAGGCTATCCAGAAATTGACGATATTTCCATTTATTTATAGTTTTGTACACTTAAATGGGTAAACGAGAATTTTTCTTTAGCAAATATGATACAGCTCACTAAACTGATTTTTTTAAATATATTTTTCATCAGCTGATGTATACATGTCCAAAAAGGGCTTATTTTTGAGGGTTTTGATTTTAATTAATTAGTTTAATTAAAAAATAAAAATCTTAAAAGAATGCACCTTTCTGCAACTCACTATATTATTTTAAGGCAGAACTACGAGCTTGAAAATAGATGTTTAACTTTGGAGAAAAGGGGCGTTTTCTTTACGGGTCCTCCAATTTTGACATTTTAATAAAAGACTTCTTCTTTAAAAAATAAATAAATAAATGGAAATTTGTGCAACAAAATAAATAACTAAACTCACCTAACAACAGAGCAGACATGGCTAATTATTAATTTAAAAAAAAAACAAAGGATTTTTATCTTTACACTACTACCGAGCCGAACACCAAACCAATCAAGAACAAATTGGATATAAATGAACATTTTTATTTCAATTTTTTTAACCACAATTTTTTGCACCCCAATCCATAAAAGAAATTCTGATAATGGGCATAAGATGATGTCTATTCTACTTATAAAAACATATATATTATTAATATTCCCTGAGGACAAGTTTGTCCCTTACTGTCCCTTACTGTCCCCGTAATTTTTACATTTACACCTCTGTGGGTCGGGAGCAGTGTATATCGAAAACGATATTAGTCATATTTCCATATTCAATGACATGCACGGTTTGAATCACAGAGACAATGAATGAAGGATATATTGTTTTAATAATTGTCCTTTACCTACTTAAAGACAGGGTTGTTGTGTCTTTAGACTGTACGTCTCATCTTTATTTTTTATTAAATAAATCGACATGGACATACATAGCAGTTATACAGCGAATAAAAAAAAATTAAAGGGTTCGGGGATCTTGTAGTCTTGAGAAGAGATACATTACTTCGTGCGAAATGTCTCGGTTCGACCAATAGCAAGCACTTTAATAGTCGCCGGCTGCACATAGGAGTATTCTTATCATAAAAAGGGACAAAATTATTTGTTGTGTTTTTTTGCAATTTCTTTGAATGAAAATAACAATATTGTAATCCGGTTTTTAATAGCTTACAAGTTATTTACTGTTATTTATGTTAGGCGCGGATCGACGGGGAGGGGAAAAAAGGGAAAGGGGAATTTCCCTTCCCAAATTTAAAATTATATTCACTTTTGACACAGATAATAGCCATTCTAGTTCCTATGCATAATTTTTTTCAAGACTAGCCCTCTAATAAAATTCCTAGATCCGCCCCTGTTAATGTTAATTTTTTGATATGATATAACTTTTTAAAATTATTGGTCACCGTTTTATGCAATAAATGGTTAGAAAATTATTCATCTCCTTTAATTAATGACAAATAATTTTAAGAATTAATTTTTATTGAAAGCCTACAACATTTTTAAATGTATATATAAAATAAATATTTTTTATACTTTTAGTTGTTCGACAGTTGCAATCAAATAACTTAAAAATATCAACTTTATGTAATATATCAAAAACAAAAAGTGACAGATAAAAATTATTGCACCAGTTCGATTCTTTGTTAAAAATATTTAAAAAATGGCTGTACATCAATGTGAAATTTTCATAAATAAAAAAGGCCGCCTCTCAAAATGCAGACTTCTGAAAATCCCCCCGTAGCTTCAAAACAGCTTGCAATATCAAGAGGCGGTTTTCACCTTTAATCATTTTTTGAAAAATGAGGCTTGCAAGTGGGAGTAGGTTTTTTCTATCTCTCCTAGAAATACGTAAAACCACCAAAAAATTCGAATTTGGGACACCCTGAACATATTTTTTGAATTTTATTGCTTTTAGTTGTTTTTTTATTTGTTTTTGTACATTTTTTGTACCAAGAAGAAGAAATTTGACTCTTTTATCAAAAAAAAATCATATGTCACATCTTTTTTTTACACGCACATTTGAATGCATATAAGCGAAAATGGCGTACGTAGTTTTTTATTAGCCATAACTGACATAAGTCTAAACTTCATATCATAATTCTTGAGATAACTTTTTGACAGTTATCAGCTGTTTACCATAACAAATAGCATATACCAACGAAAAAAAGTTGTACAAAGTTGTCTCAAAAATAATGATATGAAGTGTAAGCTTCATGTCTATTAAAGAAATATAGCTCGGCAAGACCCGGCAGGCAACCAAAACGCTTTGATGAGGCAAACATTAGGCAAATATAAATACCCAAATAGGGCATTTTAAAATATTTTCTATACGTAGAATGGAACAAAGGAATAAAATTACGTTTTAAAATGGTACATCTTCTATTCCCATTTTTAATAATTGGTTTTTTTAATATGAGCCACACGAAAACACAATAACAACACTAACTAACACCTCAATATAAAGGTCAAGAACAAAGGCTTATAATTCCAAAATTCATTAAGTTTCGACTAACCTTACGACACGAGGCAAGTGAAGGGAGAAGTTTCATGGGGGCGGCTAGATGGAGAGGTTATTAGACTAGAACAAAAAGATAGTTAGAAGGTAGTTTTGAGTATCTTGGTAAGTTTTACTTTTAATTGGATTTATTCTGCAGATACTCTTCCGTGCGCTGTTGAAATATATGGACCATTTTTACGCGTTTGCACCGAAATCTGTTCTACACAGAAAAAAGAAGTTCTTCAGTTAAGAAAAGTAGTTTTCTTGAAAAAATTTTCTTGTCTCCGAACAAAATGTTTTCTTTTTATCTAAGCAAACCGCTTGTTTTGGGAAAAAAAATAATTGTCTTTGTAAATTGCTTTGGTTTAAAACAAACTGCCTTTAGCGAATAAAAATGGTTTTGAAGCAAGATATAAAATGTCTTACTAATATCTTCTTAACACAAATAAAGCTTTACTTTGCCTAAAGACTTAAAATTTTTTAACTTAAAATATCCGGCATCTCAAAACGAAAATCGCGATTTATTCCATAATACTAGAAAACACAAAACAAGAAGGTTGCCGCTTCCATTCAAAACAAATCAATTTTCTTGGATAAAGGCAACTTTTATTTTCAACGGAAACCATAGCAGTTCAAGAGAATAGAAATGTTCTCCATTCCATGTGTAAGCGGATGGACATAAGTATAGTGGTGGTGAGAGTATACCTACTTTAGCCAGAGAAAAAAGTTGATAAGGTATGGTATTTTGACTTCACTAATCTCTTTAAATTTAGTAAGAAAATGATTTTTGACCACACAATGCATGCATTAAGCCTAAGAGACAAAGTGAAACCCCAGCATGATCCTATGGTAAATACGGGTCAGTGTTTAAACAGCTTTTGAAAAACAATATCCGCCCACCAACGGCGTTCCTAATTGACTCGAATTAACCCAAAAATTTTTGCAAATCACACATTAATTCAACACAGCTCTGTAGACTGAATAGGTGTGTTCAAAGAGCGCCCATATCTACAGATTTTTGTCTGCCATAACAGCCGTGAAATTGGGAACATTGGGTGCGATATTGAACGAAGCTTGATAATTTTTGGAGTTAAGATAATATGAAATTTAACCCTTTTCTGAATTAAATGAAACCTTTTCAAAATATGGGTGTATTATTTTATATTCGTGGGAGTAAATTGATTTTGGACAAAATAGCTTTTTTTACCCAACTGCAGCACGGCGAAACGAAGCGTAATGTTTTTCGCTTGGGATATGTATGTATGTAAATATGTATGTTTGTGTCACGCTAGAGGCTACAAACAATTTTGACAAAAAAGGTGTCGTTGAATTGCTACTGATCCCGAAGGTGTTCTAGGCTATATTTTTTTAAACAGGAGGCAATATGGCGGTCGTCAGACGCCATTTTGTCACATGATGTCGGCTTTAAGGCACACAAATTACCTAAATTTCAGACTATTTTAATGAAATGGCTGTGATAACCCATTGCAAATGTCCTTAAATTTGCTGTAATTACTTTGTAGTCCTCCCTGCTCCCACCCATCTCCCATCTTGTCATTCCCCCCCCACGCTCCTAAAAAATCATATTCGCATAATTTTATCAAATATAGGGCGATTTCAAAAATTCATTCTGCATACGTTTTAAGACTTTTTTTCCGAGACCATTTTAGTAGTTTTCCCCTACCTCTCCCTCTCTGCTCCCCACCCTCCTTATTAGTAATAGTTATAGCTATACTACTACTATGTCGGTTTAGAACGTTTTTCTACGTTGTCCGACGCCTATTCTCCACCTCCTTCTATCCTGACAATCATCCTCAGTCAGATTTTTTTGACTCATTGATCTTTGGATTTACTGTTGCCATTCTAGTTTAGGACGCCCTCTTTTTCTGCGCCCTATTGGCTGCCATTCTAGGACCTGCTTTGGTAATCTTTCGTCGTTCATCCGTTGTACATGGCCGTACCATATCAGTTGCCTTCTAGTGATGTCATCCGTTATGCTTCCCTCGATTCCCATTCTTTCTTTTATGATCTCATTTCTTATGTGATCTATTCTAGATATTCTCATTGATATTCTTATTGCATCCATTTCGACACTTTCCATTTTTGTTTTGTACTTTTCTGTTACGCGACAAGTCTCTATTCCATACAACAGCGTGCTTTTGACCATTGTTTCATATATGTTATATATGTCCATAAAATACTGTTAAGACATCCAATAACTTTTTTTGCTTTTACTATTCTTTTTTCCAATTCTTTACAGTCTGTACCTGTCTTATCAAATGTGACACCCAAGTATACATACTCATTGCATGGAGATATTGTTTGTCCATTTTCTAGGACTAACTCACTGGATTCGTTTCCAATACATAAGTACTGTGTCTTGTCCACGTTCACTGTTAATCCCCACTTTGCACTTTTGCACTTTACGTTTCCAGTTTTTTAGAGCTACTGCGATATATATTTTAAAAAGAGTTGGAGAGATACAACATCCCTGTCTTAAGCCTTTTGTTACCAGGAATTCTTTTGAAAGTCGATTTCCAATTTTAATTTTAGATTTTGACCCTTTGTATAGTTCTTTTATCGCTTTTATGTATGTATGATTGATATTAGTTTGCTCTAACACTGTCCATAAGTTTTCTACTGGAACGGTATCATATGCTTTTTGTAGGTCTACAAAGGTAACATCTACTCTATATTTCTGGCGCTTCTTTTCTCAATTACTTGTTTAAGACAAAAAACATTATCACTACAAGATCTGCCTGCGCGAAACCCACTTTGCTCTTCTTCTTCTTGTTCATGAATATCATTCTCTATTAGATCTCTAAGAATCCTACCGTACAATCTACTTAGAGTATTGCTTACTGAAATTCCTCTGTAATTGTTGCAATCCAGCTTGTTTCCCTTTTTATGTATTGAGGATATGAATGCAAGTTTCCAATCATTAGGTACTGGATGTCCGTTTATGCATTGGTTAATAATATATGTGAGATTTTCGACTAGTTTCATCGATCCATTTTTGAGCATTTCAGCATATATTCCCCCAGGTCCGCTAGCTTTTCCAGATGTAAGCTTTTTAATATTATTCTTTATCATTTCTTTTTTTATAGCTATAACTTTCACATATATAGAGCGATTTCAAAAATTCTTTCTGCACACGTTTTAATATTTTTTCAACATTATTTTACTAGTTTCCTCCTCCCTCTCTCCTCCCCCAGTAGATTTAGCACTTAGCAGGATGTTTTTTATTTGAAAATTTTTTTATTTAAAAATTTAGTTTAATTTGTTTGGAGGCAAGAATTAAATATTTTAGCACTGTATACGCTACGGTCTCTCTAATTCCAAGACATGAAGCGCAGAGTAACCCTAAGTACCAAGCCCGTACGTGGGGGGATCAAGGGGGATCAATGCCCCCGAAATCTTTGGTACTCGAAAATAATAAAATATTTAGTAGTGATAAGTAGTAGAGATATGGCCAATAGAGTTTTTATATTTTTGCTTGCATATAACAGCTGAAAACATGCTAAAACTAAAGTTAGGTTAGGTCTATTTTTCTAGATAAACGTATTTTATAGAAAAATGCATGCAAAGTGAGTGTCAAAATATTTTTGTCCTCTAAATTTCATGTCCTCATTTTTCTTTTAATTTCTATATTATATCCGTATTGCTTGATAACACCAATAATTTTATTCATAAACAGTTGTGTTTTAATAGTATATTACATAACAAGAGAAGAAAGTGATAAATTTCACATAAGCGTGAATGTTGTGAACGAGGCGCTAGGGGAGCGGAACAACACGCTAGTGTAAGAAAGTTACTTTTTATCGAGTTGTGTATGCTATTTGTCCAACGAACACTGTTGAACTATACTAATTTTTCTTTTATTTTGCAAAAATCAAATAAAACTGCTATTCCGTACATGCGTGGCAAAGTAGTTTATAACACGTGCGGAAAAGTATGGTGACAGTTAACATCATCGTACAAAGTTACTTTTTATCGAGTTGTGTATGCTATTTGTCCAACGAACACTGTTGAACTCTACTAATTTTTCTTTTATTTTCCAAAAATCAAATAAAACTGCTATTCCGTACATGCGTGGCAAAGTAGTTTATAACACGTGCGGAAAAGTATGGTGACAGTTAACATCATCGTACAATTTGCAAATCGTGTAAAATCCCTCATTTTCATATGTGGTCGTAGGAAAATAGTATCATTTGACTTGACTGCGAAATTAATTCAAGTTTCGAGCAGCTGCTGAAAACTAATTTAATTTTTTTGTCTTTTTTTGTATCTGACTTTTCCCAGAATGTTTATTTTTGAACTATCTAAAGGCAAGAAGGCTATTGGAATCGTAAAAAAAAACTTTTTTTTATTTTCAATCAAAATAAGGGTCAAAAAAGACCTAACTAATTCCTAAAAAGTTCGTTGGATGGATGAAAATATGATTGCTAGTTTAATGAAAATTTTTATTTAGTTTTATTTCTATCCTTTTTATTAAAAAAACAAATTTCATAATTCTAGTTTTTGACTTTTTTTATAATCAAAATCCCAAAATCTCAAAAACTATTAAAACATTTTTTATTCGATTTTGAAATCATGTAGGTATTTAATGAACCTTACAAGTACAAAATAGTTTTGCAATAGAATTTATTCTTTAGCTTTTGAGAAAGCCGTCGTTAATTACGCATGTGTCAAAATGAGGGCATCAAATATTTCTAATTAATTAAAGTAACGTAGGATTCACACATTAATTGGTGTTCAACAAGGCTGTACGCGCCTGCTTGCCACATTTTTTGTATTTAGCAAAATACAGATCATAAAAATACATATATATCTTTTTTAGGGCTGTTTAGAAACACAAGTGTGAGTCCACCCGAGTACAATGTTTAATAAATGGATCCATGATGGATCTAATACCTTCCTAGCCCATTTGCACACTCCAAGTAAACTCCATGCTCTATCAACCTTGAAAACAGTTTATTGTAAATATCTCCGAAATGAAAGCCCCTACGAAGTTTTTGGTTAAGATAAATTTTTGAAAAAAATGTGGGATACTATATTTCTAAAACCGCATATTGATGCGACGTTCCGGTTAAAAATTAGCAATTTTAAAATTTTTTAACTGTCAAAAAACTGTCATTTAGCATTGACAAATTTCAACCAAAATCTAACCAGCTCATTGCAGTGTCGAACTGTATTTTACCTGTAAATTTCATCAAAATCGGTTCATCGCTTAGAGTTATAATAATAATTACTCTGAGGTTCATCGGTTTAGGAGCTATCGTTTTACGGACAGATATACATACACACACACACAGACAGACATCACGACAATATTGCTAGAATAGGTTAAAATACACCCAAATAACACATTTTCGGCGTTACATCTCAAAAAAAAATTTTTCGTCGAAACTTATAACTTCTCTAGCCATTGCTGCGCCGGCTAGGAAGGTAAAAAATTATTTTATAACTTCGGCGATGGATAAAATTTATTCTAACCATTTTTGGCATTTTTTACAAGCTTTTATTTATTTTCAGATGTTCTGTCTAACATATTCAACAAGTGTCATATTAGCGTACACAAAGGTGTGCCTACTTTAGTTAACAACGAGACGTGGCCTGAAGTTGCTAATGAAGCAAAATGTATGAAAAGAATTACAGGTGCGTTAACATCTTATAGTATCAGTTTAGACTCTATTGCAAGTATGTCATATAAACCCATTTATAAAAATATGATGATACTGCCACACCTCACCCCAGCTGGAGAACAGGCATACGCTCTTAAGTAAAATTTCATCTGTGGTTAAACCTGCATAAACGAGAAGCAGCATATTTTTTTTGGCACATATGTCAGTTACGCCCCCCTTATATATGTGTCTCATGCTGCCTTGCTGCTGCCTAGTTGCTGATAAGGCACACCATCTAGATGATAAGGGTTTTTAACATTCACGGACGTAAATTGATAACAAGATATTTTTTATAAAATAGCTGTCATATAGAGCCGGTAAGTTTAAAATAACTATGCTGCCCGACGTCCATTTGGCATACGCTAGGCACACCAGTGAAAATTATAAAATATTTTTGTTTCAAGTCACATCATGTATTATCAAGATGGTTTTTAACAATTGTGTGTCTTATGGACCTTCAAATACTGAGTTGACTATTCTGCCAAACATTTACCTTACCAAAGGACTGGCACACCTTCTGTAATTATATTTGAAGCTGAAACTCACGCACATTACTAAATAACAAAATGGTTTCTAATTACTGTGTGTCATGTGGACCCTCAAATACTAAATTGACTATGCTGCCAAAGATCTGCCCGACCGAACGAATGGCACATCTCCTGTAATTGTTTGTGAGGCTGAACTCACCCACTTTTCTAACTAGCAAGATAGTTTTTTATCACTGTATGTCATGTGGAGTGTGCTGCCAATCATCTGCTTGACCGAAGGAATGACACACCTCCTCTAATTATATTTGAGGCTGAAACTTACCTACATACCTAACTAACAATATGGTTTTTAATTATTGTGTGTCATGTGAACCCTCAAATACTAAATTCACTATGCTGGCAAACATCTGCCTAACCGAAGGAACAGTACATCTCCTATAATTATATTTGAGGTTAAAAGTGACCTACGTTAGTAAATATAAAGATGTTTTTAAATTATTGTGTGTCATGTGGACCCTCATATAGTAAACTGACTATGCTGCCCAACATCTGCCTGACCGAAGGAATGGCACACCCCATAATATTATATTCAACCCTGAAACTTACCCACATTATTAAATGCAGGATGGTTTTTTATCATTGTGTGTCATGTGGACTCTCAAATACTAAATTCACTATGCTGCCAAACATCTGGCTCACCGAAAGAATGGCACATCTCCTCTAGTTATATTTAAGGCTAAAATTCACCTATATTAGTAAATACCAAAATAATTTTTATTTATTGTGTGTTATGTGGACCCTCAAATACCTAATTGACTGCTGCCAAACATCTGCCTGACCAAAGGAATGGCACACCTCCTCTAATGATATTTGAAGCTGAAACTCACCGACATTACTAAATAGCAAGATGGTTTCTCATTATTGTTTGTAATGCGAAGCCTCAAATACTAAATTGACTCTTCTGCCAAATATCTGCCTGGCCGAAGGAATGGCACACCTCCTCTAATTATATTTGATGCAGAAACTCCCCTACATTACTAAATACCAAGATGGTTTTTAATTATTGGGTGTCATATGAACCATCAAATACTAAATTGACTATACTGCCAAACATTCGCCTGACCGAAACTTATCTACATTACTAAACATCAGGATGATTTTGAATTATTGCGTGTCATATGGACCCCTAAATGCTAAATTGACTCTGCTGCCAAACATCTGACCACTGACAGCACCTGTTTTGTACCAACGAACCGGTAATTGCGCTCGGGACCAGCATGCGGAGGTACGTATTTTCATATGAAAAGGGCAGGGGACAATTCGTCGCGGCCGCTTCGCTGTGATCCAATGCGCGGCGATCCGATGCGCCGCGGGGACAATTTGCCGCCGGCCGATTCGCCGCGGGGACAATTTGCCACAAGATTTTTTGATTTATGATGTTACCATTGGCAATTGTTTAAACCGTTTTATTAAGCTTGACTTCATATAATATATCTGTTTATTTGTTTGATCATAACTTTTTTCAAACTTTTCCAACTAAATATTTGGTGGTTAGTGTACAATTTTTAAAAAAAATTATTTGAAAAATTTTTATAATTATTATTTATATTTTGAAAAGGATTTTCTCATTTATGAACCGATATGCATGAAACTCGGAACTTTGTGATCTTTCAGGTCGCTGATTATTATTTTTAACAAACTAAAAAAAAACAAAATGGCCTATCAAAAATGGCAGACTTTCCCATTTATGAACCAATATGCATCAAATTTAGAACTTTGGGGCGCTTCAGGTTGCTGATTATGATTTCTAACTTAAACTTTAAAAAAAATCAAAATGGCGCGTTTTCCCATGTATGAACCGATTTGCATCAAACTCGAAACTTTGCGATCTTTCAGGTCGCTGATTATTGTTTTTAACTGAAACTAAAAAAAATGCAAAATGGCGAATCAAAAATGACGGACTTTCCCATTTATGATCCAATATGCATTAAATTCGGAACTTTGGGTTGTTTTAGGTCCCTGATTATGATTTCTATCTTAAACTTTAAAAATAATAAATGGCGTTTTCACAATGGCCTAGTTTTGTCAAGCTTGACATTTTGCAGTGTTGAGGTCACTAAATACAGTTTTTTCGTCAAACTTTAAAAAATTAAAATGGCGGATCTAAAATGTCGGACTTTCTTAATTATCAGCCGATATGTTTCAAATATGGAACTTGGGAATAAACTGCTGTAAAAGTTATAAAAAATTTAAAATTGTGCTCCAAAATGGCGGATTTCCGTATTTACTAACCAATGTGTTTCAAACGTAAAAGATTGGTTTGCTTGAGGTCACTTAATACAATTTATTTAAATTTAAAAAAAAATTAAATGGGGTATTCAAAATGGCGAACTTTTCCATTTATAAATCGGTATGTATGAAATTTGGAACTTCGCGGTATTTTAAATCGCTGATTATGATTTTTTGACCTAAACTTAAAAAAAGTATAATTGCGGATGCAACATTGCGATTTTATACATAGCGATTCATGAATAAGAAACTCCGCCATTTTGATTTTTTTGTAAGTGTGAGTCTTAAACTGTATTAAGTGACCTTAAGCAATGCAATCTTTCAAGTTTGAGATAAATCGGTTAGTAAATACAAAATAGCACCATTTAGGATTCGTTATTTTTAATTTTTTTGGAGTATGAGTCAAAAATCATATTCAGTGACTTGAAAAATATCGGTTCATAAATAAAAAAGTCCGCCATTTTGGATTCGTTATTTTTAATTTTTACGGAGTTTCCATTTTGGACCCGCAATTGTTGTAATGAAAATCGTAAATTGTATTGTTAACAGAACACTACGCCTACCAAATTTTAAATTTCGAATTAATTCGTGTGACGCTAGCCACTGATAATAATTTAAAGACGGAAAAGCAGGAGTGTGAATCACGTACGTTTTAAATATATCTGTATTTTAAAGTTAATTCTTATTTTCATTTAAGGGGGCAAACTTCGCCCGAAAACTTACTATCTGACATCACTGGTATCCCATTTTTAGGCCGAATCTTTGCCTCTGGAACGAAATAGCGATGTACAAAATAGCGAGTATTAAATTAGCGGTACTGAAATAGCGACAATCAAAATAACGATGTAATAAAAGGACGACTATCAAAATAGCGATGTAACAAAATGGCGATTTAACAAAATAGCGATTGTATCAAAATAGCGATGTAACAAAATAGGGATGTAACAAAATAGTGACTATCAAAATAGCGATGTAACAAAATAGCGACTATCCAAATAGCGATGTTACAAAATAGCGATTATCAAAATAGCGATATTTTGGTTCGGTTTTGGCATATAATTCGACAAAGGCGTTTCTTTCTATCAATGTTTTTCAAAAAAAAAACTTCCCTGACTTCTTTCTCGGGATCCTAGTGGGTGTGAATCTCAACCGAACCGAACCGAACCAGCATATTTTAAAAAAAAACTCTCCAGACTTCTTTTGAACCGAAACAAACTGAACCGAATTTGGTTCAGTTTGGTTCGGTTTGGTGCGATTCGGTTGGGATTCACACCCTCTAGGGTCCTGGAAAAGAAGTCAGGGAAGTTTTTTTTTTTGAAAAAATTTGTTAGAAAGGTTCGGTTTGGATTGGTTTGAATCGATTTGGTTTGGTTTGATTCGGTATTTTGATACATCGCTATTTTGATTGTCGCTATTTTGATTGTCGCTATTTTTATACATCGCTATTTTAATTGTCGCTATTTTGATACATCGCTATTTTGATATATCGCTGTTTTGTTACAAACGCTATTTTGATAGTCGCTGTTTCATTATTTTGATAGTCGCTATTTTGTACATCGCTATTTCGTTCCAGAGCCCGAATCTTTATCCTAATAGAAATAGAAAATTAGAAAGCGGAATGCGTCGAAATTTTGCGAGGTGGTTTTTTAAAGCATTTTTAACAAACGTATCTTGGCAGTAATTCATCACTAATTCATCTTATTTAAAAAATTTTAAAAAATGTTAAAAAAGTTATTGCTAAAACCCAAGAAATATTTCAAAACAATGTTTGGCATTTTAGTAGCCTAGTTGTGTTATAGAAAACTGTAGCGAAATTCTTTCGTTTTTTATATTTTTTGAAAATATACAAAAGAAAATCAAAATTCTAACAATGTACGTTTGACAATGTTAAAAAAGTCTTTTATATGAACAGAAAAAATGTTTTCATTAGTTTTTTATAGACGAAATCTATTAGAATTTGTAAAAGCGTAGTCAATTTTATATTTTCTGAAGTATAAATCAGACAAGAGCCATCGACCTCCTGACTGAAGCGCCACCCTCATATAACGGGGGCGAGCCAATTTGATTAAGAAAATTTAATTAAAATCATGTGACCCGGATTTTCAGATTATTTTCAGTTACTTTAAACAAATAAAATGTTCTTTAATATAACTTAAATGCATATAGGTAAGTATTTAGAGACATACAATTTTTTCTATTTACAAAATTTTTTTTGAACCTACCAAACAAAATCAGGGGATTACGAACCCATTCATAAGATAGTTTGTGATAATAGTAATTTACCTAATTACTGCGGAAGAGGCACTAAACACACGCGTTAGGTATGTACGTACAATATTTTTTTCTACGTGTGGAAACAAAAATAAAGCACAACATTACAAACAACTGATTTTTTATATTTAATTTACAATAATTGCCGAAAACTTAACTTCCTATCCTAACTTAACGGCATCTTCGGATCATGAGATGTTCGTTTTCATATTCTGGATCATAGATATCAGAAGGTCCTTAATATCTTTGTTCTGGATGTATTTGGCGGCAGGCTCATATTGTGGCTAAATCTTCTTCGGGCTTATCGGTATTTTCTACCACAGTAAACAAATATTTTTTTTCTATTTTTATTTATAATAAGACGAAACGTCACCCCCTAATACTTGACGAAAAAATAGGCTTTGTTGTTTACTCTATTCTTTTATTTTTCCTGTTGCTATTGGCAAACTAGCCCAATTGTTTTTTTTGGCATAAATTAACGTCCGTGCCAAACTCAAAATGTGTTGTTTGTTTGTACAATAATATATATTATAATCTATAATCTTTGGTTTGTACTAGATTGTTAATTATGACATCTAATATAACCTAATTTACAATTAGGACTGTCATCCATTGTCATCCTTAAAATTTTAGTAAAGCCTACAATTTTTGAACCGAGTCGGTGTCCCTATGACTCTAATATATAGTGCCAACTTTTGACTGATATTTAAATATTTTGCCTTGTTGTCTTTTGCTTGAAAAATAGCCAAAATCGAATTTGTCGCCTTAAAAAAAATAATTTTTATTTTGGCACTTACTTGGCATTTTTTTAACAAATTAAAACGTATTTGTCCTAGGGCCTAAGGTAACTGAGAATGGGTGTTTTAACCTTAGAAAAGAGATGGGGCTGAAAGCGCAGCAACCAATTATTATCAGTAGCCTAAATGAACCGACACACTTGTAGCAATTATTTTTATAGGCCCTTTCCCAGTACAAATATATTTAAGACGTACGTGGTGCGAATACTACCTGCGGTCGGTATAGTGGAATTTGAAAGGGTCTCAATTTTATTTATTTTGAAAATCTGTGATAAGCAAACAAAATAAGTTTTTAAAATTTTACTACTTTAGTGTGAGCAATGGTTATCCTAAGTTTTTCGAAAAAAAAAAGTTGCTCCGATTTCAAAATTTTTTATATATCTTTGCGTTTCAGATGAATTTTAAACTTTTTTGTTGCGTCGTCTGTCTGTCTGTCTGTAACGACCAACGCGCATAACTCAAAAACCGCTTGCCCGATTTTAATTAGATTTGGTACCTAGGCTGGGTCTCGGGTCGGGATGATCGAAATGAACGAAATCCATCAATCACAAGCCAAATAAAAGGATGGGGGTAGATTTCAAAAATTAGAGTTTATGTGAAAATATGGCGTGTGTGATATCAAATGAAAGGTAATTGAGTCTGGAGTTAGACAAAATAAATTTGAGTTAAAAAAAGGGTGGGGATGGATTTCAAAAAATAGAGTCTAAGTGAAAATATGTCGTGTGTGATATCAAACGAAAGGTAATTGAGTCTGGAATTAAACAAAATACATTTTAGTTAAAAAAAAGGGGGGGTAGATTTCAAAAATTAGAGTTTAAGTTAAAACATGACTTGTGTGGTATCAAACGAAAGGTAATTTATTCTGGAGTTGAATAAAATATCATAACAAAAACATTTCATGTAAAAAAAAGCCAAGTACGCGAAAATGGCATTCCGTAAAAAGAATTGAGATAAAAGTAAAGCCAAGTTCTCCAATACAAATTTCAAAATGAAAGGTTCTTACTAGTTTGGAAATATTTTTTTAAACTTTGCTATAAAATTTCCTTTTAAACGGTGTGTAAAAAAGTAGGATTATTTTTATCTATAACAATTTAGGGGCCTCCGTAAATTACATCAATTTTAAAAAATCACTAAACTTACCAAGTTTTATCCAATTTTCTCAAAAACTAATCTTTTTAGGAAAAATATTAGTCCACACTTTATTGTAGAAAATAAAATTCCCTTTTTAACAGTGTATAAGTTAGTCCAATCAGACTAACAGCAAACCCTCCTGCGGCGTCCGTTTTTTGAGAAAATGTAAGAAAATTAGAAAAAGCACAAAAACACATGTTTGTCACATGTTCTGACCGATTATCTTAAAAAACCAAGCCCTCTATCAAAAATTGTGTTCTTCAGTCGATTATAGACAGTAAAAATTCCTTTTAAACGCTGTATTACAAGGTAATATTTATCTTCAGAATAAAACGTCACAGGCGTCCGTAAATAAAATCAGTTTTTACAAATCACCAAACAAATTAATTTTGTTACAGGTTTTATCCAATTTTCTTAGAAAATAAGCTCAATCAAAAAAAAGTGTTCTTAACTTTATTGTAGAAGATAAAATTGCCTTTCTAACTGCAAGGGCGGATCCAGAGGTGCTTCTCGGGGGGGGGGGCACTTTAGGTGACATTCTCTGTTGTTAAAAAACGGTATATATTTTTTTAAGCAGCATTTTATTGAATTAGTCAGTGGTTGTAATTTCGATGATAATAACAAAAGACACATTCATGCGCCGCAGGCAAAAATTTTGAATATTTATTAGCAAAAACATTACTTTTTACTCATTTTTGTATATTCAAAAAATTCTCGGGGGGGGGGGGGGGGGGGGGGCAAGTGCCCCTAGTGCCCCCCCCCCTGGATCCGCCACTGTCTAACTGTATAAGTTAGTAGGGTTTGATTGATGACAAACTCTCCAGCGACGTAAATAAAAACATTTTTGTCACATGTTTCACCCGATTTTCCAAAAAACCAAGCTTTTTATCAAAAAATTTCTCTTATACTTGATTGTATTGTTATTTTCTTTTAAACGATGTATAATAAGGTATGAAAAGTTTAATTTTTAAAACTTTGGAGACGTCCGTAAATTAAATCAATGTTTAAAAATCACCAAACAAATTAATTTTTGTTCGATTTTTTTAAGATCCTTAAAATTTGAATCAGTGGCGATAGTAGGCCATCCCCCCTCATCCATCCAACCGTACCTACAAGATTATGGCGCAGGATATGGAGAAAAGGTGAGTAGGAGGGATCACCTTTGCTGCTAGAGCATCTTTTTTCGGGGCGAGTTTCATTTTTTTTATGGAGGGGGGATGGGAGGGAAGGTTGGGAGGTACGAGGGGTGCAAAGACTATCAATGCAGATGGCGGCTATAGTAGTGTTACATTTGGTAATTTTTAAAATCTTACTTTATATACGGATGCCCGGACGCCCCTGAAGTTTTAAAAATGAAATTAATTTTTCACCAAATTATACATCATTGAAAAGGAAATTTTACTTTCTACAAATCAGCTATGAGGCATATGCTATGAGGCATATTTCTCATAAAAAGGTTAGTTTTTTTTGGAAAATCGGGTGAAACATCTGACAAAATTGTTTTTTTTTAGATGACCTGTATATACGAAAGCCGCTGGAGAGTTTGTCATTAACCAAACGTCACTGACTTGTATATCGGTAAAAAGAAAATTTCATTTTCTACAATAAAGTTTAGAACATATTTATCCAGTTGGGCTTAGTTTCTGAGGAAATTGGATAAAACCTGTACAAAAATTAATTTGTTTGGTGATATGTAAAAATTGATTTTATTTACGGACGCCTGTGAAGTTTTAATTTAAAGCTAAATCTTAATTTGTGATAAAGCATTTAAAAGAAAATTTCATTGTCTACAATCGACTACGGAACATGATTTTTGTTAGAAGGCATGATTTTTAAGATAATCGGGTAAAACGTGTAACAAACATGTAGTTTTTTAATTTTTTTTACATTTTCTTGTAGTTTGGTATTAGTCTGACCGCACTAGCTTATACCAATGAATACACAACTTTTGTGTATTCATTGCTTATACACTATTAAAAAGATAATTTAATTTTCTACAATAAAGTGTAAAATATTTTTTCCTAAAAAGCTTAGTTTTTGAGAAAATTGGACAAAACTTGTAAAGAAGTTTAGTGATTTTTCAAAATTCATATAATTTACGGACGACCCTAAATTGTTATAAATAAAAATAATCTTACCTTCTTATACATCATTTTAAAGGCAATTTCATTGTCTACAATTGCCTATAGGACACAATTTTTGATAAAGAGCGTAGTTTTCAAGAAAAATGGGTAAATCTTGTAATAAACATGTTTCTTTTTTGAATTTTCACCTCAATAAACGGACGCCGCTGAAGAGTTTAGCATTGGTCGTACCCCACTGACTAATACATCGTTGAAAAGCAAATTTTATTGTTTATAATTAAGGTAATTGCATATTTTTCCCTAAGAAGCTTAGTTTTTGACAAAATTTGAAGAAAACCTCAAAATCTCAGGTTTTGGGAGGTCTGGGGGTTTTTGCAGCCAACATTTAACAAACTAATAAAATTTTATATTTAGGTTAGATTTTACACATTTTTGATTAATTTCTCTGTCATTGTGGCTTTAAGGCGTCAACTTAGTTAAATTTTGCAGAAATTCAAACACGACTATAAGAGAAGGGGGGAAAAATTGGACCAAAACCTGGCTTGGCAACATCCAGATCGTTAATCTGTGACCTTTTGTCAGCTAGAATACAGAAGAGTCTGAGGCTAGAATCCATTGTCAAACTGCGGTCCTCATATTTTGCATACTCAACTACCTACAGCGTCTGCACTAAATTGCCAGCATTCAAATTGGTTAAGGCTGGTCGCACACACCGCCAGTTTTAGTCGGCACTGGTGTTTCCTGCACGTTGTAGTATAGTAGAGGGTACTTTCATAGATTTTAAATTTCGGAGCATACCTTCAACTGCGTTTGAAGTAGCCCATTGAAATGATGTGTAGATGCCACCACAGTAAACAGACCGCAGATCGGTAGTACGGAAACTGCCTTGTAAATTTTTTATAACTGTTTTTAGTTTTGGTCAGCGCCCTCTAAGAGCTGGCCGGTCGAACTACACTTAGTGCGGGAGTTGAGCGTAATTTTTTGGAGCACTTTTAGTGCAGGGGATGAGCGTTATTTCTATGAGTCTTTTAAACCGGCTGTCCCGAGAGCATATTATCCGCGCGGATTTTTTTTTCTCGGGCTTTGATTGGTTGAAATTTTTAAATCAACCAACCAGAGCCTGGGAAAGGATAAATCCGCGCCGCTTATATGCTCTATGGACAACCAGCATTTATGTGTGAGCTAATGCGGATGAACTCAAACCGATCAACTGCGCATGTGTCACTCGCTTCTTTTGGAAATTCGTTTCTCTTGAGCCGAAAGGAACAATAAAGAGAATAAAGTAAAAAAGAGAGTAGCACATGCGTAGTTGAAAAAAACCGGTTTCAGTTCCGAAATTTTTCCACCAGTAAGCTGATTGTCATTAAAAATAGGATTGAATAAAAAGTATTTTTTCTTAGCATAGTAAGTATATTATAAAAAGATATATATGAAACACATTAATGATTACTAACAAAAATATAAAGGGTGCAAGCCTAGTTATTCTGTGATTAAACTTACTAACTTAAAAGAGTCATTAAATAATATTAAAACATTAATATAATCTTGATATTTAAAATAACCTAGAAAGCCGTGGCGTAGCCAGGGGGGGGGGGGGGGGTTTGGGAGTCAAAACTCCCCCGTTGGCCAATGAGAGTAGTAATAGCAATAGAAAAATATAACTTTTCAATTGTAGAAAATAATATAAGTACTTATAGATATAGATACAATACAATACAATTTATGAAAAAAAACTTGGGTTGAAGACAATTTGAATTACCAAGTTTTACTCTATTATACCTATTGGTGAAGGCGCAAGAAAGTTATAAGGAAAAGCTTTTCACAGATAATTTTTTACCAAAATATTAGTTTAATAATACATAAAATCTGTCTTTTTGCTTTCATGAAAAGTTATGGAAAACTCGGGAAATTTTCGAAGAATTCGAAAAATAACAAAATGTTCTGAAAAACTCGGAAAATTTTCGGAAAACTCGGAAAATCTTCGGAAAAGCTCTGGAAATATTCGGAAAACCCCGTGATAAACTCGGAAAATTTTTAAAAAGCTCAGGAAATGATCGGGAAAACTCGGAAAGTTTTCGGAAAACTCTGGAAATATTCAGAAAAAACTCGGGAAATAATCGGAAAAACTAGGAAAAAGTGTTTATCGGAAAATTTTAAAAAAATTTAGGAAAACTCGGGAGATGTTTGGGAAACCTAGTTAAAAACTGGGAAAAACTAGGAAAATTTTTGGAAAAACTCGGAATATGGTTGAGGTGGCATGGCAAAACCCCCCATTGCCAGTTTCTAGCTACGCCACTGTAAAAAGTAGTGCTCATTTGATCCCAATGCAAAAAAAAAATATAAAATTTGTTAAGGGATTTAAATCACACTTCTTTTGTAAGTAACAAAGAAATTGTTGACATTACATCATACCTTCTGCTTGAATAAACAGTTATACTTAAACAAAAGAGTCTTATAAAACTAAAAAAGTCCAAAAAAAGTCTATAAATTCACTGAAAAAACACAAATTAACAAAAAAAGCTTCGAAGAGAACTTCCACACAAGAACAAAGAGTACGAAAAATGAAAATGGCGATAGGTCGCTAGGCGGCTGACACCCTGTCAAAAATATCAAAGTACAGAAATCTGTAATTTTGCACGCCCTCTAATAGCTGGCCCATTTTTCAATAGTTTTTGGCGGGAAAGTCCGAGTGTCTATACTACCGCTTTGCGGTCCGTGTACTGTGGATGCCACCATATGCAGTGGCGACTGCTGGCTGTGTGTTCAATTGGTCTTATTGAAGTGAAGAATTCATGTTCTTCTATTATATGATGTAACTTTATAATACTTTCCGTGGTTAGTTTGGATAATCGATTTTTTTCGTGTAACGCGATAACCTATCTAAGAAAATCCAATTTGCGCGCATTCCTTCATATTAGCTTTTTTCCGCTCGCGTTTTTTCTCAATGCGCCTAATTTAATATATAATTGTTGATTTCGTATTTTGGTTTTTTTTATACCTTTTTGGGATTTTTCTACCCTTTTGTCATAAAAAACTAAAAATTTAGATAAACTCAAGTATATGTCATATTAATCGCAGCCGCAAGCCTGTAAAGCGTAAGGACACTCATCGTAAAGGCAAGCCTTATAGGAAGCGAAGCCAACGTCAGGCTTTCAATTTTTGGGTTATTGTTTTTGACATGTTTTCCTCGGTTTTATTTTAAAGATGTTGTTTTACACAGTATGAAGGTACCTAAACTATATATACTTATGTAATTAAAATTAAAAAGTTATGCTGCAAACTATCAAAACCTCATTTTTAAAATAAGAACGAGCCGCCAATGCGAATCCGAGGAACATGTCAAAAAATATAACCGAAAAAAAAAAATCAAAGTCAGGCTTCGCTAGCTGTCAAGCTTGCTTTACGATGAGTGACTTAGTAAAGCGAGGATACGATTGACAGGCTTTGGCAGGCCAAATCAGCGAAAGGCAAACTTTTATTGTTATTTTTGGCATAAACGCAAATAGGGTTTTGAAGGGTAAGCTTTTTTTTGGTTTCGTTTTTTATACATAAGTACTGTAATACCTTACGTATAAAACTATTAACGATCTAAGAATATTTTATAGGCGAACAAAAATGTGGAAAGGATAAAAGGGTTATTTTTTATTTTATTTATTTATTTTATAGATGCCAAAAATTTTAACGAGTGTAGCGAGGACTACGATTTATCGAGGGATAAAAAGACAGCTAGCTATTTTTCGCACTTTTGATCTCTTTTCCGAGATTTTATTTTTTGTTCGAGTTTTTAGGTTTTAACTTTATTTTTAGGATGTTGTACTGATCTGTCACTTTCCATCCCTGATTTTTACTTTTTATTCCTATTTCGTCCCTGATTTGTCACTTCTTATCCCGTGCGAAGAGCGAAAGATATTAAAACTGCTCTATAAGTCAATACAAAAACTTATCATAAACTGATAATTTCTAAATGATCAAAAGTAACAGATTTATATAAGTTTTATATTTAGAAACAAAGCGCAGTGAAATTTTTTTAAAAAGAAAACCGGAATTGGTTTAAATTTTTGATACATATCGGTTCATAAATAAGAAAGTTTGCCATTTTGAATCTGTCATTTTATTTTTTTTTTATGTTTGAGGATAAAACTGTATTCAGTGATCTTAAGCACTGCAAACTTTCACGTTTGGGACAAATCGATTTCAAAATAAAAAATCTGCCATTTTGGATCCGCCATTTTGAATTTTTTTATGAGTTTGAGTAAAAAATCATAATCAGCGACTTGAAGCACGGCCTAGTTCCATATTTTACACATATCGGTTCATAAATAAGAAAGTCCGCCATTTTGGATCCGCCATTTAAATTTTTTTATGTTTGGGGATAAAATCCGCCATTCTTCTAATAAACAACAACAACTAAAATGTAAATTGTATTGTTACCAGAACATTGCACCTACCGAATTTCAACACTCGAAACCAAGTTTTATGAAAATTTCGTAAAGGATTTTTTAAAGATGTTTTTGTATAAATAATAATATATCTATTTTGTTTTACATCTGCACATTTTATCAAAAAAAATAAAAAATTCTGGCGCCGAGTTGGCCCGGCGCCCAGTTGCCGGCGCCGAGTTGATGGCGTCCAGATGGCGGCACCCAGTTGTCCCATTGCGTACCTTGTATGACATAAAACAGACATGTTCTGCCGCTGGCGCGGTGAAGGGATTCCAATATACACAAAAGAACAAACGGTATCTTTTAAAACTCGTGGCGTCCTATAATTCCTAGAGGATGGTACGTCAGCTGTAACGGAAAAACGACATTACAAATTAAACTTGTCTGCCAATAAATATGCTAATTTTCCCTATCAACAACATGGCCCACAATGGTTCGATGTGTGAAAGGAAGCAACTTATGTACTCGTACTCCTCCACGGCGCCTACGGTACAAACTATCACATTAAATATTTTCAAGAGGTTTGCCAGAAAAAATTGGTCCATATGGCACGTTTATCATAATAATTAACTTGATTTGTTATCGGAAATGAGGTCAACATAAATATTTCCATTCAGAAGGTGTACCACAATTTAGACCAAGAAAAATGTGGGCATTATACAGAATAAGAATTAAGTTATAGACATAATACCATAAAGACAAGCCATGGTATTCGATGATGTGGGTGAAATTAGATATTTCAATTTCTCTAAAAAGATGTGCTTGTCTATATGCCAAAAGAAGGCTTGGCAGCATCATCACTTTGTATTACGTTAAATGACAAAAATGACAAAAGGTGTGTTCTTTGGTCAAAAGATTATTTGGCGGCTACTTGTTTTATATAAAATAAGTTATTATATAGTTATGGCACATTTATCATAATAATTAACTTGCTATGTTCTAATGTAAATGTGGTTTAAATAAATAATTTCTTTCAGAAGGTGTGCCTCACCTTCTGCCAAGAAAAAAATTGGCTGCATACTAATTTATTAATTAGGGCATCAACATGAAACCAGTAACGCAAAAATTTTGATGGTACTTGATGACGTACGTTAAACTTAAATTTTTCAACTTTTGAGGTGTGTCCTTTGGTCAAAAGATGATTTGACGGTTACTATTATTGCAAAAAAAAAGTTATAACATAGTTATGACACATTTATTATAATAATTAACTTGGTAGGTTCTAACGTAAATATAGTTTAAATAGATCATTCCTTTCAGGAGGTGTGCCTCCCCTTCTGTAAAGAAAAAAATTGGCAGCATACTAATTTAATAAGCAGGGCATCGAAATGAAATCGTTAAGGCAAAAATTTTGATTGTATTTGATCAGTTAGTTTAAACTTAGGTAGTACAACCTTTAAAAAAGTTGTGCCTATCAATATGTCAAAAGAAGGATTAGCAGAATCACCACTTTGTATTACTTTACGGTATGTGACACGAATAAAAGAAAAATCTTTATGGTATGTCATGACTTATATCGGATGTATATATAACCAATCTTTTCAGGAGTTTTGTCTGGCCTTTGGTCAAAGGATTATTTGGCAGCCTAATAATTTTATATAAAAAAGTTTATATGACACATTTATTACAATATTTAATGTGTTATGTTCTAACGTTAATATAGTTAAAAAATAATTCTTTTCAGGAGGTGTGCCTCACCTTATGTCATGAAGAAGTTTGGCAGTATACTGATTCCATAATCAGGGCATTAACATGATCCCAATAAAACAAAAATTTTAATGCTGTTTCATGGCGTAGGTGAAATTTAGATATTTCCACTTTTTAAAAAGTGTGCCTGTCGATATTTTAAAAGAAGACTTGTAGCATCACGACTTTCTAATACTTTAAAATATATGACACGAATAAAATAAAAATATTGTTGGTATATCATGACGTAAATCGACTATAAAGATTGTCCAAAATTCACTCGCCTTTGTAAATATACTTTTGGGTATAAGAATTTTGTTTTATTTTAATATTTTTCTCGCGTTTATACGTTCGTATTTGTCTTTAAGAATTTTGGCGAATGCGATTGAAAACTTTATTTTATTTTACTTTCTGAGCATGTTCAATTGCATCTTCGCGCACTCAACCAGTTGAATTTGTACATTGGGGGTGTGCGCGCTTCGATATATGACAATTGCTGTCGAAAAATCACTTCTGTGTGAAAGACGTCACGAACAACACGCTGCAAAAACAGGGGTAAGTGCATCTTCAACTGTTCGTAATTATTTTCATAATATAATAATCAGATTTCATAATTAATTAAATTATTCGCAGGTGATTGGTAAACTAATTTTATGAACCAGCAATCTAATTAATTTTTCGCTTTATACCAATCATTTTTGGCCCTACGAGCCGAACGCGTTTGAAAGTTTTTATTCGCTTCGCTAATAATAAAAAGTATAATAGGTTTTTTTCATTTTTCAACGTGTTTTGGTTTTCCGTCTTTGACGATTTATAAATAGGTAATTTGTTTCGGAGAAATAAATTCAAGGTCATTGAATATGAGCTTATCATTCCAGTTTTTTCTTTAACATTCTTTCCTAAAATGAGTAGTAGGTTTTAGGCAGGTTACATATACATAAACAATTGCACGTAATTTATCGGCATATGATATAGGCTTACCAGTAGGTCCTATCTGCATTTTATTTTATTACTGCTGCTTTAGTTTAGAACTTTTATTGCAGCTTTATGGGTGCCATAGTATTATTTATTGTGTAAAGAGGTTTATAATTTAAGCTTCTTACTTGCCTATATTTACAAATTATTGGGATCGCTAGTAGATAACTCGCTATTGCATGTCGCTAAGTTAATTAATTATCGCTAATTCGCACCGCGCAATTCCCCTTAACTATTAAAAATATTTCGCTTTTATTTATTAGTAAATATAAATAAATAGTTCGTTTTCGCTCTCATTAACTAACAAAGGTAAATAAATAATTCGCTATTTTCACCGTTACTTAATTTATAAAAATTTATTAATTCGCTAAAATAATATGGTTAAATTCAATTAAAAATTATATTATTAATAATTCGCTTTCCCTTTTATTTATTAGTATCACTAAATAAATTGATAATTTTACCAATAATTGATTTTAATAAATTGATTTTATTTGGCTAAATTGTTAAAAATACCGCGTAATATCCCTAAATTGCTAAAAATAATTAAAAATTTAGTTTTGCTTTTCTTTATTATACCCATCTGCATTAAATAAAGGATCATCATGTCCGCGGCTAAGATTAAATCGTATAAGACCCTTCGCACAATGTGTCATAATCAAATGAAAGAATTAAAAACTTTTGCTGACTCGGCTTCTGATGCTGACGAGACGGCTAAACTTCAGTTTAAAATTATGTACGCTCAAATTGATCAAGTGGTTAACGATTTTGCTAAATATCATCAAAATCTTATATCTTTAATGTCAGCGACCGACGATTTTGAAATTGATACCGAAGAAGGAGTGAGAAAAGACTTTGAATACTTACGATCTTACAATTACGCTAAGTATACCGCGCTGTTTGAAAAGCCAACACTGAAGGTTGAAACCGACGCATCCTCTGCTTCGGGACTATCTAGTGGTAATCGACCGCCAAACTTGACTAATTTGAAAGTTCCAAAATTTTCCGGCGATATTAGACAATTTAGAAATTTTATGGACATGTTTAATGCGCTAGTTGACAACACAAATATTTCGAATATAGAGAAATTTAACCATCTTTTAAACTCCCTAGAGGGACCCCCGCTAGCACTGGTGCAATGCACACCTTTAGCCGCCGCTAATTATTCAATTGCTCTCGAATCGCTAAAAAACCGCTACGATAACAAACGGCTTATTGCTTTTTCACATTTAAAAACAATGGATAATGTTCCTTACGTAACAAATTCTAAAAATTCAAAACAATTGCGCACACTAGTTGACGTATATAGTGAAAATCTCTCCGCCCTTAAGGTACTTGGTTTTCCCACAGATGATTGGTCTTTTTTGCTATACTATAATTTCAGTAAACATTTAGATCAGGAGACCATGACGCGATTTGAACTTGAACTTAATGATCCATCTCAAGTTCCTACTTTTGACGATTTAAAGAATTTTGTACTAAAACGATGTAACGCTATAGAAGCGGTAGAATTTTCAACTAAAACTGATTTTTCTTCACCTTTAAAAACAGACACAAAAAATAGATTTTCTTCTAATCAGTCAAAACCTAGACAAACTTCTGCATTTTTTGGTAATGCAAGTCGAAATAATAATACAAAGTTAAATAATTCAAATCAATCTTGTCTTTTATGTCAATCACGTGACCATAATATTTACAGATGCTTAGAATTTAAAAATAAAAATTCCTCTGAACGTTTTCAGTTAGCTAAAGACAACAACTGGTGTCCTAATTGTTTAAGTGGGCAACATAACCTAGCTTTATGTCAATCGCAGTCTGTTTGTCGTTACTGTCAATCTAATAGACATCACTCTCTTTTACATATTTTTAAAAATAACAACAATTACAGTCCACATACTTCTAACCGCACGAATCTTGAAAATAATTACAATTCTAATGTACGACCCCCCTTTTATAATTCGCAATACAATAACCCGCAAAGTTCTTCACAAAATAATTCGCCTGCTTTTAATGGTAATATCTCGCCTCAGCAAAATAATTCGCCAACCTCTCGCGCTTTTCAGCAACCGCCACAAACAGGTATGGAAAATTTACCTCAAAATTCGCAAAATACCTTAAATTACTTCTCCAATTCGCACGCTCAGAATACAATTTTATCTACCGCTATTATCGAGGTTATGGATTCTCGTGGCATTTTTCAAAAAGCTAGGGTTATTCTTGATTCTGGCTCAGAATGCAGTTACGTCTCTTTGAAGTTTTTCAAAAAACTTTCACTTCCACGCTATAGTTTATCCCTTTCTATTCAAGGATTAGGATCTATGAATGAAGTTACCTCTCAGGGAGGAGTAACTTGTATTATCAAACCGTATAATCAAACGGAACCACGCATGTCAGTCGACGCTGTGATCTTACCCAAGTTGTGTTCGGAAATTCCTAGCACTTATTTAGGTAATATAGATACTTCTGATTTTCAAAATGTACCCCTCGCGGACCCTACGTTCCAAGAACCCGCTAATATTGATTTTCTTTTGGGCGCTGATATTTTTCCCTATATTTTACGCGAAGGGCGCATTGATAATGGCCCCAACAAACCAATTCTTCTTAATAGTATTTTTGGCTATATTATTATGGGAAAAAATAAAAATAATAAAATTAAATCGCAATCACATTCAACCGCTTTATTTTGCTCTGTAAATGAAACCGATTCACTATCGCTAGACCACGCTTTAAAACGCTTTTGGGAATTAGAAGAGCTACCTAAAGCAAATTTTTGCTCGCCCTCCGATATTCTTGCCGAGAAAAGCTTTGTTGAGACTCACTGTAGAGACGAAACAGGGCGATACATGGTAGAACTACCTTTCCAAGATAATACGCCTCCGCAATTTGATTTTCATGCAACGCGCTCATTGGCTTTAAGAAGATTTTTTTCGCTTGAAAAACGCTTAATTTTAAATCCTAATATTTATAAAAAATATTCAGATACTATTCAAGAATATATTAACAATGATTATCTTGAAATTATTCCTGACGAAGAAATAAATAAAAACTCTTTTTACTTACCCCATCATTGCGTAGCCAAGGGTGACAATATTCGAATTGTTTTCGACGGATCGTCTCGTCCAAATCAAAATTCACCCTCGCTAAATGACACCCTTCTTACGGGGCCAAAACTTCAAAAAGAAGTTTTTGCTCTACTTCTCAGTTTTCGTATTTCTTCTGTGGTCTTTACTTGTGATCTTAAAAGCATGTTTACACAAGTTTTAATTGCCCCTATTCATAGGGATTTTCAAAGAATAATATGGAGATTCACTCCCAACGAGCCCATAAAAGACATGCGTTTTAAACGGGTCACTTTTGGTCTGAGCTCTTCTCCATATCTCGCTAACCGCGTCATTGCTCAATTAGCACAGGATGAAGGAAACAAGTTTCCTCAAGCTCGTGAGGTACTCAAAACCTCAATTTACGTTGATGATTTAATTTGTAATGCAAATAACCTCTCAGAAGCTAGAAATTTACGCGATCAACTTATAGAACTATTGGGAAACGGTGGGTTCGAACTTAGAAAATTTGCAAGCAACAATAAGTCATTTTTACAAGACCTTCCGGAGTCTTACTTGCACTCAAACTCGTTTAATTTCGATTCAGAATCTGAAACAATAAAAATTTTAGGCTTACAATGGATTCCTTGTAAAGATATTTTTACCTATCGCGTAGATCCATTGGAACGAGAATGTACAAAACGCACGATTCTGTCAGAAATTGCAAGATGCTTTGATCCACTAGGATGGCTCTCACCTCTGAGCCTGTTCTCCAAAGATCTATTGCAGCTTCTGTGGAAACAAAAATATGACTGGGACCAGGAAGTTTCCCCCTTTATACGCCAACGTTGGTTAAAATATAAATCTGAGTTAGGCCTTATTCAAAACTTTTCTTTACCGCGACGTTTTATTATTGATAATTTTACAGAATGTCAACTTCACGCTTTCTGTGATTCGTCAGAAAAAGCTTACGCTAGTATAGCGTATTTTCGCGTTTTACAAAATAATAAAATCTGCACTTTTCTCATTGCTGTTAAAGCAAAAATCGCTCCGGTAAAAACAATTTCAATCCCGAGATTAGAGCTAGTAGCCGCTGTTTTACTGGTTGATCTTGTTTCCGCAATTTTAAAAATTCTAGGAGATAAAATTAAAATTTCTAAAATTTTCGCGTGGTCAGATTCCACAATCGCTCTTAGCTGGATTAAAAATCCCCCTTATAGATACAAAACATTTGTCGCCAACCGGGTTGCGAAAATTCAAAATAAACTACCAGCTGCAATATGGCAGCATGTACGCACAAATGATAATCCCGCAGACTGTGCAACAAGAACTTTGTTGCCGTCAGAATTGTTAAATACGCCCCTTTGGTGGTGCGGTCCAGATTGGCTTTCAATGCCTGATGAGCATTGGCCACCAAGCATTTATTCTGAACCATTGGATTCGGACGAAGTTCTTGGTGAAGAAAGGAAAATAACTTTGGTCGCATTTACGGAAAACAAGTTTTTTGATATTCTTTTAAACAAATATTCTTCGCTTTCTAAAATTCAAAGGATAATCGCTATCTGGTATCGTTTTATCTGCTTTAAAAGAAATCTTGCTTATCGTACTGGACCCATAGTCCTGTCAGAACTTAATCTCGCTCTTATTTTTCTGATCAGGCATGTTCAAACAGTCACATTTTCTCAAGAAATCTCAAATATTAATGCGAAAAAACGCATTTCAAAGCCTTTTAGAAAGTTAGACGCTTTTCTTGATAATAAAAATATATTACGGGTTGGAGGTCGCCTCCGATATTCTGATCTTTCATATGACCAGAAACACCCGATTCTTTTACCACGACAACATAGATTAACTACGCTCCTCATTGAACACTATCATAAATCTTATTTGCACCCAGGTTTGCAAACTTTACAGTTCTTAATTTTTCAAAATTTCTGGATATTATCTCCTAAGCGGGCGATAAGAACCGTTATCGCTAACTGTAAAAATTGTTGGCGACTTAATCCGAAACCTTTTGAACCAAAAATGGGAAACTTACCCAAATTACGCATATCTGCTGTCAAAAGTTTTACCGTAGTCGGTTGTGACTATGCGGGTCCAATATCCATATCATTAAGCAGAAAAGTTCGCGGAAATAAAACGCTTAAGGCTTGGATCTGCATATTCGTTTGCTTCTCTACCAAGGCTCTTCATATCGAATTAGTTTCGGATTATTCTAGCGAAGCTTTTCTGTGTGCTTTAAGGCGTTTTATGGCACGTCGAGGAAGGGTCTCAAAAATAATATCAGACCAAGGAACTACGTTTAAGGGTGCGAATAAGGAATTACAGATAATATTTAAACAAGCGGCAGCCGCGGAATCCATTGAGTGGTTTTTTCACCCCCCAGGGGCGCCACACTTTTCTGGATTAGCAGAAAGTGGAGTAAAGGCGGTAAAAACGCATTTGTATCGCGTTATCGGAAGCCAGATTTTAACGTACGAAGAGCTTTATACGGTCTTAGTACAAGTGGAAGCGCTATTAAATTCTAGACCATTGTCTCCTTTATCTAGCGACCCCAATGATTTGTCTGCGTTGACACCAAATCATTTTTTGACTCTAGAACCTGTTTGTAGTTTACCCGATCCTGATGTAACCAGTATCAAACTAAACCGCCTCTCTAGATGGCAGATGATCCAAAGATTACATCAGGATTTTTGGGCGCGTTATTCTAAGGAATATTTACATACACTGCAGCAGCGGTCCAAGTGGCTGGAACCCACTTGTCCCGCCCCTGCTATAGGTACTATGGTACACATAAAGTCGGATAATTTACCACCGACAAAATGGTCGCTTGGTAGAATTATTGCCCTTCACCCAGGTGAAGATCAAATCTCATGTGTTGCCACTGTGCGCACTGTCTCAGGAATATTTCAAAGACCTCTGGTAAAGCTATGTCCTTTACCGATGGACTTTGAACCTGAAAACATTTAAAAATTACATCAATGTAATTTTTAGGCGGGCAGAATGTCCAAAATTCACTCGCCTTTGTAAATATACTTTTGGGTATAAGAATTTTGTTTTATTTTAATATTTTTCTCGCGTTTATGCGTTCGTATTTGTCTTTAAGAATTTTGGCGAATGCGATTGAAAACTTTATTTTATTTTACTTTCTGAGCATGTTCAATTGCATCTTCGCGCACTTAACCAGTTGAATTTGTACATTGGGGGTGTGCGCGCTTCGATATATGACAATTGCTGTCGAAAAATCACTTCTGTGTGAAAGACGTCACGAACAACACGCTGCAAAAACAGAGGTAAGTGCATCTTCAACTGTTCGTAATTATTTTCAGTTCAGATTTCATAATTAATTAAATTATTCGCAGGTGATTGGTAAACTAATTTTATGAACCAGCAATCGAATTAATTTTTCGCTTTATACCAATCAAAGATAATCAATCTTCTGAGTAGGCATGTCTAGCCTTAAGTCAAAAGATTATTTGGCACCATAATATTTTTACATAAAATAGTTCCATATGACACGTTTATCATAAAAAATGATGTCTTCCAATGTAATTGTACTCTAAATAAATAATTACTTTCAAGAGGTGTGCCCCATCTTTGGTCAAGAAAAATATTGGCAGGATACTCATTTAATAATATGGATATTTTTATGACACTAATGTAACAAAATTCAACTTGATAGTTAAACATATAGGTACATTGTTCATATGTAATAGCTTTAAGGAGGCGTGACATTCCTCTTTCCAGGTTTGGCTGAATATAGTTAACTATTATATTAGTAATAGCTTCATCTGACACTAATTAGATAAAAGCTGTTTTGATATTCAGTAAGGTAGTTTATCTAAAAAAAAGTGCAGTGTGAGGCAGGTGTTACATGACAGGGGATTAGGCAACCTGAGGCAGCATAAATAATTTATAAAGCAAAGGTATAAATACACATTTTCTGCAAAAAAATTTTTTGGTTTTTGATTATGTAGATTTACTTTTACCTGTATATTACAATAAAAGCGTGTGCCTGTATCCCACTCAGGTGAAGGTGTGGCAGCGTAATCATATGTTAAAAAATGGGTAAATATGACTCATTTACAACAAAAACTCAAATGATACTAATTCATGCTGTTTAATGTTAATCTTCGTCAATGCAATTAATTTAATTAGCGACTTGGGTCCAAGTCTGGTTATTTGTTTTGGTAGGCACACCTTTGTGTACGCTGATATGACACTTGTTAAATATGAATTTTAATAATCAAACAAGTTTCGTGGCTAATCGGGCAAAAAGGAGTTTTTTTGTTTCTCTTATATTTTTCCGTGGGTAGCCTGAAAGCTTAACCTCACGGGGGTCCAAGATCTAATGGACACCTAATAAGTGTTGACAGTTAACCGTTTCGTCCTTATGGGACTCCTCAGAACACTGCTGGTCAATGTGACAAATCTTGCGAAGTTAATCAGACGGTTTTGTCTCTAATTAAATGTAATTAGTGAGCGAACTATAGCAAGAGGCGCCATCTACCGAGATACGAGAGAAACAAAAAAACCAAAAGCAGGCGAAAGAAAACACTGCTATACACTATCGATCAATGAAAAGATCGAATGCAAATAAAAGAAAACAACTATAGTCCGTAACCTACGACAGCTCTTCGTCTTTCAGGCCGGATCAACACAGATTGCATTTTTACCCGTCTTCAAGACAGTGAGCGTCAATCAACGGAATTTTTAAGCCAAATAATACTAACAAACGTGGAATTTCGTACCCGTGAATTTAAAAATCAAACAAGTTTCGTGGCTAATCGGGCAAAAAGGAGTTTTTTTGTTTCTCTTATATTTTTCCGTGGGTAGCCTGAAAGCTTAACCTCACGGGGGTCCAAGATCTAATGGACACCTAATAAGTGTTGACAGTTAACCGTTTCGTCCTTATGGGACTCCTCAGAACACTGCTGGTCAATGTGACAAATCTTGCGAAGTTAATCAGACGGTTTTGTCTCTAATTAAATGTAATTAGTGAGCGAACTATAGCAAGAGGCGCCATCTACCGAGATACGAGAGAAACAAAAAAACCAAAAGCAGGCGAAAGAAAACACTGCTATACACTATCGATCAATGAAAAGATCGAATGCAAATAAAAGAAAACAACTATAGTCCGTAACCTACGACAGCTCTTCGTCTTTCAGGCCGGATCAACACAGATTGCATTTTTACCCGTCTTCAAGACAGTGAGCGTCAATCAACGGAATTTTTAAGCCAAATAATACTAACAAACGTGGAATTTCGTACCCGTGAATTTAAAAATCAAACAAATTTCGTGGCTAATCGGGCAAAAAGGAGTTTTTTTGTTTCTCTTATATTTTTCCGTGGGTAGCCTGAAAGCTTAACCTCACGGGGGTCCAAGATCTAATGGACACCTAATAAGTGTTGACAGTTAACCGTTTCGTCCTTATGGGACTCCTCAGAACACTGCTGGTCAATGTGACAAATCTTGCAAAGTTAATCAGACGGTTTTGTCTCTAATTAAATGTAATTAGTGAGCGAACTATAGCAAGAGGCGCCATCTACCGAGATACGAGAGAAACAAAAAAACCAAAAGCAGGCGAAAGAAAACACTGCTATACAATATCGATCAATGAAAAGATCGAATGCAAATAAAAGAAAACAACTATAGTCCGTGACCTACGACAGCTCTTCGTCTTTCAGGCCGGATCAACACAGATTGCATTTTTACCCGTCTTCAAGACAGTGAGCGTCAATCAACGGAATTTTTAAGCCAAATAATACTAACAAACGTGGAATTTCGTACCCGTGAATTTAAAAATCAAACAAGTTTCGTGGCTAATCGGGCAAAAAGGAGTTTTTTTGTTTCTCTTATATTTTTCCGTGGGTAGCCTGAAAGCTTAACCTCACGGGGGTCCAAGATCTAATGGACATCTAATAAGTGTTGACAGTTAACCGTTTCGTCCTTATGGGACTCCTCAGAACACTGCTGGTCAATGTGACAAATCTTGCGAAGTTAATCAGACGGTTTTGTCTCTAATTAAATGTAATTAGTGAGCGAACTATAGCAAGAGGCGCCATCTACCGAGATACGAGAGAAACAAAAAAACCAAAAGCAGGCGAAAGAAAACACTGCTATACAATATCGATCAATGAAAAGATCGAATGCAAATAAAAGAAAACAACTATAGTCCGTGACCTACGACAGCTCTTCGTCTTTCAGGCCGGATCAACACAGATTGCATTTTTACCCGTCTTCAAGACAGTGAGCGTCAATCAACGGAATTTTTAAGCCAAATAATACTAACAAACGTGGAATTTCGTACCCGTGAATTTAAAAATCCAACAAGTTTCGTGGCTAATCGGGCAAAAAGGAGTTTTTTTGTTTCTCTTATATTTTTCCGTGGGTAGCCTGAAAGCTTAACCTCACGGGGGTCCAAGATCTAATGGACACCTAATAAGTGTTGACAGTTAACCGTTTCGTCCTTATGGGACTCCTCAGAACACTGCTGGTCAATGTGACAAATCTTGCGAAGTTAATCAGACGGTTTTGTCTCTAATTAAATGTAATTAGTGAGCGAACTATAGCAAGAGGTGCCATCTACCGAGATACGAGAGAAACAAAAAAACCAAAAGCAGGCGAAAGAAAACACTGCTATACAATATCGATCAATGAAAAGATCGAATGCAAATAAAAGAAAACAACTATAGTCCGTGACCTACGACAGCTCTTCGTCTTTCAGGCCGGATCAACACAGATTGCATTTTTATCCGTCTTCAAGACAGTGAGCGTCAATCAACGGAATTTTTAAGCCAAATAATACTAACAAACGTGGAATTTCGTACCCGTGAATTTAAAAATCAAACAAGTTTCGTGGCTAATCGGGCAAAAAGGAGTTTTTTTGTTTCTCTTATATTTTTCCGTGGGTAGCCTGAAAGCTTAACCTCACGGGGCTCCAAGATCTAATGGACACCTAATAAGTGTTGACAGTTAACCGTTTCGTCCTTATGGGACTCCTCAGAACACTGCTGGTCAATGTGACAAATCTTGCAAAGTTAATCAGACGGTTTTGTCTCTAATTAAATGTAATTAGTGAGCGAACTATAGCAAGAGGCGCCATCTACCGAGATACGAGAGAAACAAAAAACCAAAAGCAGGCGAAAGAAAACACTGCTATACAATATCGATCAATGAAAAGATCGAATGCAAATAAAAGAAAACAACTATAGTCCGTGACCTACGACAGCTCTTCGTCTTTCAGGCCGGATCAACACAGATTGCATTTTTACCCGTCTTCAAGACAGTGAGCGTCAATCAACGGAATTTTTAAGCCACATAATACTAACAAACGTGGAATTTCGTACCCGTGAATTTAAAAATCAAACAAGTTTCGTGGCTAATCGGGCAAAAAGGAGTTTTTTTGTTTCTCTTATATTTTTCCGTGGGTAGCCTGAAAGCTTAACCTCACGGGGGTCCAAGATCTAATGGACACCTAATAAGTGTTGACAGTTAACCGTTTCGTCCTTATGGGACTCCTCAGAACACTGCTGGTCAATGTGACAAATCTTGCGAAGTTAATCAGACGGTTTTGTCTCTAATTAAATGTAATTAGTGAGCGAACTATAGCAAGAGGCGCCATCTACCGAGATACGAGAGAAACAAAAAAACCAAAAGCAGGCGAAAGAAAACACTGCTATACAATATCGATCAATGAAAAGATCGAATGCAAATAAAAGAAAACAACTATAGTCCGTGACTTACGACAGCTCTTCGTCTTTCAGGCCGGATCAACACAGATTGCATTTTTACCCGTCTTCAAGACAGTGAGCGTCAATCAACGGAATTTTTAAGCCAAATAATACTAACAAACGTGGAATTTCGTACCCGTGAATTTAAAAATCAAACAAGTTTCGTGGCTAATCGGGCAAAAAGGAGTTTTTTTGTTTCTCTTATATTTTTCCGTGGGTAGCCTGAAAGCTTAACCTCACGGGGGTCCAAGATCTAATGGACACCTAATAAGTGTTGACAGTTAACCGTTTCGTCCTTATGGGACTCCTCAGAACACTGCTGGTCAATGTGACAAATCTTGCGAAGTTAATCAGACGGTTTTGTCTCTAATTAAATGTAATTAGTGAGCGAACTATAGCAAGAGGCGCCATCTACCGAGATACGAGATAAACAAAAAAACCAAAAGCAGGCGAAAGAAAACACTGCTATACAATATCGATCAATGAAATGATCGAATGCAAATAAAAGAAAACAACTATAGTCCGTGACCTACGACAGCTCTTCGTCTTTCAGGCCGGATCAACACAGATTGCATTTTTACCCGTCTTCAAGACAGTGAGCGTCAATCAACGGAATTTTTAAGCCAAATAATACTAACAAACGTGGAATTTCGTACCCGTGAATTTAAAAATCAAACAAGTTTCGTGGCTAATCGGGCAAAAAGGAGTTTTTTTGTTTCTCTTATATTTTTCCGTGGGTAGCCTGAAAGCTTAACCTCACGGGGGTCCAAGATCTAATGGACACCTAATAAGTGTTGACAGTTAACCGTTTCGTCCTTATGGGACTCCTCAGAACACTGCTGGTCAATGTGACAAATCTTGCGAAGTTAATCAGACGGTTTTGTCTCTAATTAAATGTAATTAGTGAGCGAACTATAGCAAGAGATACGAGAGAAACAAAAAACCAAAAGCAGGCGAAAGAAAACACTGCTATACAATATCGATCAATGAAAAGATCGAATGCAAATAAAAGAAAACAACTATAGTCCGTGACCTACGACAGCTCTAATACTAACAAACGTGGAATTTCGTACCCGTGAATTTAAAAATCAAACAAGTTTCGTGGCTAATCGGGCAAAAAGGAGTTTTTTTGTTTCTCTTATATTTTTCCGTGGGTAGCCTGAAAGCTTAACCTCACGGGGGTCCAAGATCTAATGGACATCTAATAAGTGTTGACAGTTAACCGTTTCGTCCTTATGGGACTCCTCAGAACACTGCTGGTCAATGTGACAAATCTTGCGAAGTTAATCAGACGGTTTTGTCTCTAAATAAATGTAATTAGTGAGCGAACTATAGCAAGAGGCGCCATCTACCGAGATACGAGAGAAACAAAAAAACCAAAAGCAGGCGAAAGAAAACACTGCTATACAATATCGATCAATGAAAAGATCGAATGCAAATAAAAGAAAACAACTATAGTCCGTGACCTACGACAGCTCTTCGTCTTTCAGGCCGGATCAACACAGATTGCATTTTTACCCGTCTTCAAGACAGTGAGCGTCAATCAACGGAATTTTTAAGCCAAATAATACTAACAAACGTGGAATTTCGTACCCGTGAATTTAAAAATCAAACAAGTTTCGTGGCTAATCGGGCAAAAAGGAGTTTTTTTGTTTCTCTTATATTTTTCCGTGGGTAATTAGTGAGCGAACTATAGCAAGAGGCGCCATCTACCGAGATACGAGATAAACAAAAAAACCAAAAGCAGGCGAAAGAAAACACTGCTATACAATATCGATCAATGAAATGATCGAATGCAAATAAAAGAAAACAACTATAGTCCGTGACCTACGACAGCTCTTCGTCTTTCAGGCCGGATCAACACAGATTGCATTTTTACCCGTCTTCAAGACAGTGAGCGTCAATCAACGGAATTTTTAAGCCAAATAATACTAACAAACGTGGAATTTCGTACCCGTGAATTTAAAAATCAAACAAGTTTCGTGGCTAATCGGGCAAAAAGGAGTTTTTTTGTTTCTCTTATATTTTTCCGTGGGTAGCCTGAAAGCTTAACCTCACGGGGGTCCAATATCTAATGGACACCTAATAAGTGTTGACAGTTAACCGTTTCGTCCTTATGGGACTCCTTAGAACACTGCTGGTCAATGTGACAAATCTTGCGAAGTTAATCAGACGGTTTTGTCTCTAATTAAATGTAATTAGTGAGCGAACTATAGCATGAGATACGAGAGAAACAAAAAAACCAAAAGCAGGCGAAAGAAAACACTGCTATACAATATCGATCAATGAAAAGATCGAATGCAAATAAAAGAAAACAACTATAGTCCGTGACCTACGACAGCTCTAATACTAACAAACGTGGAATTTCGTACCCGTGAATTTAAAAATCAAACAAGTTTCGTGGCTAATCGGGCAAAAAGGAGTTTTTTTGTTTCTCTTATATTATAGGTTAAGCTTTCAGGCTACCCACGGAAAAATATAAGAGAAACAAAAAAACTCCTTTTTGCCCGATTAGCCACGAAACTTGTTTGATTTTTAAATTCACGGGTACGAAATTCCACGTTTGAATTTTAATGGTACGGATAACGTAGAGTTCTGTGTCACAGGCTCTTAACTATCTATCAAATCTTGTGAAGCGTTTTTGACACACTTCCCATTATCCGATTTGGATGAAATTTGGTACACACATAGTGGTCCCATGACAATACAACATTAAGAAAAAAATGTCCTCCCACCCCTACCCCCACCCCGTTTCATAGAAAAATGATTTTTTGACACACTTCCCATGATTCGATTTGGATGAAATTTGGTATTCACATAGTGGTCCGATGACAATATAACATTAAAAAAAAATCCTACCACTCCTACCCCCACCCCCATCTATAGAAAAATGCGTTTTTGACACACTTCCCATTATCCGATTTGGATGAAATTTGGTATACATATAGTGGTTCGATGACAATACAACATTGAAAAAAAAATCCTACCACTGCTACCCCCACCCCCATCTATAGAAAAATGCGTTTTTGACACACTTCCCATTATCCGATTTGGATGAAATTTGGTATACATATAGTAGTCCGATGACAATACAACAATAATGAAAAAATGTCCTCCCACCCCTACCCCCTTCCATAAAATGACTTTTATAAAATTTGGTATATGCATAAAGGTCCGATGGCAATACAGCCCAAACAAAAAATATATTTCTACCTCTACCCCCACCCTCTCCTTGCCCCAATAGAAAAATGAGTTTCCAAACAACTCACGATCAGCGATTTCATTATAATCTAGAATAAACTCTTCTGTTCTGTTATTGAACAAATATTTTCATTTAATAGAGTAGATAGCTGAGACTAAAAAGTTGAAAATAAATTGGTAAATTTTTTTTTTAAATCACAAGCTTTTATAAAATGCACTAAAAATTAAAAAATAATTTTCTAACATTCTAATATTATCATAATAATAAAAGCGATGGCCGGAAATCAAAGCATAAGTTAATCTAAACTTGTGATCTAAACACTTAAAGAATATTCAGGTCATCAAAGATATGTTTGATGTGCCGCAATGTTATGTCATTGCTATACCTATGTTAGAGAAATTCTGGGGTATCTTGGGTCGGGTTGGGTGGGTTTGGTACCTCTGCATTTTTCTGCTAGATTGATTCTTGCAAATAGTGATATTTAATTGATACGGATATCTTATCGTGCTAACATCGTCAAAATTTCCATCAGTCGGCCATCGCTTTTATTATTATGATAATATTAGAATGTTAGAAAATTATTTTTTAATTTTTAGTGCATTTTATAAAAGCTTGTAATTTAAAAAAAAATTTTACCAATTTATTTATAAATACTTATAAAACTTTGGTTGACAAGATATTGAAAAGAAAGATAAAATTCAATTTAAAAGCAATATTTTTCACCCAACATGGTCTATTTCTTTAATTTCAATATTTCTTATAGTTGGGAAGGTATTAGATCCGTTGTACTCCGTTTATGTATTTTAATCCTGTATATACAGTGGTCTCATAACTTGGGGGCCATAGTGCAGCAGGTGATAGAGGAGGTTATTTTCGACAAAAAAGTTTATATAACATGAGGGTCAACACACATCTGTTTTTAAGATATAGGATTTTTAAAGTTAGAGGAGTGGGGGAAAAGGGTTTTACAAAAAAAAGAAAATCTGTCACAGCCAGCTCAATACTCAGCTCATTGTGATTCAAAAATGTGGTATTCCTTTCTTTGATAAAATTACAAGTTGAGGAGATACAGGCTGTCAAAATAACCTCCAAAAATGTATAAAATATAATCATTTTAAAAAAAATTAATTTTTGCTTACTTTTGTCAAAAATATCAATAATATTTTATTATTATGTCTCGCTAGAGACTTGATTTTATTAACAAAAAATATAAAAAAAAACATTGCGTTCAATATGGCATTTATAAAAGTTTATATCAAAAAACGAGTAAAAAAAAAATTAATTAACTAATTTTTTTCAAAATAATTTTTATTTCGATTTATTGCTTTTGTTCTAATACACGACTCTACCCAATTTCATATTTTTAGTGCGTTTTTTTAAAAAGTTATGATCAATAAAGTTTAAAAAATCGCCAACTTTCATGCTCTGTATCTCGACAAAGAAAGAGTTTTGACCCATGCCTTATAGGAACTTTTTTATCAGACAAAAGAAAATCCCCTGTTGGCCTCTGGCCCCTAAGTTATGGTACACCCTGTATATACACGGTGTTTCACGAACATCGAAACAGAGGCCTTTTTGGGTATTTAGAGTGCGAATTTGGAGAAACGCTCGGACACGTCGATTTTGTTTGCGAGGGGGACACTTTTTGGCTATCTTGAAATTTTTGTACCACGAACTCCCTTCGAGGGGTATACTTTACCCCTATATTTTGAATAGGGAAGGTGGGTCTAGTGATACCTTGTTTTAAAGGCCTTTTGCATGCTCTTACGGTTGTAAAAATATCAAACATCTATCCATTAGTTTTTGAGATAATTGCTTTCAAATTTAACATGGAATGTTAAAACGTGATTTGCTAATAAATACATGCTTTTCCGAGAAACAAAGTAGGTAGGGAGGGGGTTATTTTTAAGAATCTGTTCATAATTTCTGCCAATCTGCCAAGTCCCAGCTCTTTAGCATTTTTCGAGTTGGGCAATATTAGTTTTACCATTGCTACATTTTACATAACTTTACATGTATAGGGAAGAGAAGTGAATTTAAAGTTTGGCTTTTTTAAATTTATAGTTTTGTTATAATTTCTATCAGTGCCAAATCTCAGCTGTCTACCGTTTCTAGAAGTTGGCAATGTTAGTTTTACATTTAAGCAATGGTTTTCCATAATTTTAAATGTATAGGGGAGGAGAGTATATTAAAACTGTAAGGTTTTTTGATTTTTTCCAAGGTTTTTGCCATAATTTCTATTAACCTGCCAAATTTCAGCCTTCTAGCATTTCTGGAAGCATAGTAGAATTTTGATAATCTATACATGAGTGAGTAAGTGCCAAATTCGATGTTTACTGATTTAAGGAAGTCGGCGAAACATTGAAGAATGTTTACTGTCGAGATCTAAAACTGTGCAAAGTTTGAGTTTCGCAGCTTATTCCGAAGTAGAGTTATAGAAAGTTCAAATATGGGCTGAAATGTTTCAAGAAGGGGTGGTACAGCAGTTTGCGATAACTTGGCAGGGTTATGCCGTGCCCCCAGATTTCTAAGAAATTATTTACTAATGCCGGAAGTATATAAAGAAGTTCTTCAAGATTTAAATTACCAAATACATAGTTTCACAATGGTTCCTTTTATAGAAAGAAAATGGGACTTTAATTGATATTTTGCAACAAAAGCCTATCCCTGGGAAACCACAACCAATAAAGGCATTCCGCCGAGTTTTTCTCAATATAAAATTAACTGTAAAACTGCTCAATAGGGTGTGCTGTTTACTATTCGGCAAAGTGAACTATTAAAGGCACTCTACCGATTAACAATAAAACGGATTTTAAAGCTTTTTTATATTACAAGAAGAATTAATCCTACACCCATCAAGCTATAAAATCAACCACCTTTGTACTTTTTCAAAATATAGTACCTAATTTTGGAAACAAGAATGTTTCTGCTACTAAATGAATTTCTTAAAATATTTTATACATTGAATTTATGGGGTTATACCAAATACGTTCGGGCATAAATATGGGGCATACCCATGCAGTCACACACGCGATGCTGGAAGGCAAAACCCCCATTTAATTCTTAATGTTCCTTTTTCGGATAGACAGGTTTTCGGTTACTGCGCATGCGTCAGTTTTGGTGGTTTTGGAACATACTCTGTTACGTCACTACATTAATTGACAATTGTCAAAACTTTAGGGTTATATCTTTTATTTTTCTTTCTAAAAACTAGTTGATTGTGTGAAAATGTATCAAATTGTGGATTAAAATTGTAGTTTTTCTAAAATTAATAATTGTGCAGATTTATTGTGGACACCATGAAAAGTGTTTAATGGGATCTATAAACCACTCTTAACTTTATTAACAAATTAAAAAGAAAAATACAAGTATTTACGTATAGAATGGCACTCCCTTGCTTCTCACGGACATTTGTCCACAAACCGCAAATATTTTATTTTAATGATTTTCCATTTTTGACAGAAAAGACAATTTTACACGACAAACGCAAAAAATCGCAAAATGTAAATTAACAACAAATATGGCTTCTAGCCACACAGCTGTGTGCCTACGTGAAAAAATACTTGCATGAGCACTTTTTTGCGATTTTTTGAACATTTATTTATGCTTTTTATTTCCAGCCCTTAGTTTACTTTGGCATTTGAGTTACCTTTGACGACGTGCCACCTGTGCCTCAAAGGATTTTTACCACGAAATACATCATTTATAAAGAGGTTATTCTTTTTGAAAACCATGCAGATTCGTTGCTCGTACATCACGGATTTTTTTTATTTTTATCCAAAACTAATTTTCCAATTTTTTTTATAGTTATCTTATTACAATACAAGTTTTATTATTTTCATGTTAACTTGTAAAAAGTTACAACTAAGGATTCATAGAATATCCAAGTGTTCCTTAGATGTGACATATATATTTTAATATTAGCGAAATTTTTAGTAAAATCGTTTCTTTATTTTTTTTTCTCTACAATAATTGAATGTAGTCCAAAAAATATTTTCAATTCCTGATGATTTTTTTACAGGGTAGCTCAAATACAGGAAGTTTTGCATAAAAGGCCTATTTCAAACAATGCATGCATCAAATAAAAATTCTTTTTGAGACTTTGCTCATAACACAGTTATGCAGGTTTCTCCCCATACAAAGTTTTACCGATTATACTACAGAAATTATATACATAGTAGTATTAGAATGCTATTACTAGTAGTAGTAGTCAGCCTGATGGATAGATTAGTTATAACCTAACTAAAGAATAATTACAAGAGATGGTCAAACGCAATACATTTTCAATTTAATGGCATTTTTATCCTATTATTCTATGTTTTCTCTAGTATAAAATTGTTAAAATCCTGTATGGGTATAAGCCTGCATAACTATGTTATGAGCAAAGTTTCTAAAATAATTTTTATGTGACAAATAAAGGAGGTTTTGCGCATCTTACCAAAAATATTTTTTTGGAAAAAATTTTGGCTTTGTGGCGCCTACACTGTTTAAAATAGGCTTTTTATGCCTTTTGTCGACAAACTGCCCAAGTAACACAAAGTGGACAATATAGTTTAAAAGCAAAAACTTTGCTGTGAAAGTGTTGTCAGAGCTTAGTTTTTGCTGTAAAACAGCTAGTTGTGGTTTAGAAATTATTTTAGCTATAGAACCTCTCTGATAGCAGGTGTTTATGGGTGAAATGGCTTTTGATGTAATATTATACAGGACTTGCTCTTTTAAAGTTAAATAATTGCTTATAAGCATGCTAAAATTTAGCTAGCTAAATAACATAAATTTTAAGCTCTTATTCCTATTATTTAGCTAGAAAAAGCAACAATTTAGCAATTTTGTATTTCAAGCTGTTTATTACAAAACTTTTGAACAGCCCACAAAAATGCTTGGCCAAAAGAGCAGTGCGATTATGACTCTTGAAAAAAGGAGATTTATTGTCATGCCTGATCCAAGGTTCGTAAAGAAACCGGTTGTGTGGTAACTCCCAGCCAATGACGCGGCATTTTGCCTGTTCCACGGTCAATAAAGAAAGACCTATACGTTACATTATGAGAGAAAGAGAGATAGGTCTATTTAAAAGCCGAAAAAATCATTTAAAATTTTATGATAAAAATTCCAATAGTTTTATAAATATCAGATTCAGGACACGATTATAAATACTTTTCCTACTCTCTTGTTCAATTTAATGAAATTTTTTACGCCGAACTCTAAAGCAAACTAGCCACATATTATTGGTTTTTTTTGGTGGGTAGGAAATAACTAAAACTAGATTTTTTTGTATAAAATTTATACAAAAAAATTTTAAAAAAAGGAAGTTAAAATGACTAAAAGTCAATAAGGCAGTAAGGGATTTTTTTTGATCACCCCTACAAAACGCATTTTCAAGAAATATCATAAAAAATACATCGACTGTAACGCAAGGCTAATATGCCTTCCCTCCTGCTTGAGCGTTATACAGAGTGTTCCAAGTTAAGTGTCCACCATTGCTAACTTTTTTATTATAAAGATAGAAAAAAGTTTAAATTGGCAAACTAGTAGAATTTTTGATGCTGTTTAAGATACTTAAATTTTTAAAAAATAGAGCATCGGTTTTTGGTTTTTTCAAAAAACATTTAAAAAAAAATATATATCCTGTATTTTATATTTTTTTCTGATAGGCCTTTTAATTCTAAACAATTTTATAAAAAAAAAATTCTCTAAAGTTTAAAATAATAACGAAGAAATTTTAAATTCAAAATTACGTAAGTATTTTAATTTTAGTTGGTAGCAAGTAGTCTAAGCGTAATTTTTAATTTGGAATATTTTCGTTATTTTTAACTTTGAGAAAATAAATCAAATATTTAAAATAAATTAACAGCAATATTATTTTCCTCAATTTTTACGAAATTTTTAAATTATTTTTTTTTTAAGTTTAATTTTTTTCATGAAGAGGCAGGTATGCTGTGTGTTCACGCAGCGGGTAGGAAGAGTGGACTGTATGGAAGGAATTACCTGCGTAACATTGATCGGAAAGGAAGGGTGAAAGTTATGCCATAGGTTCGTTTAAGGAAATCTACAACTGCTTATTGCTAGGGCACTTACCGAGTCGATTTTCTTGTTATTCTTCTGCAGGGCCCTGCTTACAGCATCATCATTACCAAGTTGATTGAAGGTAGCACTAAATAGTCATTAGCTTTAGTTTAAAACCCGGAAAATGTTGTCACTTCGTTGAAAAGTAAGGAAGAACGGAAAATATGTCCTTTTTAGAGAGCGGACATGTTGGAATCTCTCTTGATCCTGCGCATTGCGTTCAATGTGCCCAAATATATTTAGACAGTTGCGGGTAAGAAGGAAATACGCGGGAGGGAACAAAATAGGTATAAAACTTAAAATTAATGGAAAACGCTTGTGCGTGAACACTGTGTAATAGGTACATCATTTAAGAACTATTTTTAGCATCAGGCGCCTTAAAAACAGCCAACAACATTGAGTATTTTTTAAACTATTAGTAATTTTCTATGTGTATATAAAGTTCATTTCATAATCTTTGTCCTGGCCTATACTGATTGTGATGATAACTATCAAAAAGTTATCTTAAAAATTATGTGTTGGTTGCAGATATCAGATGCAGTATAGAGAGAAAACCCATACCCCCAAGGTCTATGTCCCAGCTCCCCTTGTAACCTTGTATGACCCACATTGTATGGGTAGAAAACAACCGACACAGGAAAATTTGTGTTTGTTAAAATTTTTAATTATATTTAAAAACTCACCAGTTCTTTTAGTTAGTTTTTAATATATTTATAGTAAGAACGTAATAGGTATTTAAACACTTACACGACGAAAAGACCCAAAATGTACAAAATTTCCTCGCAAAAGACGAAATTTCGATATAAACAGCGTTTGACTGCTGATTTCTAGCAAAACTGTGACGTAGCCCTGACGTCACGGCCCGGCCGCCTAAACACCGAGTTACGCAACCGGTTTCTTTACGGACCGTGTCTTCTGTTTGTTGTTTTCTTTTCTAACCTACTCTCTGGTTGTGTGTTGTGTTTTTTATTTAAACAAGCAATTTGATGTTTGTTTAAACAAATGTCCACTCACAGCCATAAAAGATAGTTATTTGCCCATCTTTTAGAGTATCCCTTTATCTTTGACAGGGAACTAAAGTTGGGTAAACAGTGACTGGTTCCTTGAAACCCTGGTGCGATGCCTTGTCAGGGGGCACACAATGAAGCCATTACAAGTGGTTCCTGCCTGGTACTTATCAGTCCTGAGTGAACCTTAAAAGTGCTGTCAAAATTTTTTCATCAGTCTGTCTGTTTTTTGTTGTAACTCAAGGGCTGGTGTATATAACAACATAATGCACCATGGACAAACATAATGCTTGATTTTGGTACATTGGTCCTCCATTTTTCTGCCTGCTTAGCATTAATAGATGATATATAATTAAGCACTAAGTTTGTCATCATTATGCACTATGTGAGCTGCCGACAGCAAGTGTACAAATTTTTTAGTAAGTACTGTAGAATTGGTTTAACTTAGCACATAATCAGGCCAGGCTCTCAAAAAGGTATGGACCCACTTGTGTAACCCATTGTATTGGGCCCTCTAAGGTGCTGCACCCTGGGCATTAAGAAGCCAGTTTATTAGTTGAATAACTAAATAAATAAATTTCTTGTTTTTATTTACCTAGTTACCTTAATAACAAAAATTTCCTCTACCTATTCCTACTAAGGCCTGCCTTACCAGTGGTGATCCCAGAGAGGATGGAGGCGAACACCTCTCCCCCTATTTCTAGAGAACTTTAAATACAAAGGGCACATTCTAGTGTATTACATAACTAAGTAAAAAACTATTTTGGTAATTGTGTAATAAATATGGTTTCTCAAGAATTTCAATTTATTTTAAAGAATGTATTTCGAAAAATCCTTAGAGGTACAAAAAACTTTTATTTTGGCATGTTAGAAAAAAAAACATTTTTTTTGTAAAAGAAAACCATATACTGCCTAATTAATTTTTTAAGTCTATACAATGTATGTTCAAAAAATCTAAAGAGGGGCCCGACAGCTACAAAGCGCGCCCTCAAAAAACTTGCGACCAAAAAAAAAAAAAAAAAAAAAAAAGGTCATCATGTCTTTTCGCAACTAACGCCACTGCTTGGGGTTGGGGGGGGCCGAAGCCTCCTGATGTCAAATTTTAAGGTATTTTTCATGTTTTATCATCAAATATGTACAAAATATATTAAAAAATCTAAGGCTTGGGGGGGGCCCGGGCCCCGGGCCCCCCCCCCTGGGTGCGCTTATGATGTAATACACATTTGATACAATGGTGTATTGAATTGAATTGAATAAATCTTTATTAGCCAATCATGCTATTTCAAATTACAAACATTAATATAAAAACATAGATCTAAATGTTAATGTTAATACATTCACCGCTATTTCTATAACAATAATTCCAAACTTATTATTTTACATTCATGGGGGTTGGGGAGGCAAGAGGGGCCCCTTTCTTATTAGATTTTTTTAGATTATGAATATGCATAATAGCACCAAGGTAACCCCCAGGCCTGTCGTAAGAGCTAACTCAAGAAACCTTGACCCATGGGTAGTCTGGTAACGGACAAGCTTTGACCAGTAGGTAAAAAAATATAGAACAGCTAGTGCAGGCACATTGTGGCTCTCCGTACCCTGTTGATTGTCAAAAGGTATGGTATATGGAGTGCCTATTTTGAACTGCAGGCACATTGTGGCTCTCTGTACCCTGTTGATTATGTCAAAAGGTACACCAGTGCTCTAAGGCTATAATTATGGCATTATGTGGTATATCATGACTAAGTTTTTGGCCTAAAATATATTTTGAAGTCTACTGGGTTCTATTTACTAGATAGAATTTAAACTGTTATCCGAGTCATACACAGTAAGTACACAGTATGGTAATAAAGCAAAGATGTTTAATTCCCTGTACATTATATAATTTAATTTTAATAATTATAAAAAAAAATGTGTAAAATGAGTAGGAGTCAATTGCAAGCAGACCCCCTTTTTGGCTTCCTTGCTGACATTCCCAAGGGCTGGGCAAATGGGCCCCATTCTGGTTTGCTTTCTGGACTTTGTACTTCATTTCTTTTAACTGCTTCTAAAATTAAAAAATGTAAATAAAACTTTTTACCTAAAAATTAAAAAAAACAAGGCAATCAATGTGCCATGCTTTTTTAATTTTTTCTTACTTGGGACAAGTGAAAATTAGTAGTCAAGAGTGTGTTTAGCGAGGGGTGAACAGCTAACCCAAAATGTGTACACCGATTGTGAAAATCCACAATCTTTTGCTAAGATTGTGAGGGATTGTGGCAAGATTGTGAGGAGATTGGGGACGGCGTAGGGGGGCCGTCCCATCAAAATTCTTGTGACCAAAAAAAAAAAAACAAAAAGGTCATCATGTCTATAGCACAGATCACCTTGATCCGTGTCTATAGTTTCCTTTGCTGCCCTCTTAATTTACTGTTACCGGCCCTGCTACTTAATAACCGAGGGGTGACCAGCTAACCCCAAAATGTGTACACCGATTGTGAAAATCCACAATCTTTTGCTAAGATTGTGAGGGATTGTGGTGAGATTGTGAGGGATTGTGGTGAGATTGTGAGGGATTGTGACTGATTGGGAGGGATTGTGTAAAGATTGTGAACAGATTGTGAGAAATGTGTACACCGATTGTGAGAGCTGTTCACCCCTTGGTGTTTAGTGAAAAACAGTCAAATAAGAATGTTCAAAAAAAAAATTGTGTTTCTTAATGACAAATTATGTCATGACACAATGTTTGAATCCATCAGATCAAAAAATATTTTTTTAATCTCATTGGTTTGAATGACACTCTGTTTTTTTTACTTCAAGTCAAGCGGCTTTAGTAGTCTGTTTATTTAGACTTACCTGATTCCAAGCAGAGTGCACCAGAGTCAATTGCCAGTACCAAGCACTATGGGAATTCTCCCCTTGCAATTACCAATTACTGAGAGTGTGTGGGGCCTCATTTAAAGAACTTGGACCAAGCTTGTATGTTGTCATGTTATTATATTTTTTGTATAAACAGCCTTACAGTTTCCTTCTGTAATGATATCTTATGTCATGCTATGTCTTATGATATGCTATGTTTCTGTATAAACCCAGCTTAAGGGTTTCTGATGGCGATGGCCAATACAATGTTTTTTGCTTCCCACTGGTGGGGTACTGTGGTAGGGCACGTAATAACTTTATCTTCTAACGTTCGCACTATTTTTAATTGAAATATTTGTTTATTTTGTTGTTGTGACACCGCCCAAGATGAAAGATAACATCTGTGACTCTTCTTTTTTTTTCGTATTACCTATTGGGCCAATTGTTAGAAGGCAAGTTAGCTAGAAATCAACATTATTTAGGCTTAAATATTAAAAAATAGTTTGTCTAGAGGTAAACTGCTGAAACCAATGAGACGGCCGAGGCGGCCATGATGGTTTTCCAATTTATTTTTCTTTAAATTTATGGACTAAAAAATATTAATTTGCAGGGGATCCCGGGCCTAAATAAATTCTAGAAAGTGCTATTCAATAAAATATGACTAAGAATTGATTTATCAGGCATTTAGAGGATAATTGTAATAAAATAATTTCTAACCTAAAAACAAACACCGAAAAAAAAACGTTTATTATTCTGAATTTTCGAGGCGCTTGCGTTTTGACGAGCCATCTTGACCTGCTTCATCAGAAAAGTTAACCTGGCAAACATTTTGATGATGAAAACCGCCTTTTTTGCGCGATTATATCACAGTAGTGTAGAACATAACAAGTTTTTCTTCAGCCATTTTAGTAAAGTCTCTGTCCATTACAGGAAATAGTTATTTTGCAATAGTTGCCATTGTTTCTTGTTTATTTCTAGACAAAATTACTTTAATGTTAACGTGCTATATTTTGGAGCTCTTATGGACACCTTGAGAGCTAAACAAAGATTGCCTAATCAGCAACGACAACACTTTAGAAGCTGCTTAGCTGTGAAACGGCATACAGCTGTAATAGCTATTTTACATTCAGTTTTGCTCTTAAAGGGTTTTGGTAGCTGTTTTTCAGCAATTTGTGTTACTTGGGTGGTGGTTCCAAGTTCCAGATATAATATGTACGTAGCTATAGCTTATTAACTAAGCTATCCTTTAAGTGAATTACTAAAAATTATATGAGTATAAACTTGCTTAACTGTGTTATAAGCAAAGTCTCAAAAATATTTCTTTTTATGACAAATACAAGGTCAGGAAATTTATTTGATAAAATTGAAAAAAAAAATTACGAGCAACGACTCTGCAGGGTTTTTAAAAGAATGACCCAAAGTACCAATGTGTATGATATTTGGAAGTTGGTTGTATTTTTGTTAAAATTCTTGTCTATACTTTGGCTAGGCCCACCAACGTTTGGCGAGGGTAGTTTTAACGTTTTCATTCATAAAATCTCCGGAACGTGTTTACAACCCAGAATACCTCCGAAAACTTGTTTTCTTAACAATTTTAAGGACCAGTTAACAGGGACTTATTGCAATAAAGCCAGGCAGTAATAGTGCCGGGCACTATTCTGACATTTTCGCATTATCAGAACGGCCGTCTTCTTTCAAAATCAGGCCTTTATGTATTACCTATAAGAACCGGAATTAATTGTGCCGCCTTTATTAATGGAAAATAAACGACTGGATTTATAAACTCTACTTTGGTATGTCAATTTTGAAAGATCAAGTTTTCAATGGAAAACTGTCCAAATAGCTGGCACTATTACTGCCCGGCTTTATTGCAATAAGTCAATATTATGATGCATGCTTGGGGTGTTTAAGGTCGCTGATTTTAATTTTTGAATTAAATATAAAAAAAGTTAAAATGGAGAGTTCAAAATGGCAGATTTTTTCCACTTATGAACCGATATGTATTAGTTTTAAAATTTTAGGGTGACTATTATCATTTTATAATTTAATAAATATCGGTTTAAAAATCGAAATGTCTTCCATTTTATCTCCGCCAATTTGATTTTCTTAAGGTTTGATTCAAAAATCATAAGCGCTAGTGCATAAAACAGAGGCGCACGCAGGGGTGCCTGGGGGCCTGATTCTTCCTCCAAGCCTAGATTTCAAGAGTAAAAGCAAAAAATAGTATGAAAGACGACATCATGGGAGCTCGCCCCCCCCCCCAAGACACATTTTTGGGTGCGCTACTGCATAAAAAGTGCTTTTCTCTAGTATCAAGGTAATAAATAAAACTTTAGGAAATTGAACTAGCAATGTTCGAAGATTTTCACTTAGAGCTAGGTAATTTTCATCAGTGTCGTTGCATTTTTAATATTTTCAATGGAAAAGTCGATGCAAAAAATGGTTAAAAAATCAGTTAGTTGCAGGGTTTACAACATAATTTCGATTTGAATAAATTGACCGTTGCGACGTTAAAGTGGCCGACAGTGAGCATGTTTATTGGCCGTTAAAATGGGGTACACTTCGATTTGCTGCCACAGTCGCGACCACTGAATTTTATTTTCCTGATCGGCTTAAAACCATGTTATGTTCTTACATACATTGCCCTTATTAGATTAGATTATTCTCCAAGGAGGTTGATTCTCGTAATCGTGAGAAGACATCACATCGTGCGAGATGCCTCGTCTTTACCACTAGCCTCGTGAGGTAGTGCCATGGAGCCATGGCCCTACCGTATTTTTCTGCATAAACACGTTTTTTTATTTTTAAAACATCTCTATTGGTTTGTATTTTATTTTATGCATTTTTTTTATTTGTATATTATATGAAATATGGTAGCCCTTTGCAATGCACTGGATCACACTACGACTCGATGCGACCGCGACGCGATGAATGAACCACTCACTGAAACCCAAAGTAGCGTAGAACACGCTGCCACTTTTCTCTTGGCTCGTTCGAATAGAGATAGATTTTATCTGCAGCCTATATGAGCGACAGTGATAGGGCCAATGTTGGGTATTTAAGCGTTGTTTAAATAGGAAAAAATGAAAGAAACTTTGTGTCTTGCACACTCCATCAGTTAGTCGTATTACTCGCATTGGTTTTGTGTGTGGAGCATGGATGGTTTAATTTACGCCTTTACAATACATTTCAATTATTTTAGCAGAATTTTTTGATAAATTTTAATTAATTTCATGGCGAAATTCGGGTAAGCATTGGTAAGTTTCTTAAAAAAACATAGTATTAAAAACCCCAAACATAGTAGTAGTAGTAGGTATGTTTTTTAATGACTTGTGGGTAAACATTTGGGCGCAACAACCCGATTTTTTTTTACTGACTCAAAATTCTGGGTTTTGTTGACACGAGCCGCCGCCCAGAGGGCCAGGACCCATAAAAGTTACCAAAAATATGAAACTCAGGATATGAAATTTAAGTGAAAAAAACGCTTGAAAATTATCCTCCTTGCATCTCTTTCTTTATTTAAGGCATCCATGAAAAAGTGCGTACAACAAAACAATTGATAGGGCTTGTCAAAGGTAACGTAATTTTTACTGCGGTACATATGCATTCTTTAAAGTAAAATATTTGGTACTTTCAAAGGTCATTTTCTCTGTGACAGAATTTCTTAAAACTAAAAAGTAAATGGCTAGCACTAACTACGGTAAGTATAGATTTGTTTAGTATAAATTTATTTAGTTTATTTTTTAATGTTATTTAGATAATTAAATTCTAATCAAAACGTAACAGAAATTGAGTTTTGTTTTAAAACTCTAGTTTCAGCTGGCTCAAAAGTTAAGGATCCATTCGAATCCATCACAAACTTTTATTACTTCCTTTTCTACAAAACCTTTAATATGGTATAAGCATTTTTTGCGGTATTTTGCGGTTTAACTCAAGAAAACGATTTCCAGAGTTTCAAGCATTTGCATATTGTGTGACATTTTAACAAGCCACATTTCCGTCTAAATGTCCCACACACTATAATTTAAATTTAATACAAAAATATCACTCTGTTTTTGTTTATTAACATCTTTGCCTAGTTAAAAAAGAGACTAAACACATTTTAGAATCATATTCTGCCAATTCTTGAGCATTTAAGCTTAAAAGATTAAAATTAGAGTTGGAATAAAAAATCTTATTTTCTCCGCAACTATTAATTAATGTCCTAAAAAAATTGAATAAATATTTTTTGAGTTATAAGCTTTGGTTACAGTTATATAAACATATAGGCATACATACAGACAAAAAGGCAAAATCCAAAAATGCTTTAAATTATTTTTCACAAAAGCAAAGATATATAATTTTGGTAAAATCATCGCACTTTTTGTTCTTGTAGCTTTCAGTAGGATCACTATAGATAATAATTAATTATAGTTTGGTATATTGTGCGCTAAAAATGACAGGAGAAAATAAGTTTGTTATATTTTATTAAAGAAATTTAATTAGAAATATTAGGGTCGAAAATTTTTTATTTAAATATAAAAAAAATTATATGTGGATTATTTTGAAATCAGCCGTCATGATATTTCGATAAAAGTAAAAGAATGTCCATGTTTAAATTCACACCAAAAGTGTCAAAATGTATGTTATAGTTTAAAGAGAAGTGGAAAAAAGCTGCTAGAAATAAGTCAACTTTTATTTGAACAAACAGAAATTGGTTGAAAAGTAATTTAACTTCCAAAATGTGTCTATTACAAAGTAACTGCTAACAGAGTTTACCGAATGCAGTGAAAACAGTAAACGTCAGAAAACTGCACATTTGTGAAAAAAAACACAACTGAGAAAATATTATATGCTGGCCAAATGGAGTTTATATTACATATTTAAGCTTCCAAAGTATTAAAAGAATTTTCTTTAAATCCCGATTGAGCTTCTGAATACATAAACTTTTCAACAAAAGTAGTAAAAGAAACGACTAACAATCAATTGTCACAGAATGAGGTGCTCTCGGTTCTTGTAGAAGTTGGCTTATCAAGGAATCAGTACAATCTCATCCGAGAAAAGGACAGAAGTAAATTTCCTTGCTTAATTTTGCTTTCGTTACCTGGCTGGTTCCATTAAAATTGGTGGTCGGGAATCCGCAATTAAAAGACCCCCAAAAAATTATTTGGCAAAATCCATCTCCATCGTCTCCCCGCTATTTCAGATTGTGATAACTATAGCGTAGTTTAGTTTTGTTTTGTTGTTTTTTTATTCCTTTAAATATATTTTTTATAAATAGATCATTTTTAAATTTATTCATTTTATTAACATGGGTTGTGGGCTATCAAATTAAAGGTTATTTTACCTAGATAATGAAATTACAATCAGGGAACATAAGGGTTGTTGTTTTTTTTAATTACTTTAAGTTTTAATATTAAATTTTGTTGCTATATGTAAGTACTGCGTTAGCGTACCGCACACCTCGGCTAACTGCTCGTGCGACAATAATTTTTTATTAAATTATTAATTTTATAAATAAAAATGCGTGTATAGAAAATTTCAATAAACATTATATGCATATAGAATTTTGGATAACTTTTATATGTCCCGGCCCCACTGTGCGCCCCTGCCACTAGCAAGCACGGAAATAGTCGCGCCCTGGTCAAAGAGAGTTATTTCGAACCAAAAATGTTATTCACATGCTACTTTCCCAGTATTAAATGTTAAAGTTAACGGATTTAATTTATTTTTTAAGGGAGAACATTTTGAGTTGTTTTAAGTATATAGTAATAGTTTTAAATATCTTACACCAAACCTTATGTAATAGGTACCTGCTAGTAAAACACAAAAGTTTTTAATGTTTTTATTTTGTTTTTCCTTTCATTTAGATATTTTCCCATTATGATCCTCTTCATATATTCATCGTTTATCGTCTAAAGTAATTTAGTGTTGTTTAGTTTTCCTTACTCAAGCATTTCTTATAATTTTTTGATTTAGCTCATATAAATACTTAAGAGTCTAAAGCTTAGAATAATATAATTTTTACATGGTGCATTGTTGCCTTTCATCTTATTCTGTTATAAGAACTGTGAAATTTGCGTCTCTTTTATCTTCAAGAGAAAACAATCACAGATGTAGGGTTATCAACAAAATCTCCATTTTGAGATAGCGTCCTAAATAGATCAGCTAATGCGTGAAAATATCGTGGATGACAACAACGCATTGCTAAAGAAGATATATCTTCTTTGGCATTGCTTACATTAACACGCATGTATAATTAAAGTAGTTTTATTTTTTTATTAAAAATCCTACTTTTTGCGTGGTTGATGGTTGCTTAAAACGGATAGAGACAAAAAAAAATTTAGAATTCTTTACAAGACTACGGGGGATAGTTACGGGTGTTTTCAGTGAAGACACGAAAAAGTTTAGTTAAACTCTTTACAAGAGGGGCATGGAGTGATTTTTATATTAAATATGCCAGAGTGCCTAACTTGCGTATTAAATCCAGTTACTCACTATAAAACTTTTTTGAAAATAAAAAATTCAAAAAAAAAATCAAAAATAAACACTGGTCGTGCATAGGCACAGAAGGGCACTGAAACCTAAGGACACTCATCGTAAAGCATGCTTAATGCAATAAAGTAAAGTAAATAAATAACTATGAAGTTGAGCTCAGTGGTGACTGAAACAAGAGAAGGATCAAAACAGCATTCCACGCAAGTTTTCCCAGACTTTTTGCGCGCACCGTTGCCATCTTTTAAGTGTCCTTTAAATGTCCATTTCACTTTTTCAACGACAATAATAGGATTAGTTTCGATTTCTCCATTTTATGAACCGAACTAAACAGTTTCCTGTTGGATCAGTGCCGGTTTAATGGCTTAACGGGCCCTAGGCACTAGCAATAAGATGGGCCCACTCCCCCGTAACAAAGCCGCTAAAAAAAACACATAGATTTAGTGGGACAAGTTGAATTTAACTAAAAGAATTCACGTAAAATATTTGAGTCGAATTTACAGACGGCATTGATATTTATTATGTGAAACTAAACTTTCAGATGCCAACAATTATTATAAGGCAACCCTTACGAAAAAATGTCGAGATTTGTAAGACAGACCTTGAGATCCCTAAGTATTTTTCGACGCTCAATCTGAATTCGGGGTCAAAGAAGTCCTTAGACGCCTGAAATTTTCCCCAGTAAGTTTTTTATATGAAATTAAGAAAAATTCATGTATCTATGACGGATCTGGACTGGTATTCTTATAAATTGGCTAAAAAACGTTACGTTTTGAAAGCGCTAAGCGAAACGCACAGCACCCTTCTTAAGGTTGATTTATATGTATGGAGTAACTGTGACCAGCTTCTTTGCCTAACCAATAAAACTAGTTTTTTTGAATGTCCTAACATGATTGTAATGACCCCTACACTCCTAGGAAATAACAATAAAGGTTATATAGACGTCAACCATAAATTTTCTTCATATGCTAACAAATAAAATAAAGTTTTAAAAGAAAATTTAGTTAAAAATCTTCAACAATTATTATCAAAATTAAAATCTTTTAAAGTTTTGGCACCTTTTCAGCCTTCATTCATCATAATTTTATTGTTCCAATTATATAGATTCGCCCGTACTAGGGTGTTCCCAATAAGACTTAAAGGCTCGGGTACCTACTATACAGGGTACCTTTACATATAGAAGTGTAGAAAACTGGCTCATAAACAATTTTTAATTATTCATTTGGTTTAAGAGAGGGGAGAAATACAGTAAATTTTATTCACAAACTCGTCAATATTCATTTTTACCTTGAAAAATAAGAAAGGTAGCTATTTTGGTACCATATTGTACTTAAATTAAAAACTGTGTGCATAATACTTTTTATTAGGTTTACATTTTTTAAAAACGCCAAACGATTTCCAAAAACAGATGCCAATTGGTAGGTGTTTTTAAACACGGTTACCGTTTTAAGAAAATGCTAAGCGCAATCGTACGTAAATACCTTTTTGGCACTTTTGGTCAGGTGCTTAGCTAATAGCTAAAAGTCATAAAACGGTGAGCGTCTCAAAAACGCTATGCGTTCTTGATTACGAGAATACCGGTCCTCATACCTTCCTAGCTCATCAGCACACTTTAAGTGAACTGCACGTTATATCAGCCTTGAAAAATGTTTCTTGTAAATATATCAGAAACGAAAGCTTGTATAACATTTTTTGTTATATTACAAATTCGTGAGAAAATTCTGTTCTACTATATTCTATAAACCGCATATTTATGCGATGCAAAAAACATTAGCATTAATAGATTTTCACCAAAATCTAATTAGCTCGTTACAGTGTTGAACATAATTTTACCTAAAAATTTAATGAACATCGGTTTAGCGGCTTAGGAGCTATGGTCTTCCGGCAGACATACACACACACACACACAGATTGACATCACGACGATATTGCTAAAATAGGTCAAAATATCAGACTTTGAACAAACAAATTTCAAGTATTTCCAAAATTCTAAAAAGAATTCAAATATGTACTTTTAACATTTACATATATACAGGGTGTCCCATAACTTAAGAGCCAAAGTGCAGCAGGTGATAGAGGAGTATATTTGTGATGAAAAAGTTTATATAACATGAGGGTGGATTAACAGTCATCTGTTTTTTAGATATAGAATTTTTAAAGTTAAAGGAGTGGGGGAAAAAGGTTTTACAATTTTTTTTTATCACAGTCGAATGAGCTATAATTGTGATTCAAAAATATATTATTTCCACACACAAGTTAAGGAGATATAGGCTGTCAAAATAAATCCCACAAATATATAAAAAATAAAAATTTCTAAAAAATTTAATTTTGGCTCTAAAGACTGATTTTTAATAAAAAAATATTAAGAAAAAGATTGCGTTTCTCCTGAAAAAAATTGAACGCATAATTTTTTTTCAAAAATATTCTTATCTCTACTGATAGCTCTGGTTCTAACACGACTTTTACAAAAGTTATTATCAAAAAAAAGTTAAAAAGTTGCCAACTTTGATGCTCTGTATCTCAAGAAAGTTGCCCTATGGCCCCTAAAGTATAAAACCCTAACCTTTAACAGTATATATTCTAAATCTAAAGACTAACATTTATTTTATTGTGATTTTTCCATAGGTAAAAACTTTTCTTTATTTGATTTCCCAGTATGATGTTTTACTAGGTGCGCTTTATTTTCGGCGAGTTTTTTTAGTGTGCGCTTTACTACGCGTGCGATTTCTATTGTATACCGTTTTTTCCTGTGCGAATATATCCTTTACGCTTTTTCCCTGTGTGTTTATTTACGGTTACCGTTTTATTATTACCCCCAAAGACTTTTGTTCCAGAACCGCCCTTGTCTCCTGCCCCGTACCCATTGAACGTTTTTCGGTCGGATCGTAGGAGTAGCTTGCGCAATGGAGGTCTTTTCGCAAAGCTCGTGACGGCGCGGAGATAATTTAAAGCTTCCCATTGGCCAAAGCATGGGAACCATCACGTCGTTCAAGTACGAGAATAGGTAGCCTGGAAGATGGATAATTCTACAAACAATTCAAGATAATCAAAGTAAACAAAATCGACGTCTCCGAGCGTTTTTTCGAAAACCTATAAAAATTACCCAAAAAAGTCTGTGTTACCTTTAGTTTCAACACCCGGTATAGTAACAATGTTTAAATGTGTAGACAGTGATATTAATTTCGATAGAGGATGGACCATCCTTTGATCAAAAATCTTTTTTTTTCTGTGGACCAGAGAACAAACTGTTCTGTTATCTCTCCTAAATCTGTGATAATTATACAATGTATTGTAACAAAAGAGTGGCAAAGTCATCCTCCCACCCCATGAAGCTTCTTTATTTATTAAATTATTCTTTTGCGTCCGCCGAACTACCTCTGTTTGATGTGATTGACGATTTTTGACAATGACGTTATACAAGACGAAAAGATAAATTTCGAGGGCACCTAAGAGCCAATTCTTTTTTAAAAAGGAGAATAAGTTAGAGGCTGTAATAGGTTTGAGCCATTGACGTATATAGGGTTGCCAGGCCTCCTATTTTTCGGAATTTTTCCGTATTCGAACCTCAGTATCAACAGTCCTGAAAAGACCCACTTTGGGATGCCAATGTTACGATTTCAATTATTTTTCTTTAATAGTTCAGAATCTAAAGTAAATACTTCATAAAAAATCAATGACGCAGGTGCTTTATTTTTTTTTCAGACTGCATATAATAATCTAAGACAGCACAAAAGATTAAAAATCGGAACCGCGCCGCGTCTGTAAAACCGAACGAGCGGTTGGTCACCTTAATACCTAGTAACCGATAAAAACCTGAGCGTTCCCCACCGCGGATTCTGTACTGTCGAATTCTTTAGCGACATGTCTCTTTCTATATTTTGCATTTAACAAGCAACAAAACATATCGCTATGGCATTATACAGTGCACAGAAAGCGGGGCCAGCGTACAGACAAGCATTGTTGAAGTGATTTTTGTTTTTTGTTCGCCTGTGTCTAATCGATATGCCGCGGGGTGAAGGCGTCTGTTGGTTGTCATGACAACGTCGCATGATTTGGCAGGGCGGAGAATCAGTTGGTGAGCCTGCGTACATTATTGAAATAGTGTCCGCCCACCGGCGCATTGTTTACATTCCCCCTTAAAATATTCAAGGAAGTCTAGTATATATCCGTACCAAGTGGGTTGTTTCTTTCATTAAACGCAGTATCTGCATTAGTGGTTCTTAAATGTAAATTCCCGGAGATATAGATATTTAACCATTTTTTATACGTTGCATAACCACTAGTTTGACTAGGAAGTGATGTATATCCTTGGGAAGAAAATTCTTTCAACTATAAAAAGAAGTTATAGAAGAAGACATGTAGAACTATAAAATTTAGGAAAATACAAAAATATTGTTTTTTCCACACCTTTCATTTATTTAAGTGCCCACAAAAGGTGCGCCACTGACGTAAGGAGAGGACTCTCTGTCAGCATTACTATGTGGTTCTTTTCCGCCAAGTTAAAATTTTGCAAATAATTAGGAGAATACTGTCAGAGAGCACTTTTAAGGGGGGTGAGGGGGGATTGCTCCCCACCCCCACTTTATATAAGGCAAAATTAAAAATATAATATAAAAGTTTTAAGGTATTACTAACCAGAAATAGTCAACTTGATTTATTATTTACTGAGTTACAAACATTAAAGTTCAATTTTTGATTGATTTGAAGATTCCTAGAGATATATTTATTTTTATTTCCAGACCGCTGTTTGTGAAAGAAACATATATAATAACACTATAAAATATGTAACTGCATACAATGGATTTTTTACTAAACATACTTTTTAGAGAATAAAAAATACCAAAATTTTTTTTAATTTCCCCCTTTTTGGTACGCCTATTGTACCTGCACTAATGCTGTCAGAAGGGACTCATGTACATCGGTATAAAGAGAATTTCTTCTGCTCAAAAATTCATCTTTAGAGAATTTTGACAATTTTCGAGTTGTTCGCAAAAAAACTGTCAAAAAGCACGTTTAAGGCAGGAGAACCACCCCTCTTCCAGGGCGGGGGTGCCCTTTCGTAAAATGTTCGGGGGACTTCCATGTCTATCCAAATTATCTAGGTTTGAAAACACGCTTTTCGCAAAGTCACTAGTACAATTTTGGTATTCTTTTGGGAAAAATAGTGCAATTTTTTCTAAACTTTTGAGCCACTGACAAGCTTAGTATTGCACGAAGTGCACATTTTTCGCCATGGCCCAAGGTTCATATCTATTATACTTTTACACAGGCTGCCTACAGAATTGGACCAGTCATGTGAACTTAACTGGACGACTGTAGCTGTGTCATCGGGTTTCCATAAAACAAATGGTTTAAGGTAACCACTAGCGCACCCAAAAATATGGGGGGGCGAGGCCTTTGGGGAGGCCTGAGGCTTCATAATGTCGTATTTTATGCTATTTTTCTGTTTATTCATAAAATACGTGGAAAATATCTAAAAAAATCTTAGGTTTGGGGGGGGGCCCTGGGTGCGCTCATGGGTAACCTGGGTAAAAGTATAAAGCCCTTGGCCATGGCATCTCCAAGTTAGCGTTGCACTCAGATACTTTCGTGCAATTTTTTAACAGCACCAAAACAGTGTCAGTGGACCACCATTGGCGTACGGATTTTATCAAAATAATTCGCCATAAGTCTAGCACTACACCTAGCTTAGGGAAACAATTTTTAGGTTTTTACTACATATATGTATTAGCGTAGTCTTAGCACTCTTTTTAATTTTCTGTTTATAAATTTAAATATTAACTAAAACAAAATCGTGAATCGTTAAGTGCGGGGGGATCGGATAGCGTAGACCACTAGCCCACGTGCTTCCCTTATGACCACTGGTTACCTAAAACCCAAAAACGAAGAAAGATATGTTGGTATGCCTAATATTATAGAATATAATATTCTTACAAATTTAAGTTATTTAAATTTTATAGTTAGAATTTATTTAGGTTTAGTGTAGTATTAGGTTGAGTTATCTTATGGTTTTATTCTTAGTCTAGGTTTCAGGTGCGTTATCTATGACACACTCGTGCTCGGACGGTCCGCGTTCTAGAAAAGGCTGGTATAATCGTGAATCGAACAAGGATGGATAATTCCGGAAAGTTCGATGACTCTATAAATAGGGTCGTATATCGCGCATCGAGTCAGTAAAACATAACGAACAGTAGTGATCGCTAGATATTAACACGAAGTTAATAGGCCGATTAAAGTAGTGAATTATTAGCAAGTTGTTGGTAAGTGCGTGTTTTTGTATATAATTGTCGAAATAAATTGACGTATCGTTTTTGAGAATTGCGAGTTTTAATTTGTCGTTGTGAACCCGTAACAATATTATGTATGGGTACGTACGCATACATCTATTATATTATTTATCAAAAAATAATTTAAATATTTTGTTATTCAACACACACAAACATTACTTACTTACGAACGTTCATATTCAAAAATCGCGAAAATATTTTAAAACAATACGTTATCATCATTTTTAATAGGCTTTTGTAAGCCGCCTTTTTGCAGGAAGCCATAAACTGTCTGAAGATAAAATCAAAAAATTGTGTTTTTATCAAAAAAATGCAATATTGTTTTTACATAAAACGCCGACGTTATAAGGTAGGTAGCTACCAAGGCGTAGATAAGGGAGGACAAGAGGGTAATGTCCCCCCCAAACTCGAGTGTAAAATTTCAAAAATACCTATTTTTCATCTTTTCTAAAAGTTTACAACTAGTTTCATTTAACCTATTCATCCATTTAACAGCGTGACTTGCCTGACTACAGTAAATAAAACTGACTACAACCCACATAGCACAATCACGTGTTTAACACGTAAAAAAGGCGTAAGAAAAAAAAACGTCGATTTTAAAAGCTACTAGAGAAAAACGTTTATTTCATATATGAAAACAAGCTTAATAGGTCATTTATTAACGTTATAAAAAATAACGTTGCTAAAAACTGCGTTGTAATGACGCCATTATCAAATTAAAACAGCACTGTTTTTACGTTAATTTCAAGTGATTTTTATCAGTTATCATATCATTAAAATCACATTAGATTCACGCCTTGTGGCAACTAAAAGACGTTGCCGCCTTTTTGTGACACTCTAAATAGAACGATACCACTGTGCCAATTTGTGACACAAAAAAAAAATTATTAACAATTAACAAATATCTGGAAGCAGAACTGTATTTTTCAGCTAGGTAAAACACTGATATGCCCGGTAACTTTTATACAGTGGAGAAGGGGGGTTTAGAAATAAGAAAATTTTAAGTGCGCCACAGTGTTTAATATCAATGTTTTATAAAGAAGATCTTAATTAAAATACAGCTCAACTCAAACGTTGTAGCCAAACAATGAAACTCTACCTACTTCCGAGGCTTCCAGAGTATTTGTGTAATTAAAAAAAACTAAAAAAAATTGACTAAGAGATTCTGAATGAGTTAAAATGACACAAATAGAAACACTTTACAGAATGAATTAAATGAACTTACAGGTAGAATCTCCAACAGGTCACAGTGTACCTACATTTGAGTCAGTAGTGTAAGACTCCATTTATATAAATGATTGTAAAAAAAAACACTTCCAAAATCATTCCGTCATAGGGGAGATCTGGACCAAATATCTCCTGTCATCATTCTACGTTGGGTAGAATGAGACAGACAGCAACCCAGTGCGAGATCTACCCCATGAGGTAAAACAATGTAAGGAAACCGCTAAAAAAATATAATCTCATCTCTCTCTGCAAAGTTGGTTCATTGGATTGTACAAATAACACAAAAATTAGTTCATCTTGTTTATTTTAGGTGTAAAACTACTGAAAAAAAATACTGGAGACATGAAATATGTTTTAAAAAACAAGTTCGGGCCAAAATAGCAAGGCACTTTAAATTTGACAGGAAAATTAAATTAAATAGTAAATACGCCGCAAAACTAGGGTTATGACATCATAACTTATCTTGCGTTTACAAGAAATGCAAAAGTTGTACTTAACAAAAAATTTATATGGAAAATTATATGTAAAAAAAATTATATCTAAAGCTTGCTCCTACCTTGGTCCTTGATTATTATATGAGTAAATAAGAGATGTTTTATTTTGTAAACCTGGGTTGTTCTCCGACACTCCTCCTGTTACTCCGGCCCCAGTTCTGCCCGCGCCTCCCCTGCTGATTATCTAGCACATGACGCTAGGGCAGCACATGTTCTTAAATGTTGGTGGTTCCTTGCCCGAGCGTAAAACCCTGTGGAAAATGAAATATTTCAGTTTCCTGGAATTCGTCGGTTTTGCACGAGGTTCCCCTACACCGAGTAACTTAAATCAAGAACCCCATGTCGACTCAATAAAATAAAGCAGATTTCAACAGATGAACTAAAATAACCCTAACATACCTTTCCCAGGGTTGTATCAGTGCTACCACCGGCTTCACACCAGCGTCCAGCACAACCGTCCCGTTGATGGATTGGACAGGGCTGTAGACAAAGGAGAAAAACAATATATAGTTTTTAAATTCCCCACGACTTTTGTCGAAAAATTACATTTCACACGAACACAGTTACAATTTGGAAGGCAAATATTGTCTTGAAGAAGTCCAAAAAAAAAATCGAACTTACCACGCTTCTTTCCGCAGATCTTGAATCCCTCACTCAGAGGATATGAGCCGTCACTTGGAATTCGCCGAACACGACGGACTCACTTTCACAGTCTCTGGGACAGAACCTGCATCCACTGCAGTGCCAGTAACCAAAAAACAATGGCGATCCCAGAGACTTGTCGATCCAACGCCGATTCTTTTTGGAAAGAAAGAAAATCACACTTTGTCAGGGAACACAAAAAAAAGGTGAAGATGCCGGATATAGTTCTTTAATTTGGTGGGGACAGTACCAACCAAATTTTCCCGGTTAAATTTAAATAAGGATGCAAACCCATTTATAAAAAAGCGCTAGCCCCGGTTTGCGAGCCTGGAAAAAAATACCGCGGTTTTCAAACTAACCAATGATGAAATACACTAATACTTCCGTACCGTATTGAAAATGTCCTTTACACATTGAGGTGTTGTCAGATCTATTTCTACGGATCATTTTTATAAACGAGGATTTTCGAGATACACGTATACAGACCGAAACATTTGTCAACCGGACCCCTGCCAAAATAGCAAGTAGGAGGAAAATAACCAGTTAGACTATAAGAAGCTTAGCATTGAAACCATCAACTGTAAAATCAATTACTGGAGATCAGAGCATGCATCAAACCCAGGAATATTCGAACACTCAACCAACTCCCATATGAGTAAAGCCATACTAAGTGTAGAATTTAGTTGTATTTTAGTTATAGTTTTAGTCAAAAATTTCCTTTGCTCTTTAAATATGTTTTCTCTAAGATTCACATGGTTTGACGCCATCTTTGTAAAACATTTTTAAATTAATAAACTTGTTTCTGAACTTGAACTTAAAATACACATTGAACTACTGCTTAAACCCGGCCTAAGAGTGTTCAGATGTTAAGTTTGCTCACCACTAGCTAGCCCTACACAACCCTTCAATCCGACTGAGTTAGCTATTAACTTTATTTAACTATGATTATATATAAATTTATATAATATAAAAATACGATTTTGTTTATTCTTTTAGTCCTGGTTTTTATCCCTCGTTTATCTCCAATTTACAAAAGTGCATAACTTGTATTTATTTTATCTTCTCCTTATCAAAGTAATAAAGATATCATAGTGGGCGGAGCCTCGGTTGTTCCTAATCAACCCATGGACCTAAATATGTTTTCGTGCTACAAAACTAGCTAATCCATGAAGAAGAAAAGATTCGGAAGAGAAATCACTGTCCTAATATCCTAAAAAATACAGATAATCGAACATCCAAAATAAATTAAATGTATATCTAAATGTTTCAAACTGTCCTTAAAACATCGTGAGTGGTTTGCGATATGGCAACCCGCCATTCCCTAGAATTATACCGGGTAGATTGGATTAGAATACTTTTCTTATTTCGTCTATTTATTGAACGTACGCGGTCGCTAGAACAGCTGATTATTGATTTCGTAAATGTCACATAACCACGAAATTCCAGATAAACAAAACAATGAAAACTTTTTACGTGATTTCTCCCGAACCTGTGATCTCAAATTCCAATTACGACGCCTAAATAATGCGACGTGTGCAGTGGTTACAACAAGATGATGGAATACCTCCTCTATAAGGTAAATTTCTGGACAATATATAACCTCAAAACCTAGCTCTATAAAATACCCTTAATTTGTGTACAGAAAGACGAGTCGAAGAGCCTTGATTATTTACCTAAATAAAACAAATATGTAACGTGTGCCTTAAACGTAAAAATGACACGTTACAGCCTTTTCTGCACGAATTTTAAAACGCGACTTGCATGGCTTTTCTACCGAATAATTTTGAGATTTTACTAGCAGCAGCGCCACCTATTGTCCGCATTTTTCACTTTGACGAAATCTATCAGGCAGTGCTTTCGCCTCTAAACTCCAAAAACCTGTTAAGAAACTGATCCCTGATCCTTTACGATCACGACGCATCAGTCATTTAACCTGATAGACACATTAATACCCTGTAAAAGTATTGACTGTAAAAAAATCTTGTTTAGCTTTTAAAAAAAACATAATGTATATAGATAGATATATAGATATTTTGTCTTGCCTTGAGCGCCATCTTTAAAACTGTCTTGAAGTGTTGTAGTCTTAAACTAGTGAACTTTTATAACTTCATTTGGCGTCTCTTTTAAGTTAAAAAATTTTTATTAAAAAAACGTGACCAAAAAAGACGCAGAAAGTTAGTAGGTTTTAGAAGTCTTAATCTAGTGGCGTTTTAGAACATGTTGTGGAGGACTTTTTAAGTGTGAATTTAGTACATGAAAATAACGAGGGTAAAAAACACGTTATATACACAGCACCAGAAACTTCAGCAAAAAGTGGATTTTTATAGCTTGATTTCTCTTTGTTTTTAAGTTATCTTTAAGCATGTAAATTTAACAATATAAATATTACATGGTATGAGGTTATTTTCAAGTAAAAAAAAACTTTGTTATTTTTGTTCACGTTAATTTAATGTTGATGTGATTTTTGTGCTATGTGGGAAGATACAAGGTACATTCTATTACAGCTAAAACTTGGTTAAGGGCCACCATGGCCCTAGGCCAAGTTGGTTGGCTTAGCACTTAACAAGTTTTAAAAAGTGATTCGCGTTGAAATTTTTTTATATTGTCCCCCCAAGTGAAAATTGTATCTACGTCCTAGGTAGGTACCTTTATATCTCTGGGAAACATTTTGATTTGTGCTATTAATATTTATTTTTAAACCAAGAGTTTTATGTAGAAGGTAAGAGTGGAAGCTCTCACTAACTTATTTTGTCTTTTGTTACACAGCAAAAAATTGACCTCCACATATTTGGTTAAATCACGTATGATTCACTTAAGACAAGTATGTTATGTAAAGTAAACTAGTCTGTTGACTTAAATTTTGTTGAACTGACTACACTTATTAGTTAGTAAAAAGTAGAGGCTCTCGATACATTTGACAATTGTTAAAACAATTGTCAAATGTATCGAGGACCTCTAGTAAAAAGCAGGTGCAGGTATCACTAGACCGACTTTCCCTATTCAAAATATAAGGGTAAAGTATACCCCTCGAAGGGGGTTTGTACCATTAAAATTTCAAGATAGCCAAAAAGTGCCCCCCTTGCAAACAAAATCGACGTCTTTCGGCGTTCTTTTAATTTTCGAGAAAATCCAGGTGGATTCTTTTTAAATTGTCACCTTGTATAAAATATTTCTGTAAAACCTATATTATTACAATTGTTGATAAAATTCACCATCTATTTTCACAAGTGGTTAAGCACCCACCATCCATTATTATTGTGTTCCTCTTTTTTTTATTTTAATTTAAAAATGTTTTCGTTGCTTTCTATTCTGACGGATGTAGAGAGCGCCACAAAGCAAGGACCCCAGAAGGCATTTTGAGCTATTTTGAACCATATGGGCTAAAATGAAGTTGAAAACTTCTCTAATCACAGACATATTGTCCAACTCTGGGTCAAAGTCCCATCTAGGTAACTTATTATAGCCCATCGCACCGACTTTTTTTCGTTACTTAGCCTAAAGTGTTCCTTATTACGTCATATTATGATTATATTAAGAAACGCTTAAGATATGTAACCGAAAAAAAAGTCGGTGAGATGAGACATGCAAGACAAGATCTGCTAATTACCTATTTTCTCCTTCCATATTACCTTTGTTTTTGTCCCCACTTTGGGAAAATGTCAGGAAATTTCCCTCTTTTTTAACCTACTTTGGTTTCAGCAGGATGCGTGTCCCAGGGAATTTTTAGACGAAACTTTTTCCCGACGAGTAATAGGCAAACGCAGTATTACCAGATGGTCTCCTAGATCGCCTGGCCTGACTGTATGTAATTTTTTTATTTTACCTTATGTCAAAAATAAGATATTTACATTTGATCACATTCAAGCTCATAATTTAGCATAACAGAGTGGCAAGTTTGAGCATTTATTTAATTGTTGTGACAACAGCATTGTAAAAAAACAATTTTATTTGTAGGATATGGCAGCCTAATTTAATGCGATGTTTAGAGACAATAATAAACGGAAATTGGGTACATTCCTCTTTGAAAATCTCCGAGTAACTTAATCATAGACCACACCAAAACTAGGCAATTATATATCTTTGTACCTACCAAAAACAATGCAGAGACGGATGAAGAGGGGAAGTTGCTTCTATTTTTATCTGAACACCTGCTTAATTAGTTTTTTCTTTTTAAGCAGAATCTTCGCGGTCAGTAAAGCTTTTACTCTAATGGTATATTTATTTTCTTTTTCACAGTGTAAATCGACGTATCATATTTATATGATTTTTATATTGTATTATTAGTGTGGTAAATAACGAACTGAACTGAACTGAACTCTCTACTCGCGTGCTGTCTGAGAGCTGATCGAATATGTCTAACAGTTACTTTCCAAAATGTGTTGATTTGCAAGAAATTCCTGCGAGAGCAGTTCTTGAGATTGTTTCTTTCAAATGGACACGCACTCATAACTTTTCTTGAAATTTGAATTGTCCTGTATAAATGCTAGTTAAAGCTTAAATTAATTTCGTATGAATTCTAATAAGCAAGCGTATTACTCCATGTAGGTATCTATGAAACCAGAGCTTTGCACTCGTTGCGACTATCCTACTTTGCAGACTCCATGAAATCTAAAAATATTCTGTGGAATCAGATACAAAGCCGACTTTGATAAGAAATAGTTGAGATTTGAATAAGTAATCTATTTCAAGAAGTAGTTCGGTTCGACAGCCTTCTAACAAGAGTACTTGATGTTGCCACCTCATTATCGTAGTCTGTCCCACACAGAGGCATAAAATATTCCATATTTTGTTTAAAAATCCCTCTAATTTTTTTTTAATATTAAAATCAGATGCTATCCAAAAATGAAAAGTTCAAATTTAAAAAACAACAAAAAAATATGAAAAACTAGTATATACACTATAATAGTTATATATTACATAATATATAAATATATATACAATCCAAATAAATGCAGTATGTTCTAATTTTTTTTTTATAGGAATAAATATCCTTATTATTGTGCCTTTTTATTAAGGCATCTGATATAGACTATATAGATTAACACAGGTTTTATTTTCCTGATGCAAAACATTTCTGATAACGCACATGGCATTTAATGTATCGTCACCCATTCGATTTCTTTAACAGAGCCTTATTCGACGACCCCTAAAATAAGTCAAATTTACAAAAAACGAGCGAACCGTGGCAAAAATTGAACGAAAAAATCGAGCAAACCGTAGCTGTCGCGCTATTTGACGACCCCTAAAATAAGTCAAATTTACAAAAAACGAGCGAACCGTGGCAAAAATTGAACGAGAAAATCGAGCAAACCGTAGCTGTCGCGCTATTCGACGACCTCTAAAATCAGTCAAATTTACAAAAAACGAGCGAACCGTAGCAAAAATTGAATGAAAAAATCGAGCAAACCGTAGCTGTCGCGCTATTCGACGACCTCTAAAATCAGTCAAATTTACTAAAAACGAGCGAACCGTAGCAAAAATTGAACGAAAAAATCGAGTGAACCGAAGCAATCGACCTCTAAAATCAGTTAATTTTAATAAAAACGAGCAAACGTAAGCAAAAATTGAATGAAAAAATCGAGCAAACCGAAGCTGTCGCGCTATTCGACGACCTCTAAAATCAGTTAGGTTTACCAAAATCGAGCGAACCGAAGGAAAAAATTTAATGAAAAAGGTATCTAACTGAAGCAAAAAATTTCAAAAATCCCATCTTTTGAAAAAAAAAATCATCGAAAAACCCAAAATTTCGCTATTGGAGAACCCAAAAATCAATGAATTTTACGAAAATCGAGCGAACGTAAGCAAAAATTTAATAAAAAAGGTCTCTAACCGAACCAAAAAAATTTCAAAATTCCCTTCTTTTGAAAAAAAAATCATCGAAAAACCCAAAATTTCGCTATTCGAGGACCCAAAAATCCACTAATTTTACGAAAAATCGAGCGAACATAAGCAAAAATTGAACGAAAAAGGTCTCTAAGCAAACAAAAAAATCTCAAAATTCCCATCTTTTGAAAAAAAAATCATCAAAAAACCCAACATTTCGCTATTCGAGGACTCAAAAATCCACTAATTTTACGAAAATCGAGCGAACGTAAGCAAAAATTGAACAAAAAATGTCTCTAAGCGAACCAAAAATTTCAAAATTACCAACTTTTGAAGAAAAAAAATCATTGAAAAACCCAAAATTTAAGCTATTGGAGGACTTAATAAGAGAATTAATTTTACGAAAATCGAGCAAATCGAAAATTGAACAAAAAAGGTCTCTAAACGATCCAAAAATTGAAAAATTGCCAACTTTTGAAAATAAAATCTCGAAAAAACCCAAAATTCACGCTATTCGAGGACCGTAAAATCAATTAATTTTACAAAAATCGAGCGAACCGAAGCTAAAATTAAATTAAAAGGGTCTCTAACCGAACCAAAAAACTTTCAAAATTCCCAGCTTTTGAAAATAAAATCTCGAAAAAACCCAAAATTCAGGCTATTCGAGGAACCTAAAATCAATTAATTTTATGAAAATCGAGCGAATGTAACCAAAAATTTTACGAAAAAAGGTCTCTAACCAAACCAAAAAAAATTTCAAAATTCCCAACTTTAAAAAAAATCTTCGAAAACCCCAAAACACGAGCTATTCTATAAATTAATTTTACGAAAATAGAGCAAATCAAAGTCAAAATTTAATGAAAAAGGTCTCTAAGCGATCTTTGAAAAAAAATCTTCGAAAAACCTAAAATTTCGCTATTCGAGGACCCTAAAATCAATTAATTTTACGATAATCGATTCGAACGAAAGCCAACATTGAACGAAAAAGGTCTCTAACCGAACCAAAAATGTCAAAATTCCCAACTTTTGAATTTTTTTTTTATCGAAAAACGCAAAACTTGCGCTATGCGAGGACCGTTAATCAATTAATTTTACGAAAATCAAGCGAACCGAAGCCAAAATTGAACGAAAAAGGTTTCTAAGCGAGCCAAAAATTTCAAAATTCCCAACTTTTAGAAAATAAGTCATCGAAAAACAAAAAAAAATTATCAAAAATGAAATATCCCAAGTAAACTCTTGTGTTTTTAGACGAAATTGTGAAAAAGCGACTAACCGCGTGTTAGTGTTAATATTAATTTTACGAAAGCCCTTCTATCTAAACCCAAAATTTAACGAAAAAAGGTCTCAAACTGATCCAAAAATTCCCAACTTTTGGAAAAAAAAATCATCGAAAAACCCAAAAAAAAATTTCACCAAAAATGACATAGCACAGTAAACTCTTGTGTTTTTTAGATGAAATCGACATCAAGCAACTAACCGTAGGTAAAAAATAGTTTAGAAATGCGAGTGTAGTTAAGATTATAAAAAAAGGGTAATAAATGATTTTTTCCGATGAAATCACTAAAAAGCGGTATTTGCATTGATGTATTGTTTCAACCACTCTGATTATTGAAACTAGATTAATCTGTAAATTTTGGTAATCTTTAGACCATTTTGAACCGCCTGTTTTAAATTCCTGTAATGTATGATGTATTTGTTTTTATCATATAGATTTAAAATTAGTTTGGGAATTTTGGATTTTGATCTAGGTGTTATTATGTTCTCAGCTAAAAAGGGAAAATCAGCATGTTTGTCATGCAATTCTTTGGGATAGTGTACATCAAGTTCCAGGACATAGTCTAATCTGTTGTTATCTAGTATATTGAGGTCATTAAAACTTAATGACTCTTTAGCAACTTTTTTGAATTTTACCATTTTTTGTCATATTTTTTTTAATTATCAAATAATCCACCCGTTAGTCGCTTTTTAGTGATTTCATCGGAAAAAATCATTTATTACCCTTTTTTTATAATCTTAACTACACTCGCATTTCTAAACTATTTTTTACCTACGGTTAGTTGCTTAATGTCGATTTCATCTAAAAAACACAAGAGTTTACTGTGCTATGTCATTTTTGGTGAAATTTTTTTTTGGGTTTTTCGATGATTTTTTTTTCCAAAAGTTGGGAATTTTAGGATCAGTTTGAGACCTTTTTTCGTTAAATTTTGGGTTCAGATTGAAGGGCTTTTGTAAAATTAATATTAACACTAACACGCGGTTAGTCGCTTTTTCACAATTTCGTCTAAAAACACAAGAGTTTACTTGGGATATTTCATTTTTGATAATTTTTTTTTGTTTTTCGATGACTTATTTTCTAAAAGTTGGGAATTTTGAAATTTTTGGCTCGCTTAGAAACCTTTTTCGTTCAATTTTGGCTTCGGTTCGCTTGATTTTCGTAAAATTAATTGATTAACGGTCCTCGCATAGCGCAAATTTTGCGTTTTTCGATAAAAAAAAATTTCAAAAGTTGGGAATTTTGACATTTTTGGTTCGTTTAGAGACCTTTTTCGTTCAATGTTGGCTTTCGTTCGAATCGATTATCGTAAAATTAATTGATTTTAGGGTCCTCGAATAGCGAAATTTTAGGTTTTTCGAAGATTTTTTTTCAAAGATCGCTTAGAGACCTTTTTCATTAAATTTTGACTTTGATTTGCTCTATTTTCGTAAAATTAATTCATAGAATAACTCGTGTTTTGGGTTTTTCGAAGATTTTTTTTAAAAGTTGGGAATTTTGAAATTTTTTTTGGTTTGGTTAGAGACCTTTTTTCGTAAAATTTTTGGTTACATTCGCTCGATTTTCATGAAATTAATTGATTTTAGGTTCCTCGAATAGCCTGGATTTTGGGTTTTTTCGAGATTTTATTTTCAAAAGCTGGGAATTTTGAAAGTTTTTTGGTTCGGTTAGAGACCCTTTTAATTTAATTTTAGCTTCGGTTCGCTCGATTTTTGTAAAATTAATTGATTTTACGGTCCTCGAATAGCGTGAATTTTGGGTTTTTTCGAGATTTTATTTTTAAAAGTTGGGAATTTTTCAATTTTTGGATCGCTTAGAGACCTTTTTTGTTCAATTTTCGATTTGCTCGATTTTCGTAAAATTAATTCTCTTATTAAGTCCTCCAATAGCTTAAATTTTGGGTTTCTCAATGATTTTTTTTCTTCAAAAGTTGGTAATTTTGAAATTTTTGGTTCGCTTAGAGACATTTTTTGTTCAATTTTTGCTTACGTTCGCTCGATTTTCGTAAAATTAGTGGATTTTTGAGTCCTCGAATAGCGAAATGTTGGGTTTTTTGATGATTTTTTTTCAAAAGATGGGAATTTTGAGATTTTTTTGTTTGCTTAGAGACCTTTTTCGTTCAATTTTTGCTTATGTTCGCTCGATTTTTCGTAAAATTAGTGGATTTTTGGGTCCTCGAATAGCAAAATTTTGGGTTTTTCGATGATTTCTTTTTTCAAAAGAAGGGAATTTTGAAATTTTTTTGGTTCGGTTAGAGACCTTTTTGATTAAATTTTTGCTTACGTTCGCTCGATTTTCGTAAAATTCATTGATTTTTGGGTTCTCCAATAGCGAAATTTTGGGTTTTTCGATGATTTTTTTTTCAAAAGATGGGATTTTTGAAATTTTTTGGTTCAGTTAGATACCTTTTTCATTAAATTTTTTCCTTCGATTCGCTCGATTTTCGTAAAATTAACTGATTTTAGAGGTCGTCGAATAGCGCGACAGCTTCGGTTTGCTCGATTTTTTCATTCAATTTTTGCTTACGTTTGCTCGTTTTTATTAAAATTAACTGATTTTAGAGGTCGATTGCTTCGGTTCACTCGATTTTTTCGTTCAATTTTTGCTACGGTTCGCTCTTTTTAGTAAATTTGACTGATTTTAGAGGTCGTCGTATAGCGCGACAGCTACGGTTTGCTCGATTTTTTCATTCAATTTTTGCTACGGTTCGCTCGTTTTTTGTAAATTTGACTGATTTTAGAGGTCGTCGAATAGCGCGACAGCTACGGTTTGCCCGATTTTTTGGTTCAATTTTTGCCACGGTTCGCTCGTTTTTTGTAAATTTGACTTATTTTAGGGGTCGTCGAATAAGGCCCTGCCCCCTTTTGTTATATGTTAAAGTTTTAGTTTATCTGTGAGTGTTTTTTTAATTTTTAATGTTGTTTACTGTCATGTAACCACTGTTAATCATATTGTTCACATTTTTATTGACCTGGATAATTAACTTATTTCCCCTTGAAGATGGAAATATAAAATTTCCGAAACGCGTCGGTGTATGAATAGGAATATATAATCTATTCAAAAATTGTGTGGAGTTTAGGATTTTTTCACTCCTTTTCCAAAATTAAGTTTTATATGTGTTAAAAAAATCCTTGATAAAAAAAAATTCTAACAAATTTACCCTATGTTATAGCTGTCAAAAGATACAGTAAATACAATTTTGTCCTTTTTAGTTATGAACGGCATGGGTAAATGCATATGAATTTCATCTTTCTCGACGTCTTACCAAAGCTGCGACCAAATTTTGCCTCTAGAAATGGTTTTTTTTTTCTGTCAACATTCTTTTTTGTGGGGTAAGTGTAACCTATAGCTGGCGTTAGTGGAACCTATTGGAGTTTTTATTAAAAATAAATAAAAAAGATATTTTCACAAACTTCTGCAATTTTTGATGCATTTTGTAAAAACACGTGGCACTTGCTACCCTACCTCTGTAGATAATGTTTCAATTGGGCTGCCGGTCACATCGCAAGTGAAGAGCTAAAGACAAGAAACAACTAGCAGCATGTAGGAGATATAGGTAGGATTCTAGTAATAAGATTGCGGCACCGTATCGAAGATTATTCAATTAAACTAGGCCGATGATTCCACTTGCCTCAAAAATACACTTAACCCAGAGACTTTACAAAAAATTCGCCATCTTGGATCAGCCGTTTTGATTTTGTATGAATTGAACCAACATACAAGGAAGAAGAAGCTTTGCGTCTGGAGCAGGCGGAAGTGGAGCAATGGTTCATTACAACAACTGTGTATTTAATTGCAATAATTTTAATAATTAGGAGACTATATATTTTTTATTATAAACTTCACGTTTAGTTGCGTTAAATACGCACTAGTGCTAAATTATCGCCAAATTTTGTTCTGATTGGTCAAAATTAACAATTAAAACTTGTCATTCTATTGTTTACATCTTCATTTTAACAGATGACTGAAATTCTCTTTTTAATTTTCGTTGTTTTTCCAAGTTCTAGATGAAAATTACGTAAAATGAAGGGACAAAAAAATTGAAAATGTGATAAGAAGACTTAAAATTATCGCCTACTACTGCTTTCAACTGAGTTAAACTCACAGTATAACTGAGCTTTTCTCGTTTTTTCCATTTTTTCCACAAAATTCTTGCGGATTTTTATGTAAACCTGTTTTTTCCTATTTCCTATGCGTTATATCATATATTATAATTTTACTTTAGAAATCCATAGAATATTTCTCAATTATTTTAATAAAATCCCAGGAAAGTTAGAATAGAAAGTTAAACCATAATTTTAAACTTAAACCTAAACCTTTCAGTAAATAATGGTGTATAAATATTAAACATTAAGGAATGCTTAAAACTTTCGTACAAGTGGCAGTTAAGAACGTGGCGCCTTTAAGTTTGCATACAAAACCCATTTAGCCTTTAGTGCTTAATTTACCAATTCGCACTCTGTTTAAGGCTTAAAAACACGTGAGCAAATCTAATATGAAGTGCCATTTCCATATAAAAGCTTGGCACCCCGAAGAGAACAATTGACAATTTTTTCGAAATTTTTTCTCCGTTCACATTTGTCTACTGGTTTAACCTTCGACGTCTATAAAAATGCAAAAATTATTTTGTTTTTTAATTAATAAAATTATTGGTATCAAAAGCAGAGCTGCAATGGCAAAGGTATTAGTTTCGACGAAAAAAAATTTTTTGAGATAACGCCGAAAATATGTTTGTTGGGTGTATTTTGACATATCTAAGCAATATCGTCGTGATGTCTGTATAGGTGTGCGTGTGTCAGTGTGTATGTCTGTCCGTAACACGATAGCTCCTAAGCCGCTGAACCGATTTTCATAAAATTTTTAGGTAAAGTAGTGTTCGACACTCTAACGGGCTGATCAGATTTTGGTTAAAATCCATTTATGCTAATGACAGTTTTTTGACAATTAAAAAATTAATATAACGGGTAATCGCATCAATATGCGGTTTTCGGAATGTAGTAGAATACATGTTGGTCAATAATTTGTGTCATAACCAAAAACTTTTTAGGATTTCTAGATATTTATAAAAAATATTTTCAAGGCTGATATATCATGACTTTACTTGAAGTGTGCTATTAGGCTAGCTAGGAAGTTATCAGATCCGTCATGGATCAATTTATTTTAATTATTCTTGTATTTTTTTGTCTAAAAAATATCCTGTTAGCCACGGTATGGGCATTAGTATTGTCAGCCTGTTGAAGTAAAACATCCTTTTTTCTCTTTCTATCGTCCATATTAAGGACACTTATCGTAAAGGCAAGCTTTATAGGAAGCGAAGCTAACGTCAGGCTTTTTATTTTTTGGTTATTCTTTTTGACATGTTTTCCTCGGTTTCACATTGGCGGTTCTGTTTTATTTTGAAGATGTTGTTTTCCACAGTATGAAGGTACCTAAACTATTGTTACAAATTTAAGTTATCTAAATTTTATAGTTAGAATTTATTTAGGGTTAGTGTAGTATTAGGTTGACGTATTTTATGGTTGTATTCTTAATCTAGGTTTTAGTTGCGTTATCTGTGACAAACTGGTATGCGAACGGTCCGTGTTCTAGAAAAGGGTGGAATAATTCCGAATCGAACAAGGATGGAAAATTCTCGAATAGTAGGCAGACCCTTATATATAGGGCCGGACGTCGTGCATCGGGCAGTCAGATATACCCAATGGTAGTGATCGCTAGATGTTAACACGAAGTTAATAGGCGTATTAAAGTAGTGAATTATTAGCAAGTTATTAGTAAGTTTAGGTGCGTGTTTTTGTACATAATTTGTCGAAATAAATTGACGTATCGTTTTCAACAATTGCGAGTTTTAATTGTTGTGGAGAACCCATAACACTATATATATTTATGTAATTAGAATTAAAAAGTTATGCTGCAAACTATCCTGAAACTGTATCATTATTAAATAGATCTTTAGACTGTGTTAAAACCACATTTTTAAAATAACAACGAGCGGCCAATGCGAAACCGAGGAAAACATGTCAAAAAGTATAACCAAAAAATAGAAAATTATTGTTATGCTTCGCTACCTGTAAAGCTTGCTTGACGATGAGTGACCTTAGTCCATATGGCAAAAAAAAATCTGGGGACCTAATTGTTTTTTTTTAAGTTTTGCTCTTTTTATAGAAAGCGAATTTTTCCTTTGTAGAAAGGTTGATAAGCTTTTTTTAGTTTATTGCTCTAAAACTTGAAATTTTACTTGACGTTTTTTTCTCGCAAATTAAGTACATCTGTGGGTATTTGTTATTAGCCTGCGCCCGTACTATTACAATAATTTAAAAAGAGAGATAAATTTTTGACAAATAAAGGCAACAAATATACTTTCCAGCAGTGAATTTAGAACTAGCTACCAATTTTCCCCCATGCCTCTACCGTATACTTGAATTACGGTAAGGTAAGTTTACGATATGTTTGCGATTTTGCAAGGTTAGGTTAACAGCCATTTGCACCGAGCCAAGGAAGGACAGGGAAGTCAATTTAAAAATGTTTTGATTCTGTCAGAAAATTGTCCCGGTGCAGTTTCAAAAGAATACGAAAATTCATAGGTGTAAGACGAGCTCGGAGAGACCGTGGCAAAAAATGTGCACAGAGTGCAACACTAAGCTTCAAAGCTTCAAAAGAATACAAAAAATTGCACTAGTTTTCAGTGGCGGCTCGTGAGGTAGTGCCACGGAGCCATGGCAGTACCATATTTTTCTGCAAAAACACGTTTTTTATTTTTGAAACATCTTTATTGGTTTTTACTTTATGCATTTCTTTTTTATTTATAATTATATTATATGAAATTCGGTAGCCCTGTGCAATGCAGTGGATCACACTCCGACTCGATGCGACAGCGCACGGAGGAGTATCCGTATAATAAAACCGGATAAAAGTAAAAATTACCAAGGTACTCAAAACTAACTTCTAACCATTTTTTGTTCTAGTCCAATAACCTATCTATCAAGCCGCCCCCATAAAACTTCGCCCTCTATTTGCATCGTGTCGTGAGGTCAGTCGAAACTTAATGAGTTTTGGAATCTCGACCTTTGTTTTGAGGTGTTAGTTAGTGTTGTTATTGTGTTTTCGTGTGGCTCATATTAGAAAAACCAATATTTGAATATAGAAATAGAAGGTATGTACCATATTTTAAAACGTAATTTTTGTCCTCTGTTCTTTACATGGTACTTTTACGATATATATTTATATTTCCCTAAATTTTTCTTTATCAAAGCGTTTTAGTTGCCTGCCGGGTCTTTCCGAGCTATATTTCTTTAATAGACATAAAGTTTAGGCTTATGTCAATCATGGCTCACTAAAAAAATTGTCCGCCTACGTCCCCCATTTTGACTTATGCATTCAAAGCAGGGATATGCGTGTAAAAAGAAGATGTGAAATACAATTTTTTTACAGATAATTTTTTTAATTTTTTTTTTCTATTTGGTACAAAAATAAATAAAAAAGCAATTAAAAGCAATAAAACGCAAAAAATATGTACAGGGTGTCCCAAATTCGAAGTTTTTGGGGGATTTAGGTATTTCTAGGAAAGATAGAAAAAAACCTACTCCCACGTGCAAGCCTCAATTTTCAAAAGATGATATCGCAAGCTGTTTTGAAACTACGAAGGGCTTTTGAGAAGTCTGCATTATTAAAGGGGGCCCATTACTTTCTTATTTATGAAAATTTCATATTGGTGTAAAGTAATTTGTTATAGGTTTTTTTTTAAACAAAGGATCCACCTGACACTATAATTTTTATCTGTCAGTTTTAGTTTTTGAGATATTACATAAAGATGATACTTTTCTTATAAAATGACTTTTTTTATTCGATTCTTAAAACCAACTTTAAAAAATCTGATTATTGATACTTTTAAGTTATTTGATGAATCTGTGGAATAACTAAAAGTTAAAAACAAATTAAGTGTACATTTATATTTTGTCCCCTTTTGTGATACGAAAATTCCTATGTGCGGCGATGCGCTGAAACTCAGGGAAAGAAATTTTGAGCCTGGCACAGGCCACCAGTTAGTTGTATTACCCGAGAAGAGCAAACACAACCAGCATTGTTTTTGTGCGTAGCGCATGGGTATTTTAATTTACGTTCTTTACAATACATTTTAATTATTTAAGTAGAATTTTTTGATAAATTATCAGTCAATAAAAAAAAATAGAATTAGAAACTCCAAAACATAGGAGTAGTATGTATGTTTTTTAAGGACTTTTGGTTAAACATTTGGGCGCGACACCCCGATTTTTTTTTTACTGACTCTAAATTCTGGCACTATTATGTTGTATTGACACGAGCCGCCGCTGTTTTGCCAAAAGAAAACAAAAATTGCAGTAGTTGCCCATGCACTAGTGCTACACCTTTTTTTCCAAAAGAACTCGCCATTAGCCTTTAGGAAAGCGCGGCGTTTGTACTAAGGCAACTGATAATGAGAAGTACAGCACTCGTCATCAGTTACCTTAGTTTGTACTACTTTTGTTTAAACCTAGCCTAACCTAGAGACCCTGTATGTAAGACATATTTTAAAGAAATGGAGACGCGACAAACCCATCAAAGTCACTCAAACTCACATTTTTTGGTTATGTTATTTTCTTGCCATGTTCCTGGGTGTTTCACAAGTTGTTTAAATACTTTTACATAGGTTGCCTACAGAATTTGACCAGTCATATGAACTTAACTGGACGACTGTAGCTGTGTCATCGGGTTTCCCTAAAACAAATGGTATAAGGCGACCTGGTGACGTAGATTTTTTAATCTGATTACACTTAGTCAGGTTCAATGACCTTTTATATTATGTAGGTAACCTGTTTAAAAATGTAAAGACATTGGGTGTTTCACTAAAATAATTTATGTTGTCAACGGTGACTAACATCAATTATCATGCAAAATATAGACAAACACGTTTGACTCTCACCCCCTGTAAATGTTTGTGAAAAATCGTTTATTTTTTCTTCCGACGCTGATGAATTAACAAGGACGAAAGGTGCGTCTCTCTCTCAAAACAAGGCTAGAGTATATGGGACCGATATTTCCCTCCTTTGACTTTGGCTTAAATAAACTTGACTTTGATAAGTTTGTCGCGTTTTAAAATATGTCATACATACAGAGTCTCCAGCCTAACCTATAGCCACTGATTAAATCCTCATTATTTTAACTGCAAATATACACTCTTGCAAGAAAAAAGTTTATTCTCAGTTTACTAAATAGTTTTTTGTAGCTTTCTCAACCTTAACTTGAACTTTGATAATGCAACTACATAGAAATTCCATACCTACGCGAAATCGTGAGCTATAAAATTATATCGAGTGCTTATATGCCTTACCCCCGAAATTTAAATAGATGTGAGAGCCCCAAAAACACAAAGACCTGTTCTTGGAACTCATGAAAGAATAAAATGGTTCGTCGGAGCTCACCAGGAATATAGGCCAACTTTTTTGGATACTTATTACTATGGACAATTTGCCAGCTCACATCGGTGGACAGCAAGTCTGACTCGAAGTCACTTGGTGCCCAAAATCATTCCACAACTATCCCACCCGCGGAACTGGTCCTTTCGGCACTAACGCAACTGGACAAGCCCAATGTAATGTTAAATTTTTATTTTATCAACCTCTAAAAATGAGAGTAAGGCCTCTCCAAAAGTGTTGTAAATAGGAATAAAAGGTAAAAAAGATAAAAGGCCTTTCAACTGGGGGGGGGGGTTTGCTCTGAGTGAACTTACCACTACCTGCAACGGCGTATGAATCCTGGAGGGCTTGGGCGCATATCTATACTTTTTAATTTGGATTTTTGTGGAAAAATCATGTTTTAGGGGTCAATATACAGTGGCTCTGCCCCCCCCTCCCGCATTCGTACGCCACTGTACTTGTTAGTTACTACATTTATACGAACCTTAAAGCGGTTTAGTTTAAGAGCGGTTTGAAGTAAAATAGCTTTCCCAAAAGTGTGTACGTCCTTCATCAAAAGCACGTTCTATGAGCTGATCGCAGTACTACCAACCTAATAGTTAAACTAAATATGAAACAATACATTAAAATTCTCAGCTGTTCTTTCAAGAAGAATTATACGGAAACTCTAGCATCCAGGTTGAAAGCAAAAGCTGTCCAAAGTTAGATATATCAATGACAGGTATTTTTTAATGTTGACAACACTGCTTTAAGACGTTCTTAAGCGGTTATACCGGCCGAATTGTTAATTTTAAGATGGTTTTAAATTAAAATCGATTTTAGTACTTTAAACGGTTTCAGGAGCGGTTTATCAATAGATCGTAACCCCATGAGTTAGGGATAACCCTGGGTCAAAGTCGTGAAGTGTTGATTTATCCAGCGTTAACCCTTTAGCTGCTCAAGACGTGTATACACGTCTTGCGCATCCCATGTCAGGTGCGCCGGACGTGTAAACAGGCTTTGTGTATACTATGACAATATATTTATTTATTGTTTGGCATCTGGCGTAAGTCTTTACTTTACGTTGAGCAGCGAAAGGGTTAACTGCTAACTCGAGATTTTATCAGGAAAAAGTAAACCCGTGCTATCACGACAAGTTAGTATATTTAGTCCTGTGTTAACCCGAAAATTTCGAATTACTTTAATGTTTTTTTTTGGTTTGTTTTTCTCAAAAGCATTTTTATTTTGTACTTCAAATTTATAAGTGAAATAAAATGCTCGGAAATTTTTAGAACACCAGCGGCGATACTTAATATGGTGTGAGGCTATAAAGGTGATCCGTGCTATAAGATGTTGGAATTCCCCACCGACATGGAGATTTTTGCAAGGGGAGTCTGCCAAGCAAGACTGAAATATATATTTTTCTTTCTATGAGCAAGAGCAGACAACCTGAGAGGGAATATCACTTAACCCAATAAATATCCCAATCGCCAACGGAGCTATATCTAAAGGCGGGCTCAAACGACTCGTGTACTTGGCAAATACACAATTATTTGCGTACTTGGCAAGTATACGAGCTTTGTGAATTGCGATAGCAAGCAGGGCGCTCACACGACGTGTACAATTAACAAGTATGGGAGCACAACCTTGACAAATGAATCTAACTAAATAAATAGTCGCAGTAAAAACCAATTATTTGTCCATTTCGTTTGAGCGCCTCTACAAATATAGACAAGTATGTACACTAGGCAAGTGTACGAATAATCGTGAGCCCTTTGACTCGGCCCATTTTTATCGACCAAAAATGGAAAACCAACGAGTGACACATAATTGTATAAGTAGCCCGCTCACACGACCTGGCAAGTATACGCAAGTAACAATTATTCGGCAAGTACACGAGTCGTTTGATCCCGGCTTAATAATGTTTACCAGTTTTATTATATTTATTAATTTATGTGTCAATATTTAAATTTTTAATATTTATTTAAAAATGCAAAATAAAAATAGTAAATGTTTTTCAGACAATGAGTTTTTTTTATTTTTGTTTGGCTGCACCTGAAAAATTAAGTTGCGTTTCTACGACAAAATTTTAAAACATTCTTATAGAAAAGCGCTTCAAGGTACCTTTATAAAAGTAATTGGTACATTTTTGTTTTGTCAGCTGATTTTGTGACGTTGCGTTGGCCCTTTGGTTTCTATGAGCCACGGCCCAGCCTGCCGGCTGGACCGGCGGAATCCCAATACATTCAAATCTGATATCTTCCATCTTTATTTATGGGTCGAAATCGGACAAGGACGCTCTTCCAATTAATGGGCGGCCGCCACTCTTTTTGACTAAAGACGTTGAGGTACTCAACGTTTTTTTACTCTTATCTATAGCATTTTTACTTACAATGTAACCACTATATTCATACATATTTTTAATTAAAGGTTCGTCGGACATCACTTGAAATAATAATTAAACTTGTGTGCGTGTGTAATATATATTTATTACCTTCCTAGCCCGCGTAGCAATGGCTACACGGTAAAAAAAATTGTCTACAATGAAAACACGTACTTTTCTTGAATAAATTGTTTTACCTTAAAACAATTTGTTTTGAAATTAAATATTTCTTTTTAGTTCAAGTTTAGTCTGGAAATGAGACTTTATTTTTCTTCTCTAATTTTTTTGATTCAGTATACTCCATTTTGTAACAAAGCAAATTGTCTTCATATAAGTAATATTTTGCTTCCAGAGAAAACGGTGCCTTAGATTAATTCAGTTCCTATTTATAATAAAACAATTTCTGTTTCACATCACAATAAAGGGACATTTTTTGTGCTATATCAAGAAAATATTCTCTTGGTGAAAGAAAGCACAAATTATTTTACCTCAAAGCAATTTGCTCTGATCCAAGACAATTTTTTTTACCGTGTACAAAAAGTATTAATTTCGACGAAATTTTTAATTTTTTTTTGAGATAACGCCAAAAATGTGTTATTTGGATGTATTTTGACCTATCCTAGCAATATCGTTGTGATGTCTGTCTGTGTGTCTGTGTTTATATTATTTCTGTCCGTAACACGATAGCTCCTAAACCGCTGAACCGATTTTCATAAAAAAATTTAAGTAAAATAGTGTTCGACACTCTTACAAGCTTAGATCTTGGTCAAAATCCATAAATGCTAATAACAGTTTTTTGTCAATTAAAAAATTTTAAAAATGCTAACGTGTAACCAAATACTTTGTAGGAGCTTTAGTTTCTGAGATATTTACAGAAAACTGTTTTCAAGGCTAATATTATTATCATGGCTTCACTTAAACTGTGAGAATAGGCTAGCTAGGATTTAAAAACATTTGGACAATTTACTTATGGCCCTCTCTTTCAGTGCCGACGTCATTTTCACCTTCCTAGCACGCGCAGCAATGGCTAGTTACTTTCCTAGCCCGTACAGCAATAGCAGCTAAAGAGGGTATTATTTTCGCCGAAAGATATAATTGTCGTGATATCTGTCAGTGTTTTGTGTAGGTGTATGTCTGCCCGTAACACGATAGCTCCTAAACCGCTAAACCGATTTTCATAAAACTTTCAGGTCAAAGAGGGCTCGACACTGTTACGAGCTGGTTAGATTTTGGTCAAAATCCATTAATGCTAATGACAATTTTCTGACAGTTAAAATTTTTTTAAAACTTTTTAACGGAGCGTCGCATTAATACGCGGTTATCGGAACCGAACCGAACCATATTTTTCTCAATAATTTGTGTTATAACTAAAAAGTTAGTAGGAACTCTCATTTCTTAAGTTCACTTCAAGTGTGCTAACAAGCAAATATTTGAAAGTTGCCCAATAAAACTTAAAGAATTCAAGCAGAATCTCATTTTTAGGTACATCAAGGGCTATTAGAATTTCTTCTTCGTTAGACATGTTTGTCTTTGGAAAGCTGAAGGTAAAAAAACGATGGTAAAAAATCGTAAAAAGTAGGGTTATGTCCCTTCTTCTCTTGTCACTTGTGGGCGTGATGCCTTCGGATTTTTATTTCAACTGATGACATATGTCAGCTGTCAATCAACTGTTGGCATCGCAAATCCACCGATGGAAAAAAAACTTCCCCTATATTATATCCGCTCTGTTTATTTTGCATCGCTTAAATGCAAAGACAGGCGAGCCCCTCTGAGTGGGTCTGAGACTGAACCGAGCGTGGGCCTTAAATCTACCAGTTGTAAAAGCTGTAGCAAGTTACACGGACTAAAGCCAAATACCTAAAAAGAAAATAAAATAAGTACCGCATGTCAATTTCCCCGCGATTTAGCTGGGGGACGTGCTAGTCGCTTCGGATGAATGATGAAGAGACTCGCGAGCCGTGATGAAGGGTACCGCCACGAACAGCGCGAATTCAGATTGGTTCCCACTCCAACGCACGCAGCAGAACCAGCGTCGAACCACCAATATTGAGCACAGTGATTTCTTTGCACGATTTTCAAGAAAAAAATTATAAATGGTCCTACTGACCCTTAAATAGTAAATATAAAGCAAGTTTAATAAAGTATAATTTTTTTGTTAGAATTAAAAGGACATTCATGCAGAAGTTGGCAATAAAGGAGGGACATGTGCGACCCTGATCCTCCACCTACCTATTATATTAACTTAATGTATTAAAGCATGTTTTTATTCATTTCCGAATATTACTCTCCTAAGCTAAAAATTTATTTCTCCCAAAAAAAATATCGAGAACTTTACGAAAATGAAAGGATAAGGGAAGCCTTTCGTTTTTATTTCATAGTGGTTTTTGTTCAGCTAAACTTATAAATCAGATCAGTGTGCTGATTATATGAGCGGACGTGGTACTACAGGTTCTGTGGAATGCCGAAAGGTACCAAGTAAAACACGACGATCTGAATGCCCCGTCTCAAACTCAGCTGATATCGTTTTATGTATGTATATATATCATGATATAAATAGTATTTTTCGCACTTAAAAAAGTAAAAAGTATCCCCGACGAAAAGAAAAGTGACAAGTCAGGCATTAAAAGGGAAAAAAATAATTTGATGTTTATTTTTAAACACCTGAACGTCACCTAGTCAGTGGGTCATGTCAGTAACATGTAATTGCTTAGGACTGTATATGTATAAAAACTCGGCAAAAAAAGTCTAAAAGCAAAGAAGATATATCAACAAGAAGCTACAAAACCTACATGACAGTAATTCAGTACTATTACACTAAGAGAAAAAGTTGTGCTATTTACAATTATTATAATTTAAAAATGGATGATTTTCTATAACCACAGTATAGCTGTATACGAGTATAATGCCCCTCCTAATTTAAAGAAGTATTTTGTTATTTTTAAAACAATTACACCATCAAGCAGAGTTACACAATATTTTTCTCAGTGTAATACAACTGCATTATTGTCATTTGGTCCAAGTGTGATGTCACATTTTGCTTCCCATATAAACAATGCTTTGAGTGACAGTTTTTCGCTTCTTGTTGATATGTCTTCTTTGCTAAAAGCGCGAAAAATAGTTTACCTATATAACTCGTGATAAACGTGTCCTTTTTATCCCTTGATAAATTAATAAAATATTATAAACCAAGGCATAAAAGTGGCACCTTTTACCCCGATGCGAAAAGTTTGTAGAGAGACCGTAGTGAAGTCTTCAATTTTGTTTTCTTCTCTGAATTTTTATGTTTTTTTGGGAGTTTTTACCTTTTATTCTTTTCATACCGAATGTTTATTTATCCATAATCTGTCACTTTTTATCCTTCATCCGTCACGTTTTATTCCTAAAATAAGGAATAAAATGTGTACTTAAAATGATGAAAAAGTCAATTTTGTATATGGTGTTTTTGAACAAGTATATTTTTTTACAAATTAATTTTTTCATATTATTTTATAAAATTACTAAATCTATTTGAAATAGTTTACTTGTATCAAAGACTGTAAATCTTAATTTTTTTCTTAAATGCTTTTTTCTAAATAAATAGTATATATTGATAACGGCAATGATGCACATATAACGGAGATGATTCTGCTTTGTAATTGGTAGTTTAGAGAACGTTCCTTATTTAAAATCAAGGGCTAAAAGCTACCCCAGCTAGGGGTTGAAAAATAGAATTATGTTAAGATCACGAAAAAGTGCCACCTTGCAAAAATAACCAACTTGTTTAAGATTTTTTCACACTTACTTTAAATACTCAAAATGGCCTCCGGTACGATTTCGGTGAACCATCATGTACATTACTTTAAATGAGTTGTTTTATCCATTTATAAAATTTCTATGGGGGCGCACTTGTTTTTGTAAGGGTTTTTATGGTTTTTCTTTCTGTGGAATAAATTTTGTAAAATACATAAAATAAGTATAAAATGAAAAATATTTTGTTAACCCATTGAGGTGTCCTGAAAGTAGGGTATAGGAATCGATGTATTTACCTCAATATACTGATAACGGTGATTACCACTTTTGATCAAGCAAGCTTACCTAAGCACGTATTAAGGTTAAAAACTGAACTAAATAGATCTGGCCTCACCCGGGCATTGCGATCCCTTTACTGAGGGACGAGGAAGGAATACGAGGTGCCTGTAGCGGTTGACATTTACGAATTACAAACTGATATCGGTAATGACCTGGGTACGTGTGTAAAATATTTTTTCTATAAAATATTTAAGAATAATATATTTTTTCCTTCCTAGCCTGCGCAGCAATGGTTTAGAGAAGGTATTATTTACGATTTTTTTTTCAGATAACGCCGTGAATGTGTTATTTGGTTGTATTTTGATCTATCTTAGCAATATCGTCGTGATGTCTGACTGTGTGTGTGTGTATGTGTGTATCTGTCCATAACACGAGAGCTCCAAAACCGCTGAACCGATTTTCATCAGATTTTAACGAAAGCTGATTAGATTTTGGTTCGGTGTTTTTTGACAGTTTGAAAATTGAAAATATGCTAATTTTTTAACCGAGCATTGTAATAATCAAAATGCGGTTTTTGTTATGTAGTAGAATTTTTTTTCTCAATAAATTGTGTTATAACCAAAATTCTTAGAACTAACCAGTTTGGGCCAGTTTTACACAAATAATAACAAATTTAACATCAAACTAAGTGTAGTGCTTTATAGCACTATTGGAGGCAATTTAATTTTTCAAACAAAAATGACTAATATACTAAACATCAATTTAATTTTGGATCGTGACATGAGGGTTACTCTTTTTCAATAATGACCCATACCTTTAATCAATTACAACAAAAATTTACTTTTTATGAAAACTAACACCTTTTATTGCTTGTTTGCTGCGCGTTTTTTAAAATTTTATGGGTTCATTCGCATTAAGTATTGTTAAAAGGAACAAAACTAGAACAAGTTGTAAATTTTAAGTATATCTATCAAAATCCGTTTAAAAAAACTTTTAGTTTGATACGTGAATTCCAATGAAATGGTAGATATCAGTGAACAAATACACCAGACATGTCACACAATTTAAGTTTTTTTCATAAAGTCAACAAATACGTAGGTATACCTACCTACAGAAAGATAACTAACATTTATTTTAAATTATTTAAAAATTAGGATTTTTCTGTATTCTTATATATGTACCTCATCAAAAGTCTGTTAAATCCCAAATCCCAAACTCGAATTTAGGAGTGCAAAAACAAAATGTTGTTTAACTATAGGGGAAAGTGGGTTCTGAATTTTATTGGCTTATTTCTCCTATTAAATGATTACCATTGCGTGCTTTACTTTGAATTAAGTTGGCTAGAATGTTATCTTTATGTTTTAATTTTCAGTTTAAGCGATTGAGAACTCCATCATACTTTTATTTTTGTAAAAAGTTGGGACGGTTCGGTTCGTTGTGTAATTTAGAATCAATATTTTTGTCAGACAAGTTTTATTTATTAAAATAATAACCAAAAATAAAATACTTAATTAAAAACTAAAACAGTTGTAATAAAAAAATTCATTTATAATAATTAAATTTAGTATTTGCAACTTTTAGTGATGATACCAAAAAAAAATTGGGACAAAATGGGGTCTGGCTAGGTTACTAGGTATAACAAGCACCGTTTTGCCCAAAACCACCAGTTAAATTTATACAAAAATCATACACAGTAAAAGTCTAATTTGACGGGCAACTTGTTTAGTTATGAATAATACATACATAAACTCACTAATTGTTCAATGTAAACAAAATTTTGTAAATAATGTACTTACCGTCACAAAATGCGCAAGCTATTTTTACAATTAATAGCGCACAACATCACAAAAACCAACTTCAGCTTAGCCGACCGGCACCAATCATATTGCAGAGAGTTGAACCAGTCATGGGGATAAAACATCAGATAATAAGACGTTTTATTCTTGCGCAGTTTACCTAAAACTGCGGTACACCTTTTTATCCCCCCCTCATTTTGCCCCTCTTTCCCCTATACCTAGGCGATTGATAAAAAATTTCCTAAATACTCCTTATCAATTGCTCATCTTTTCTTAACCCAGGACCAAAAGGGGAGGGGGGGTTCTGCGTAAACCAAAGGCGTAAGACCACCGTGAGGTTTCTGTCGACCACTACCCCCCCTAAATTTTGGCCCAGATCAGCGCTTGCCCCCGCCGATACAAAAAACCCGGTAGACATTTTCGACTAAATATGCTATCTTTAAGTTGCAGATATGAAAAAACACTATTTTAGGCAAATTTATTTTTTATTTATTGCCGTAATTTTGTTCCAACGACCTATAAAATTTTGTTCATGTAACAGGTGCCAAACTTTATAAAAATTGGTTAAATAATTTTTAAATTTAATGGAATTTCTGACTTAGTACAGAGACTGTCACAAATTTGATGTTTTTGGGAGTTTTAGGTGTTTCTAGTGGAGATGTGAGGAGGAAAAACTTGCCTCCTCACATCACCTTGCACCACACGCGTAAACTGCTTCCTTATATTTTTTTTTTAAATTGGGTTTTATCTGTCAATTTTAGTTTTTGAGATATTACATAAAGTTTGTATTTCTTTATGGATTGACCATTCTATTTCTTTATATTCTTTGTTTTTTTTTGTATTGGTTTTTTTTTACTTTTTTACATTACATTTAAACATTCTAAAAAGATAAAAATAATTTTAAAAAAAAATATGAGGAATCAAGAGGTATGTAATTCAAAAATAAAATTATAAAAAACAATTACAAAAATAAAATATTGAGTGTGACAAGCTGTTTTAAAGGAAATTTTACGCTCATTTTAAAAAAGGAACAAAAAAGGGTCATTCAATAAGAATAATAACAGTTTTGTGAGATACCTCAAAAACTAAAAGTAACAGGTGAAATTTAATTTGACATTTGGATTCTTTATTAAAAAACTATAAAAATCAATTTACACCAAAATGCAGACACCCTATACCTATATGTTGGACATTTATTGTATTTAAGAATATGTGTCCAAACTACATGTCCAAATTAAAATAAGTGTCAAAACCATTGAGTTGTATAAGGCCCTGAAAGGGCCTTAGAGACGAAAAGACAAGGCATTTTTATTAACCCTATCCAATTTGGTTTCTAGGGGCGGGTATTTCTTTTACAATAAAAACAGAGATAGACATTATTGAATATGTGAAACGGACAAAGATAGGCTGATTTTGCATGCTAATAATACCCTAGATAATATATGGGTACTTTTATATCTTTCACACTGACGGCATAAGTGCGACAGAAAAGCAGCTGGCTACTTTTAATCCATCTGCTGTATTTTGAGTGATTCAACCTGCTAGTCGTTTTATACAGGGAAAACTGATAGACAATGTTGTCTAAGTACGGAAATTATTTTTTTTGAATTTCGTGCGGGAATATTACAAAAAGAAATCTTTAAAACGTTTAAAAACAAGTTTAGAAGTAACTATTTGAGTTCAAACATGGTGCGAAATTGTTTTTTGTGCAAAAGAAGAAAAAAATCGATGAAAAAATAACATTTCAGGGGAAGTAGTCTTGACGGATAGTTTTTGCTAAAACACGAGAAAGTTCAGTAGCGTCACGATGGATAGTTTTTTCTGCGACCGTGCGATTTTACCCTCACACATTTTGATCCAGAAAGTGTCACTTCCCCGCACTTATAAGATTATTTTTTATTTTTTTTACAAGCTTTTATTTAATTATTATACTATATTATTTGTCCTGAAATGTTTTGCAGTTTAGGACAACTGGGCGCCGCCAACTCGGCGCCACCAACTGGGCGGCGGGCCAACTGGGCGGCAGGCCAACTGGGCGGCAGGCCAACTGGGCGCCGGGCCAACTGGGCGCCGGACTAAAATATTTTTTCTTGATAAAATGTGCAGATGAAAAACAAAATAGATATATTATTATTTATGCAAAAACATCTTTAAAAAATCCTTTACGTAATATTCTTGAAATTCGGTTTTGTTAGAGTTAAATGCGTTAAGTCGAGTGTTGAAATTTTGGTAGGTCTAGAGTTCTGGTAACCTGATAACATAAAATTTACGTTTTTGATTACAAGAATGGCGAATCCAAAATGGCGGATTTCTTTATTTTTAAACCGATTTGTCTCAAACTTGAAAGTTTGAAGTGTTTGGGATCACTTAATACAGTTTTACCAACTTAAAAAAAATAAAATGGCGGATCCAAAATGGCGTACTTTCTTATTTATGCATCAATATGTATCGAATATGGAACTTGGCGGTGTTTCAAGTCGCTGATTATAATTTTTTACTCAAACTCATAAAAATAAAGATTTAAACGGATTTGTCTCAAACTTGAAAGTTTACAGTGCTTAAGGTCACTTAATACAATTTGTGACTCACACTTGCAAATGGCAGACTTTTATAGCTTAATACAAAATATGACTCAAGTTTAAAGAAAGAAATGTAATATTTTAAGCTTAAGACAAATCGGTTAGTAAATAAAAAAGTCTGTCATGTTGGATTCGCCATTTTGATTTTTTATGAGTTTAAGTCAAAAATGATAATCAGCAAAATCCACCATTTTGATCCGCCATTTTAAATTATTTATGAGTCATTTGAAATTAAGTGCTTTCAAGCACTGCAAACTTTCACGTTTGAGACAAATCGGTTTAAAAATAAAGAAATCTACCATTTTGGATCCGCCATTCTTGAAATAAAAAACGTAAGTGCTGTTTTTACCAGGTTACCAGAACACTACACCTACCAAATTTCAACACTCGACTTAATAGATGTTGAAATTTTTGTATAAATAACAAATTTATTTTGTTTTTTATCTGCACATTTTATCGAAGAAAAAAATTGTCCGGCGCTGAGTTGGCCCGGCGCCCATTAGTCCCGGCGTGGCGCCCTATTGGCGGCGCCAAGTTGGCCCAGCGCCCAGTTGTCCCATTCCGAATTGAAATTTTTAGTTCCGAAATTTCATCTGACTCGAGCATAACTTGTAGTCCACCCAAGAAGAGAAGAGTTGAAGAAGACCCTTGTTCTAAGAAAGAAAATATTTTACCTGGAAGGTACAACATTTGTAAAGTTCTAAGATGAAAACAATAATTTTAATACTGCACTTCGCATGCTAACAAATTCTTTTTACTCTTTTTTTTTACTGAAGAGAATTTTGTAAACACAGTATACATAAGTATGTATTCATGAATTATTGATTATTCAAACAGAAAATTGTTGATAAAAAAATGCTAGTAAAATTCAAAATTTTTATTTTGCGCCGCCACTGCCCTTTTTTATCGAAGACAAGCAAATAGAATATTTTTGCGATGTTGCATGTGTCCGGACTTACCAAACCGAAACTCTATTTTCATCCCTGTCCTACTCATTAAATTCTTACTTGTATTTGGTCATTTGCGATAAAAGCTTGATATAATGTCAATTTAGGCTTATGCTGGATCTACCCGTAGGGTATAGAAGTCAATGGTCAAAACCGATTCCTTGTGTCATTGAAAAAAAATTATCTGCTTGTGTTTAGGCACAGAAGAACTAACTTTAAGGCTAGTTTTTCGGTCGTTTAGTGAACAATTACGTTTAGAATAGGAAAAGGAAAGGGGGGGGGGAAACCCCGTCGTGCCACCACTGTTTTAAAGAAAAAGCTTAATAAACAAGCAATGAATTAATGAATTATAAAGCACGCCATTTACCTGCGTCCCTTTAAAAATTAAAGTGCATTGCCTTTTAAAAAATTAACATGGAAAAAATTGCGAACGTGTTCATATCAATTTATTATTCCAAAGGTATGGAGTACGTGTTGTATGAATATGAAGTTGTTATACATTAAGTGCAACATAAGAAACTTTAAGCAACTTTTTACCTACTTACTATATTTGGTGCAGAGACAATATTACTACTACTATGTCGGTTTAGAAAGTTTTTCTACGTTGTCCGACGCCTATTCTCCACCTCCTTTGATCCTGACAATCTTCTTCTGTCAAGTTTTTTTGACTCATTGATTTTTGGTTTGACTGTTGCCATTCCAGTTTAGGACGCCCTCTTTTTCTGCGCCCTATTGGTTGCCATTCTAGGACCTGCTTTCGTCATTTATCCGCTATACATGGCCGTACAATATCAGTTGCCTTTTAGAGATGTCATCCGTTTCTTATATGATCTATTCTGGATATTCTCATTGATCTTCTTATTGCATCCATTTCGACACTTTCAATTTTTGTTTTGTATTTTTCTGCTACGCTACAAGTCTCAATTCCATACAACAGCGAACTTTTCACCAATGTTTCATGTTAAATTTTACATTATTTTTTAATCTCTCTGCTCCATAAAATACTGTTAAGGTTAAGACATCCAATAACCTCTTGTGCTTTTACTACTTATTATTTTTTCCAATTCTTTACAGTCCTGTCTTATTAAATGTGACAGCCAAGAATACTCATTGCATGGATATATTATTGGTCCTTTGTCTAGTTCTAATTCACTTGATTCGTTTCCGATACATAGGTACTGTGTCTTGTCCACGTTCACTGTTATCCCCCACTTTTCGTATTCTTCCGTTAACTGTCTTATATTATACTCCATGTCTTCTTTATCATTAGCTACAATTATTAGCAGAGCCAATATAACTGCGGAAAGTTACTAATTATAGTTTTATTAATTATTTTCGGTAATTGTCTTAGACTACAGTCTAAGATAATTTTTAGTACCTATGTCTAATGTATATACTTAACAATTGAATTACCTCAAAAACATATTACCTACATCGAGCATTGGTCGCTTGTTTTGTAACTTTAGGGAAAATTGAGTTTTAAAGTAAAACATCCAAGAAAACTTTGATTCAAGTTTCTCAATAAAGGCTTTTTGACGAGTAAAATTGCATATAAATATCGATTTTTGGGCTAATTTTGCTTGTGATATGGGCACCACTTAAAAAAATTACTATAACAATAACAGTTGCAGCTATTTGGTTGTTTTAACGAAAAAATATTTTACCGCGGTTTTTGTTCTTCTTTATTTACTAGCTAGTGTGCGACAGAGTCGAAATGTGCACCACACAAATGCAACGGTCATGGTTATAGTTATTTTTAAGCTAGATCGCATAATCAGAATCGAAATAGCCACAGAAACCAATATTTAGTTTTACTGGTACAAAACTCCCTAACATTAGAGAATGATTGGAACAAAGCCTGGCTATAACAATACCAGGCAGTATTCTGACAGTTTCACATTGAAACTGACAGTTGATCCTTCAAAATTGACATACTAAATTCGAATTTAAAACTAAGACGTTTATTTTCTATTAATAAAGGAAGGCAGTATTTATTCCGGTTTATATAGTAAACAAAGGCCGTATATTGAAAGATTACAGCTGATCTGCCTGTCACTTTTATAGCCTGGCTTTATTCCAATAATTCTCTATTGGTCATTTTACGATATTAGCTACAAAACGTCTAAATCTCCCCATTATTTGCACCATTATGAGGCTGGTTTATTTTTTAAACGAAATTATTTATTGCAAAATTACAATATTAAGTAGCTCCAATTATAAATTTCCAGAGCGAAGCACACAGAGATTATTAATTAATTAATTTTTTATTAAGAAATAAAGTACAACAGCATAACAAATTTGGTCGCAAGGACTTAAAATATACCTGACCTCACCAAATAAATAATATTATCATATTTGTCTTAAAAGGAATAAAGCTATTGAGGCAATTTACCTCACTATATAGAAGAAAGCAAGGTGGAATCTTGGTAGGTATGTGTAAAATTTTTCCTTATGCGGAAGCTCTAAGCTGCATCTGTTACTTCATAGCGAATTATATTTGGCAAACTACTTGATGTAATAAAAATATATTTTTTCCGCAATCACATACAAAAATAGCAAAACTTGCACTCTTTTGTGTTTTAAAAAGGTACATATTTCATACGCATATCAATTTTTATTTTTGTCTCTAGAGAGGAAAATTACTTGAAGTCCTATAGCGTTCTCAATGCTAGTATCAAAGTCAAAAGCCAATCTTTTGAAAAAACATATTTTCCTCTCTGTAAAAGGCAAATTATGTTCTATATAATTTATCTGTAAAATTAATGTGGTAAATGTTAAAAGCAAACGTTTGTAATTTGGCGCTCTTACTCAAATTTGAGGCAAACACCTAGCGACTAAAAGTTGAGTTATCCTTATCCAATCGATCCAGGGTAGTCCAAAACTTCATTCCACATTTTTTTGTTGGGTAAAATGTTGCTATTTTCTAGTATTTAAAAAAATATATCTTTGCCGGTTTTCGAGATATAAAGCTAATTTCTTTCCTATTTTAGTTGATGTTCTATTGCAATCAGAAAATGTCTTTAGGGTTTTTCTGTAAAACTTATTAACCAAAAGTTAATAAGCCCAAGTTTTTGAAAAAACAAAAAAGCTGAGATCTTGGATTTCAGGCTATAATTCCCAACTAGTTTCACATACAAAGGTTCATCTTCAGGGGACAATAAAGATGGAAAATACATAAAGTGAAGATCACATACAAATGCCGGACTCCAACAATTTCACAACATTACAAAACATTGAACAATAAAATTATTTGTAACAGGGTTATTAAAACTACTTAAAACTAACTCTAAATTTTAAAAAAATACAACAATATTTAAAAATTAATTATCTTTATAATTAATTATTATTATTTTTATTTTAATTATCTTTATAATTAATTATTATTATTTTTATTTTAACTATCTTTATAATTAATTTTTAACAAATAATGTAATTTTTTTTAATTTAGCGTTAGTTTTAAGTAGTTTTGATGTCCCTTTTACAAATATTTTTATTGTTCAATGTTTTGTAATGTTAAGAAATTTTTGGATACCGGTATTTATATGTGATCTTCACTTTATGGTTTTTCCATCTTTATTGTCCTCTGAAGATGAACCTTTGAATGTTCGAAACTAGTTGGGAATTAGAGCCTGAAAATTAAAATAATTAAAAATTATTATTATTAAAAGGAACTTTGGATTTTCTTTTCACACTATGAATCGAAACCCTCACCCTGGAGAACTACAAAACCTTAACAAAATATAGATCGTATGGCGTCAAAATTGACCCTGCTTACCTTGAAATTCCTTCTCTTCACCACGTGTGTACACCTCTCTTATTGGATTCGAACAGAACGGCGATAGTGCCGTTAATCGTCACCTCATGGCGGGGGAGGCGCGCAGGTGTCATCGAAACTTTGACGGCCATTTCGCGCGCCTATTTCAAAATGATCCTTTTTTTCTTAAACTTTACCAAAATTGTAAAAAGAAAAATAATCAACAAAAATATTAAAAAATAAAACAAAAATAGTCTTGTGGAAAATATGTTTTCCCCAATTCCAAACAGCTTCGGCAGCACGTCTGCTGATATTTTCATAGCAGCGGCTTCTAGAATTATGATTGCCATATGGGTCGCCAACCTTCGATAAGGAGACGGCGTACTAAGAAGAATTTAATCATAGATTATTAAATTCATTGTTATGGACATTATTTTGGGAGATCATTGACCAAATGACCTTATGGACGAGCCGCCGCTGTACTTCAATAAAAAATCCTACGATTATAAAAGTACATTCCAGGCATTCGAAGCCGCCTGTGAAATCCATACCATCCCTTTGTGCTAATGCTGCTAAATAATAAACTTGAAAGGACCGTCATATTATGTTTCTACTGAGTTGTTTTCTCGCAAGAAGCTCATTCTTCTTTTCGGTGGGCCGATGGGTGAAGTGACCCTTCTTCCGAGAAGATCGTAGGAGATCACACTGGGCTAGGCGCCAGTCAGCAAACCCGAAAGCCCGTTCAAAATAGGAATTTATGGTGGCCAAGTCTGAGTCGGGGATTACGACTTTCGGATTAAGTAGGTATACTTACGCTTTGCAGAACAAGTCAAATTTGAAAAGGAGACAAAAGTCATTTAAAACATTTTCTTTGTAGATACTGGGAATTTCCATTCATAACAAGGATGAATGCCCAAATTGTATGCCGAGGTGTGCGTTGCGTTAGGACAAGATTTTGGAAAATCCAATTTCTAGAAGCATTTTATTTTAATTTCGATCCCCCTGAGTCCTAGTATTCCTGTTGACAGGAGCTGAGATATTCAAGATGGCGGCCACATGGCGTCGAAATTTTCACTTCAAAATATATATTTATATAACTAAAAAATAATATCATATTAGTTTTTTTTTAAATGGCTGCGTAAACCTCCAAAACTCCCCCAGACGCATCAAAATTTGAAAGTTTGAGGTTTTTTCAAATTTTCTTAAAAACTAAGCTTCTAAGAGAAAAATTTATAATACACTTTGTTGTAGACAATAACATTTTAACTTGGTTTAATTCAATGGAGTTAGACTGACAACAAACTCTCCAGCAGCGTCCGTTAATTGAAGTAATTTAAAAAAGTTGAAAAAATAGACTTATTCATTAAAAATTTCAAAGACATCAATTCAAAAAAATTTTCATGAAGAATGGGGGGTAAGAAAATTAGTTTCCCGCTAGATACCGCATTTGTTAACCGAACCGAACAAAAAAAGCTAGGATCAATTGGTGTCAGAAAACTCTAGACCGCTTTGAGGCAGGAAACTCGAAAAAGTTGTACAGCTTTGTCAGTGGGGATGTATCGTGGATTTACTCATATTAACCCAAAAATAAACGTCAGTCAGTTTGGTGTTCCAAGATGAATAAAAGCCGACAAAAGTCATCCGTTCTCGAAGTTTATCCAAAAAGATGGTTGCGACACACAGTGCGGACTCCTGTGGGCAATATTCGAAAAACTGAGGTTACATTTTAAAAGTTTTAATATTGCAAAAGTATAGATAGATGTCCAGTTTATTTGTAATCATAACCTATTTTTTAGTCACACTTGCGAAAGTGAACAAAATAAATAGTTAAATTCGTTATTTTAAAACAGGTACAAAAAATCGTATAAAATACCTATTAGAAAATTAATTTTACTGGTTCTGCTTTTAAATATAAATTTTTTTTTCTTTAAGTATTACAGTGATATATATATTTACGCTATTTATTTAAATAAAATTTTGGCAAATTGACGTCTCGCTTTTAAAATAATTTAATTAAAATTGTTATGCTTACAAAAAAAAATATTTTTAAAATTTTATTAAGGTAATAAAAAATTGCATAGATTTGCAAGGTCTGGCATATGTCCTAAATATTAGTCCAATGAATTAGCAAAAAGGTAGCATAAATATTTTTTGCTACTGGCTGCTACTAAGGGTGCTGTATATTTTAAAATGATATATTTCAATCCTAATAATTTATAACACATTGGTTACCACCCCGGTTGAGAGGCCTCACATCATCTCCTGTTTAGGTTTAAAACCAGTCTTGCCGCCATTTGGACAAATATAAAATTGTGACAGCTCTCATCAACGTCAAAAATGGCGGCAGCAAGGTGACAAAAATGGCACTAAATCTGGAGAAGATATGAGGCTTATTATTCGCTGATGGCGAGTGGTTATAGGTGATAATAAATTTTTAAAAAATTTCAAAATATTTTTGGTACTAAGTCACCTTATACTACTGTGAGCAAAATGGAAAATTAAATATTTTAGAATCGCATATCGTATTGGCCGTTTTTTGTCAATGGGAACGCACAAAAACAATAATTTGAAGTAGTCAATAAAATTATAAAAATACTGCTGTCTTAAAATATATATGCCAAAAATTATTCTGGTGTTTGTGTGGGCGAATATTGAAAAAAATATAGTTTTTTTTCACTTTGGAGATCAAAAGTGCGCTTTTTATCACAAATTTTAGGGAAAAAGTATCACTTTTTGTCCCGTGGATAAAAAGTGACGTTTAAAGATAAAACGTAAAAATGGGAAGTCTGTTTTTCTTGAAAAATAATTTTAATAAAAACGGGGCCCAAAAATGACTAAAGTATCTTTTGAGCACTCGGCGAACTATAGCTACATACAATTTTTTCTTCTCGGGATAAAAGTGCCACTTAAGTCCCTAAGAAGATACTATACTATTTTATCACTTTTTTTTTACTTCTAGAACGCATAAGCATAAAACATTCAGACTTGTTAAATGAGTGGCCTCTCACGAAAATCTGAAGGTGTTAAATATTTTCAAAAAAATTCAACCTTTGTTGGGGTTAGAAGAATGTGCTGACACAAATAACCAAATTCTAAATAAGGCATCATTAAATTTTTGCAAAAGTCTCAGTTTCAAATGGAAGCTATTGGGACGAAACAAAATTTATTTTCAAAACCGTTATTTCGAATGGTTAAATAAAGATATTATATCTGAGAAATTTTGTTATAAAACGGATCCAGAAAAATCAAAAAATACAGATTCGGAAACAGAGGCCGTAACCGGACCAAGTCGTGGACGGCCTAAAATGGCTTTCTTAGAATCATCTTTAAGAACAAAGAAACTAAGGGTGCAATGTGTGTGTGTATGGTTAAAATAATTATTTTGGGGTTGCTAATTTAATTTTTCTGAAAGGGACTTAGCCCCCCTTCCTAACTACGCCCTTGAATGCGAATAAAAAAAATAATTTTAGTTTAATTTCTAACGCAGAAGTAAATTGATTTTTATTTTTAACGTAACTGTAGGTTAAGCTGAATGTACTTTAATTTATTGTTTAAATATTTTAAATAAAATGACATATATATATATATATATCTATATATATATATATATATATATATATATATATATATCTATATATATATATATATATATATATATATATATCTATATATATATATATATATATATATATATATCTATATATATATATATATATATATATATATATATCTATATATATATATATATATATATATATATATATATATATTTGAAAAAGTTTTACTTATTTTAACCTTTAGACTACACTTTATCACATACCCTATCAAAAAAATAACTTTTTTGAAAAACAACAAAGATATTGATTATTGTCCAAAAACCCTATTTTTGTCCGCACTGTGCGACATTTGTCTCAAAAGCAGGTCATGTAGCAACAATTCCTCTGGAAGATCAAAACACTGTTACTGCCGATTGGTAAGTCACCATTTGTTTGCCAAAAGTAATCGCTGAGCTTCGAAAAACGAACCCCGAACGACGAATCATCCTCCACTAAGACAATGCAAGTTCGCACAAGGTACAAAAAAAAATTGAATTTTCAACCCAACAAAACGTCGAATTGTCGGACCATCCTCCATAGAGTCTCGACCTAAGTCCCAACGATTTCTATACTTTTCCGAAAATCAAGAATGGACTACGTGGTCAAAGATTTCAGTCGCCAGAGGAAGCATTCGACACCTTCAAGAAATCAATTTTGACAGTACCAACAAACGAGTGAAATTACAGCTTTGACAACTGGTTTGAGCGTATGGAAAAATGCATTTATTTTCGTGAGAAATACTTCGAGAAACAATATAGTCTTTAAAAATTATTATATCGTCACCCTAATTGTGAAACGTCGTAATCCAACTCAACAAAATTTTACAGGAATAAGAAAAGTTAGAATCAAATTACATAGGGTAAGCATTATGCGCCTTATTAGAAATCGCGGAAATGACCATTTTATATTTTTTTTGGTTGCGAGGATTTAGTAGCGTATAGCTATGTATAATTACTAACCTTTGACGCAAAAATATGAATTTTCATTTTTTTGTGGGTTACGACGTTTCAGAATTAGGGTGACGATATGCAAAACCGTGCAAAACTTTAAAGACAACCCTCGTAACAATATATTTTTGTGTCAGTACATATTCGGTCCAGTGAGTTTATACTTTGGCTTTAAGCTAATTGGATCCTGTAACGCCTAATAAATGAATTAAGTCCGGATTTGATTGGTTATCGCCAGTTACTTGATTAGGGGATGATTAATAATAAAGTTACGGTTAGCTTGTAAATTTTTTAGTGGTCCTCATTGAACATTACGGCTAAATAACATCTTTGATTATTTAGACTAATTACTTTATTATCTTTAATTAAATATAGGTCAGTCTCCCGTGGGATAGTGCTGGAAGTTTGTTTAAATCAATTCGTAATAGATCACACAGTCACCCGTCCAATTTGAGTAAGAGGGCTTGTGTAACGTCATAAATCTCAGATACCGTTTTTTCTATGTTTTTTAACAACTTTTGTGCGTACAATGGATTTTTCCAACTCAACACTATTCGCAATCTTAACAATGTAATATTAGATTTAGTTTTTTTTCCTAGGCTATTTGATATCAAATGCTGTGATCCACTTGTGAGAGTTGATAGTCACCATCCACCTCTTTCCTTTGATTTAAAGCTCTCTAAAAAGACATTGAACTCTGTTAGCCCTCAGGCAAATTGTTTCTATCCGGATTTTAAATCAGCTGACTATAACTTAATCAATGAATATTTGGGTTCGTTTCACTGGGACACAATCCTGTCCGGTCTTAATGTTGAGAGTATGGTTGAACAATTTTACAAAATCTTGGATGCTACAATTACTACATTTATACCTCAGAAAAAAAGAGCAAGCAGAAAATTTCCTCTATGGTTCTCAAATGATCTTATTAGCCTCATTATCCAAAAAAAATTGCCCATAAGAACTTTAAGTCAACTCCATCTGATCAAAACTATCTCATATTTTCAAATCTACGGTCTGAATGCAAAATCTTATCATCTCTATGCTATAGAAACTACATCCTCAATGTGGAAAGTGATCTTAATAGTAACCCAAAGTGCTTCTGGAATTTCATAAACTCTAAACGAAACTCCTCTAGTATTCCTTCCAATCTATATCTAGATAATGAAAAGAGTGAAATGGGTATTGAGGCAGCAAATCTGTTTGCAAGCTACTTTAGTTCTGCATCAATAACATCACAAACTACTGTATTTCCATATCAGACATCTATAGTGAGCTTTCTACTCTTGACATTTCAAAGGGACCTGGCCCTGATAACATCCCCCCAATTTTCCTAAAAAACTGCTCTTTCATTCTTTCTAGACCTCTTCATCTAATCTTCAACACATCAATCACTTCTGGGATTTTTCCTGACATCTGGAAGTCCAGTTATGTCATCCCCATTCATAAGTCTGGTGACAGCTCAAATATTAGAAACTATAGGCCAATCAGTATAATGAGCACTATACCTAAAATCTTTGAGAAATTTATAACAATACATCTAACATCTTTCTTATCTCCAATAATCATAAATGAGCAATATGGTTTCAGTGCTGGTCGGAATACTGAACTCAATCTTATTTCCCATTCAGTGAACATTATTGAGGCCTTGGAGAATGGTTCTGAAGTTCATACAATATACACAGACTTTGCCAAGGCTTTCGATAAGGTTCCACATAATGTGATGCTCAAAAAACTAAAGTTTTATGGCATATCCGATCCCATATTGAGCTGGATCCAGAGTGCCATGACGGGTCGTACTCAGAAAGTCAAAATCAATGGTTTCATATCACAGGACATTCCTGTTTTGTCAGGAGTCCCACAAGGCTCGCATTTAGCTCCAGTTATTTTTAATTGCTTCATAAATGATGCCGCAGCTTGTTTTAATTCTAGCACTTTCTTATTTTTTGCTGATGATTTAAAAACTTCTAAAATTATCTCTGGTCCACAGGACTGTCTGGAGCTACAGCAAGAACTCAATAACTTTGTTAAGTGGTGTGATGACAATGGAATGGAACTAAACATCTCCAAGTGCAGATTGATGATATTTTCAAGGAAACGAGACAAAACTTTACATAACTATCTCATTAAAGATAAAGTCCTTTCAATATCTGACTCTATAACGGATCTCGGCGTTATTCTTGATCCTGAGCTTTCCTTTATTGATCATATCACATATATAGTTAACAAGGCATTTAGAATGCTTGGCTTCATTAAAAGAAACACTCATGACTTCAGTACTCTTCATGCACTTAAAATTCTCTATTGCAGCCTTGTGAGGTCCCATCTTGATTATGCATCTTCTGTTTGGAGTCCACACTACCAATCTCATATTTCGAGAATTGAAAGAGTTCAAAAGAAGTTTCTACAATACATTAATTTTAAATTTTTCAACAATGAATTGACCTATGAAACTCTTTATCAAAGATTAAATCTCATTCCTTTGTCAACAAGAAGAGAACACCATGACCTTCAACTACTTTTCAAAATCTTAAACTCTTTAGTAGACTGTCCGAGCCTTACTAGTAAAATAACTCTAAATGCTCCTCAAGTTAATACTAGAAATCATCATCTTTTCCATATTCCTTTTCATCGTTCTAACTATGGCAAAAATTCATTCTTTTCTAGAAGTATGTCACTGGCAAATCAGAGCCCCTCTCTTGATTTTTTCGGGTCTAAAAAACAGTTTTTGAATCAACTCTCCCAGGTACCTTAACTCTGGTTTATTACCTCACTGTATTATTTTTGTTTTTTTTTTTTTTAGATTATTTATGTTATGTACTAAGCACAATTTTTTTTTTCTGTATTTTTATTTTGTACCTTTTTTAAAAAATGGGCATTTTGTCCGTCAATAAATGAAATAAATAAATAAATAAATAAATAAACTTTTGTTGAATTAGTTTCACAGAAAAACTGTAAATACGTTTTTGGTTTGCAATAAAACACCAATAAAGCAAGTTAAGAAATTAGCTCTATATCTTAAAAATACTAAAAAATAGTAACTTTTTCTAGCCAAAAAAAAAGGAAGTTTTACACTACCCCAGATTTATTGGTTATGGATCACTCAATTTTAGGTCGCTGGGTGTTTATCTCAAATTTACGATTTATTCCATGGTTTTTCACAACCATTTACTTTTCTTGCCTTAAAACACTGGCTATGAGAATACCGTGACTAGTGGAACAGCTCACCGAATTTCAAACTGCCCCACTTCCCCTACTTTTAACCAAAAGCGTAGATACGATTTTTATTAGGGAGGAGGGGGGGGGCTTTATAAAAAATGCCAACTCAATTTACATGTTAAAATTTGTTTTATTCAAAGCGGATAAAAAATAAAAAAAATGGATCCATGACAGATCAGATACCTTCCTAGCTAGCCTATTAGCACACTTTAAGTGAAGCCAGTGGCGTATATAGGAAAAAGTTTTGGGGGGAGCCCGAGACAGTTTTGGAGGGGCCTGAGACCCCATGAGGCCGTATTTTATGCTATTTTATATTTGTATTCATGAAATGTGTGGAAAATATCTAAAAAAATCTTAATTTCGGCGGGGGCCCGGGCCCCCAGGCCCCCCCCCTTATATACGCCACTGAGTGAAGCCATGATATATCAGCCTTCAAAACAGTTTTTTGTAAATAACTCAAAAACTAAAGATCTTACGAAGCTTTTGGCAAATATTGATGAGCAAAATGTGATCTACTATATTCCGAAAACCGCATATTGATGCGATGCTCCGTTAAAAAGTTAGCATTAATGGATTTTGAACAAAATCTAATCAGCTCGTTAGTGTCGGACGCTATTTTACCTGATAATTTTATGAAAATCGGTTTAGCGATTTCGGAGCTATCGTCTTATGGACAGAAATAATATATATACACCCACACACACACACACATACACAGACAAACATCACAAAGATATCGCTAAGATAGGTCAAAATACACCCAAATAACACATTTTCGGCGTTATCCCGAAAAAAAAATTCGGCGAAAATAATACCTTCACTAGCCATTGCACGGCGGGCTAAGAAGGTAAAAAACATTTAAAAGACCTTCTTTAGTTTAACTCAGTAAGAACAGTAGCGCACCCAGTAATAAGTCTTGGCGGGCCCGAGACCCCATAATGCTGTATTTTATGCTATTTTATTTTGTTTTCATAAAAATAAAAAATCCTTGGGCCCATGGTAACAAATTAATATTTTTATGACTGTTTTTAATAAATCTTTCTAAGACTGCGAAAGCTATACGCATTATTCGCGCCGCGTTTAAACATCTCTCGAAAATAGTCAGGCAGACAAACGAATAATAATATTAGTGTGGTTGTAACAGAATGAAACCATAGTAGTTGTAAACTTGTAAGAAAAGACGAAAAATAGGTATCTTTCACATTTTTCGTTAAGTGACTGACACCGGTTTCGGAGGCCCCTTGTCCCCTCCTTATCTACGCCCTTGCTTTTAACCTGGCAAAACGGCAAACCACTTGAATAGTATGCCGTTCTCACCAATGTATTCAAAAACCTTTTTATTGTAAGTTACCTGCTAAGTGTTTTTTGATGAATAGGATGGGTGTCACGAAGTACTTTTATTAAACGATAGTTTTGACTTCTTTTTGTGAGATTTTTTCGCATGGTCAAATAGTCATTAGTTTCTATCAACTGAGAATTTTGATAACCTGTAAAAAGGTAAAAAGGGAAAACATTCGTTGAAGCATAAAACTATTGCGAAGAAAAGACAATATATTGCAGTCTAAAAAAAGAAAACCAAACAGCTGAAATCAAAAGGCGAGTAAGATTGGCCTGGGCAGCATTCTATAAATTAAGCTACATACTAAAAAATAAAACATATCCTCAGTACCTCAAAACGAAAGTTTATAACCAAAGTATCCTTCCTGTACTTACCTATGGATCCCAGACCTGAACACAAAAACAAACATAGATAAGGTAACAAAAGCCCAAAGATCAATGGAAAGACAAATGTTACATATATGGCTAACAAATAGGAAAAGGAATAAATTGATAAGAAAGAAAACAAAAGTAAGGGATGTCAGAGTAGTAGCAAAATTTCAATGGAAATTTGCCCGTCATAATATAGACAGAAAGACGATCGATGGAAAAAATGTATTGTAAACTAGAGACCAAGGGAAAATAAAAGAAGTAAGGAAAGACCCCAAATGAGATGGGCGGATGATTTGAAGAAACTTGGGGGAACTAGATGGATGAACAAAGCGACAGACAGAGATGAGTGGAAGATATTGGGAGAGGCCTATGTTTTAAGATGGATCGAAGATCGAACATAAATAGATAGATAGATATTGCAGGGGTGGTAATATTTCATCCCGGTTTTTAGCGAAACTAGACGAAAAAAGGTAGTAGAAAAGTTATAGATAATAAAAAGGTCTGCAACATTTTTTAAATTATTCTGCTACATAACCAAACATTTTCCGAGCAAAATCGAAAAAAACCGGATTTTTTGCCATCTGCCACATTTTTTTTTGTTTTTTACAAAACCTTGTAAAAACCTACTTTTTTATGCCCTTAACACGTTTTAATTTTGTTAAATCAAAATATTTTATTTTGAATTTAAACAGAGACTGACTTCCACATGTTCCTGATTTAAACGTAAAACGAGGCCCCATTTGTACCCGAACATCTTTAAGTTCTGGAAGCATTTCTTTTAACAGTAGTAATTTTTTTCGTCAAGATTTAGATGGTGTAAAAAATAAATATCACTATGGAAAAATTTGCAAGGAAATATCAAGAAGTTAAACGATGAAAATCAAAAATAGCACAGATGGATAATAATTTAAATTATATGCAATAATTTCATTTTGCTATTTTTAAAACTGCTTAAATTTTGTTCATGGTCAAATTTATACAATATCTAAATATATCTAGATGTTGTAGCAAAAAATATTTGGATCCATAACGGATCTGATACCTTCCTAGCTAGCCTATTAGCACACTTCCAGTAAAGCCATGATAATAAATCAGCATTGAAAACAGTTTTTTGTAAATATCTCAGAAACTAAAGTTCTGACGAAGTTTTTGGTCATAATGCAAATTATCGACTAAAATATAGTCTACTATATTCCGAAACCGTATATTGATACGATGCTCCGCTAAACGTTAGCATTTTTAAAAGTTTTTAATTGTTAAAAAAACTGTCATTAATACTATTGGATTTTGTCCAAAATCTAATTAGCTCGTGAGTGTGTCGAACACTATTTTACCTAAAAATTTTATGAGAATCGGTTCAGCGGATTAGGAGCTATCGTGTTACGGACAGAAATAATATACACAGACATCACATCAAATAACACATTTTCTCAAAAAACATTTTTTCGTCATAAACAATACCTTCTCTATCCATTGCTGTGCGGGCTATGAAGGTAAAAATGACGACTATTTTAAAAAATAGAAGTTCTTTCAGGACTTGGGCATTTTGAGTTGAAAACGGTGCCTGATTCTAAAATTTAAAAATCAATATTTTGATTTAAAAAAATGACAACGTGTTATAGAAACATATAGATGTGTTTTTACCAAATTTTGTTAAACCCAATGGTTAAACCAGAAAAAATTTCAAGATAAAAAAAAAAAAATGTTTTATTCGATTTTTCTCGGAAAATTTTAGGTTATGTAAAGGAATTATTTAAACAAAGGTTGTAGACCTTTTTGTTGCTCATTGCTTTTGCATTGAACTTTTTTTAATAAGTAGGAGATTAAGTTTCTTTGCAATCCGTAAAAAACCATTATCCGTCCCTAAAAGCTTACTCCAACAACCCGGATCTAGTCCAGTTTTTTTCCAGCTGCGATGGATTGTGTCTTATTTGTTTCCATACTGTTTATATTCAAAATGCATATATACTGGTCTAATAAAAACCGAGTAAAAAAAAACGAAAATATATTTTCAATTAAGTTTAGCTCCCTTGCTCCGTTGGTTTTTAATTTTTCCTTCAAAAATAAGGTTTTAAATGATATTAACCCGTCTTAAAATGTGAGTATAATAAGTAAGAATAATTTTTTTATTACTAAATCTTATTGTAAAAATAAAAAAAAAAAGGATTTGCAATTCGTTTATTAAAATGTTTTGTATTATGAAAAATAAACAAATATCCAAAAACCCATGTTGTTTATTTCTACATATCTATAATTAAAACATGGCATTTTGCTCCTTTTGCTCCAATGGTGGGGAATAATGGGCATGTGGGTGGGGCATTATGAGCATTGTTCTTACTTGTAAGATTTATAAATAAGTTTTAAAAATTTATTTATTTATTTATAACATAGTAAAATGAACAAATTAAAAAACAAGGGAAAATTATTATAGCATCTTAAAAAACTTGAAAAAAAAACCGCAATATTCGTCGTCTCTACTACTACTAAGATAAAGTGCTTGTGCATGATAGGTATTTACCTCTTTCATTTCTAGTCTGTACTTTTCCATGTGGATCTACCTGAGTTTTATTATCTCAATTTGGCGCCCGTGTGGCGCAACTTTGTTAGATATCCAGGGGCTTTTTGTAGGTATCTGGTCTGTCTCCGTGCCAGTACAGGAACGCACCCTTTACCACGAGGTTTTGATGCCCCTAGAGCCGTCTCATGAACCGAGCATTCTGCCCCTGGATCCTTTCGGAGATATCCTCAATGTTGAGTTCCCTCTTGATTTGTACGTTACGCACAAACCAAGGCGATCCCGCTATCTGCCTAACAACTTTGTTGGATATCCATGGGCCTTTTGTAGGTATCTGGCCTGTCTCCGGGCCGGTACAGGAACGCATCCTGTGCCACGAGGTTTTGATGCCCCTCGAGCCGTCTCATGAAACGATCCTTCTGCCCCTCGATCCTTTCGGAGATATCCTCAATGTTGAGTTCCCTCTTGATTTTTACGTTACGCACAAACCAAGGCGATCCCGCTATCTGCCTAACAACTCTGTTTTGGAAGCTTTGTAGCCTTTCCATTTGAGTTTTGCACACTTTATTCCAGCATGAGGCTGCATAATTTTAGTATGGGGCGAACGAGTTGCATTTAAGGGGTATAGCCTATTGTGGGCTCCCTTCCTTTTTGAAGGGCATTCGAAACCTGGTCGTTTCAGGTGAGTTTTTTGTTGAAAACTAACCCCAGGTATTTCAAGTAGTACTAAAGAGCAAAGAGATCTAGAAATCTACTGGGAAACCAGAAAACAGCTAAGAAATATGAGTCGCACGGAAAAAATGACATAAGTGCCACGATATAAATACACACGTAGGAGGTAAGCAGACTTTCGCAGTATGGAAATTCATTTCTACGGTAAAAACCCAACAAAAGAAAACGTAAACATTCAGATCATCAAACCAGAACAACGGACAGAACACTACAAGGGACTGCTGCAGTAAACGAGACCCGAATATCTGTCAGCCTTTCCGAGAATAGCCATAGAAGTACATGGAAAGGAAGTAATTATCGAAATAGAAATGATAAAGAATAGTATTAAAAAGCTTAAATCCGGAAAAGCTAGCGGACCTGGGGGATTAACGCTGAAATGCTCAAATATGGATCAGATAAACTACTAGAAAATCTTACATATATTCTTAATTAATGTAAGAACGGACATCCAGTGCCTGATGATTGGAAAATTGCATTCATATCCTTAATACATAAAAAAGGAAACAAGCTGGATTGCAACAATAACAGAGGAATTTCCGTAACCAGTACTCTAAGTAGATTGTTCGGTAGGATTCTTAGAGATCTAATAGAAAATGATTTTCATGAACAAGAACTCAAGAAGAAGAAGAGCAAAGTGGGTTTCGTGCAGATCATGAGTGATAATGTTTTTTGTCTTAAACAAGTAATTAAGAAAAGGAGTGCCAGAAATATAGAGCCTCATGTTATCTTTGTGGACCTACAAAAAGTATATGATACCGTTCCAGTGGAAAAATTATGGACAGTGCTAGAGCACACTAATATTGATCATACATAAATAAAAGCAATTAAAGAACTATTTAAACCAATATTTCTTTGTGATAGACGCAGCACCTTCAGTGACGGATCTGGTGTGTCGCGACAAGATACACGTACGGATCACCAATTTATTTAGTGATCCGTGATACAGGACTGTGAGAAATATTTATTAGGCACTTATGGCGCCATCTAGTTCAGATTAGCCAAAATTGCGGATGCTCGTTATGCGTTGGTTACACGTTATGCCCCAGCCTCCCCTATGATATCTCCCGTATAATAAGCGTGATCCAACCAATTTAACTTATAGCCTTTGTTTTTATTACAGCTTTTCTTAGTAGGAGTTGATTACACTTAAGCTCGTGTACAACAATAAGAAGAGTTAATAAACCCTCTTAATATTGTTTAATATCGAGCAACCAACTTGTTCCGGTTAGTCAGTCTTGCGGAAACCGTAAAAACTATGCAAAAAAGCGAAGAAAAATGTTTTTAATAATGTTTTTATACTTAATTAAGATTTAACGCCGGGTAATAATAAATAACACAATATAACTACCCAGAAAAACTCTTATTCAGTTCACACACATGCAGAAGCTCGGGAATAACCTACACTGTTGCACGGCATAGAGCCGCGCCAAGGACGGAACGCTCCTTCAGTTTTTGCCTACAGCTGATTTGTCTTTCTCGTTACAATCCCTACCTGTAGAAAAATATTTTCATGTTTTGTGATGTTTATTTCGGTACCGTGAAATGGGGCGACTTGAGAACCGGAGGCGACTTGAAATATGAACAGGCAAGCGCGAGAACTTTCAAACTACCGCCAATTAGTTGCACGTGCGTCGGCAATAGAGACCTATTGCATTAAAGTCAGGCACAAATTGTGCCGGGCACTATATTGACAGTTTCGCATTAAAAACTGACAGTTGATCTTTCAAAATTGACATACCAAAGTCGAATTTAGAAATCCAGTCGTTTATTTTTATTTTGACTCTTCCTTGTTTATATATTCTTGAAACAATTTGTCTGATAAATAAACATCTAAATTACTTTGATATAAACCAAAATACTTCTTCAACGAGACAAGTTAATAATCTTACATTAAATATACCACATTCATTTTTATTTAAAAAATCCATAATTTACAACGGTATAAAATTGTATAATAATTTGCCAAACAATATAAAACTTAATAATAACTATAACATATTTAGAAATAAGTGCAAGGATTTTCTTATCACTAAAGCTTTTTATTCAATTAACGAATTTCTTGATCAGAGTTACAATTAAGAAATAATTTTAAACTTAAAATTCTTAATTATTATAAAAAAAAACAAGTAAATTAATAAAATATATATATGTATAATCAAACAACATAATTAAACCACTTATTGGATGGATTTATATATTTTATAATTTTTTTTATGATTTTTTCTATTATTATTATTAGTTATTTATTTATTTGCTTTGTCTACAAAGCTTTATACTTTAAGACAATAAAGCTTGATTTGATTTTTGTCTTTTTCATGGCTGCCTTAATGTTTTTATCAATTTACGTTTTTAAAACTTTTAAACACATATAATATCTCCAGTAATAAAAGAAATAAACCCAATATATATATATACAGTCGAACCTCTATAACTCGAACTTCAAGGGACAACCAAAACAGTTCGAGTTATGGAGAGTTCGAGTTATAGAAATTCAAGTTAAAGAAGTTACAATACATATAAAAAATGCAGGGACCACTTAATAGGTTCGAGTTATAGAGAGGTTCGAGTTATAGAGGTTCGAGTTAGAGAGGTTCGACTGTTTATATATATATATATATATATATATATATATATATATATATATATATATTTGAAGTTAGCAAGAAAAGATCCATAAAAATCTAAAATAATATACAGAGTGTTCTATTTAAAAAAAAAGATTCTTAGACTTTGTAAAAAGTTATGAAACTTTTGTATTTATTATATTTTGTTATCTATTTAAATAAACGTTTTAGATATGATGTAAAAATATACGGGAAAACCCCAGGGTGTTTTTTCCCAAAGGTAAACGAAACTTTTTTAGGTATTTGCCGTAATCATTGGCATGGAATAAGAAGTACCTGTGCGTTGAAGTTAGCAAGAAAAGATCCATAAAAATCTAAAATAATATACAGGGTGTTCTATTTAAAAAAAAAGATTCTTAGACTTTGTAAAAAGTTATGAAACTTTTGTATTTATTATATTTTGTTATCTATTTAAATAAACGTTTTAGATATGATGTAAAAATATACGGGAAAACCCCAGGGTGTTTTTTCCCAAAGGTAAACGAAACTTTTTTAGGTATTTGCCGTAATCATTGGTATGGAATAAGAAGTACCTGGCAAAAATTACAAAAAAAAGATTTGAGATGGATAACATCTAAGTAAATATGTAGCTTTCTTCTTGCATTTTTCAAGAAAATTCAGCTTTTTCTGGGACGGTTTGATTGGCGACATTATTCTGCAGTATGCGACTTTACAGCGAGTACTACATCGAGCTACCTGCGCCATCAATGATAGAAAGCCGGAATCCAACAGCAAGTATGTGATTTGGCAAACCTGGTTTTTGCTTTGGATATGTAGTACAAATTTTTGGGCAAAAAACGTTTTGTCAATGTCGTCACAATTAAAAATATTTGGTTTAAATGTAGAGTTTGCGAACAGTTGCATAAATTACCTTTAATAGGGTAAATATTGGGAAATCGTTGTAAGTCATAGCCGATCAAATAACCAATCAAAACCATTCATACAACGTTTACTTTCAGTGCAAATTTAGTTTTCACAATGAAACCCCATGAGGCCTTATTTTATGTTTGTATTCATGAAATATGTGAAAAATATCTTTTTATACCCCCCTTATATACGCCACTGGCTACTTGAGATCCAATTCCCCTATTTAAAATTTAGAGACAAAGTTTACCTCTAAAACAAGAGAAAAACAATAATAAAAATTGTTTTTTAAATGTTGCCTTAAAAAATATATTTCACTTCAATTTCATGAAATTTTATAGTGTCGTTTTGAAAATATACCCAAATCCTCAATCCTTCCATATTAAGTCAAAGGATGATGAAGGCCTGTGTTTTTTTGTTGGTCCTGATTATTTATGTAATAAAATATGTAAGAATACTTTTACATTTGTCCAAGTAGTTTTACTGTTTTACTCCAATTTCTTGTTCATTCTAACGAAAGGCGATTTAAAAAACGAAAGGATTTTAATTTTTAAAAGGCAAAAGCGGGCTTTTAATTTTAAATATGGATTTTATTACGACTCTGTTTTCCGATAAAAGTTGTTATTTTATTGATTTTCGTTATCAATTTTATGTTTTCATCGATGCCTGTTGTAAAAAATTTGATGTTTGGAGATTATAGACTTAAAAAATGTGCTTTTACAAATATTTGAAAATTAAATAAATACACATATCGGCAAAAATATACCAAAAAATAACAAAATTTTGGAGAACGGTAAAGTACCTGAACAATACCACGTTCAAGAATTCATGGAAGAAAAATTTTCCAGCATAGGCAAAGATAGACATATATATATATATATATATATATATATATATAAATTTATATAAGGCTTTTTATTCCCTAAAAACTTGCCCGGACCACCTCAACAAATCCGTAACTATTATGAAAAAATAAATTAGAGGTACCCATTTGTAGAAACTTTTTTAATCTAATCAATTTATTCTAAGGTATCTGTAGGTAATATCGCTCACCTAATATATTTTTTCGAATACCAAACTAAGAATTATTATTTGCAGTTAAAAAAACAAGGTACCTCAAGGACGGTTCTGGCAGAAAAGTCAAAGGGGTAATGGTGAAACGGTGACCGTAATTAAACGCACAGGAAAAAAGCTAAAAGGAAATATTCGCACAGAAAAAAACCCTACACAGAAAAAGCGCACACTAAAACAGAGCCCAAAGAAAAACGCGCACATAGCAGTGGCGGCTGGTGACGTTATAAATTGAGGAGGGGGCAGAAATTTAAATACCTTACCGAAAGAATTTTGTTTTAGTATTTTCCAAACAAGCAGCTACTTGGTATAGTTTTTAGTTTATTTGTTTGTAGATAGAGTCCATTCTCCTTTCTTTTTTATGGCCCCGTAGAGCAACCTCAAAAATCCCACGGAATTTTAAACAGTCTATTAACCTACTAAGTATATGTCTAATTTTTGTCACATTTTCATTACGTTCGGTAATGTTTTGCCTATAGGCACTATTCAATTGGCACCTAATATCATTCTTGCCTAGCATAGAAAATTTTATCTGGTTATTTAAATGAATACCACTTACTTTGTGTCTTGATAAAACACATTCCCTTTGCACGCAGGATCACTTCGTGGATTGTTCATAACAAGACAAATAAAGCAAAAAAAAAGCACTTCTTTTTTCACAACCGCACAACCAGTTTTCAGCATCGTATACTTTTTTATTAAATTTTCTATTATAAGTTTTTAGGGAACACCCCTCGGCAGTACTTACACTAAAATTTTTATTAAATTTTTAGGTCCAGTCTATGTGGCCCTAAAGATTTGATTTGTAATCCAAGTTCATGTGTCAACGTATTTAAATTTGCACAGTTAATTATGTAATCGACGAGTATTTATTTCAATTTTATAAACAAACAATAACAAAAGCAAACAATGACACGCGACCGGCAAGCATTCTACAACTGACAAAACCCAAATCAAAACAAATTCATACGTCTTCACTAAGAATAGAACCGGCAACACTAGAAAGGGCAACCAACGTTTACGCACGATGTTGATGGTCGAAGTCAACTAAAACAATCATTCCTCCTGCTCCCGCGCGAGAACAGCCACCCATACAACGCTGAAAAACGGGTGAAATTGAAAACTTGCCCCGCGCGGCGCTGCTGGCTTGCGGGCGTATTTTTTCCATATACGATTTCTGCCTTGAGTGCTTTTCTGATAAAGCAAGTCAACAAAAATATAATTTTCTTCAGCCTTTAACTTGTAGTAGCTAGCCGCCCTTATACTTTACATATTTTTTCGGGTTCGGAGGGGGGGGAATTACCCCTTTTAAACCCCTCCCCGTAGAACTGCCAATGGGCCTAATAAGAAACTAAGTGATGATCTATTTTAAATCGGCTACACTGTATGACGTCACTAATGTTGAATTCCTTTACTTCCCAAATTTTCACTAGTAATACCATTAGAGGTTAAATTATTTTCCGAAATTTTTTCGAGCTAATGAATATTTTGAAAATTATTTTTCTGAAAATATTCATTAGCGAGAAAAAATTTACGGATTTATTTTAACCTCGCGTGGTATTCGGTAAAAAAATTCAACACCAAATTGAATAAATTTAAAATTTATTTTTTGACCCGCAACAGTGCCAATTTTTTCTTCGACAAGAAATCAGTAAAACATAGACATTTGATTGGCAACTAATGTTTTGTCATTCTACCTACCTAAATTAAAAACTAAAAGCTGATTTATTATTTTTATAACTACA